>SJYO01033645.1:26184067-26206883 GCA_006410555.1 Capra ibex | reverse complement strand
CCGAGGTTTTAGTGACGTCTACCACTGACGTCGGTACTTTAATTTTCTGCGAATGAGGAACCTTCTTTTCAATACTGGTTGGATCTATCGTATAACTTTTCGTCTCTGTAATGAAACGGCTGATTCCAGGCAGATCAGTTCCGATACCAAAAAGGTCATCAGTACATACCTACACTCTCAACCTGACACTTCTCCCGACTCGTGACTTCTTAACTACGAAAACTTGACACCACAACCTCTTCTAAGAACTCTCAGGGAACCTGACGTTCCTCTAGGTTGATCAGGTAAGACTTCCTCTAGTCGGGACCCTAAAGAAACCTTCCTTACTACGATTTCGACTTTGAGGTCATGAAACCGATGGAGTACACTTCTCAACTGAGTAACCTTTTCTGAGGCTACGACCCTCCCTAACCCCCGTCCTCCTCTTCCCCTACTGTCTCCTACTCTACTAACCTACCGTAGTGACTGAGCTACCTGCACTCAGACTCACTTGAGACCCTCAACCACTACCTGTCCCTCCGGACCGCACGACGCTAAGTACCCCAGCGTTTCTCAGCCTGAGCTGACTCGCTGACTTGACTTGACTACCAATTAAATAGGTTAAGATCAAGAATTTATCGTTTTAAATAAAATTATTTTATTTTAAATTAAAGGACTTAAACTACAAGTAAGTTTTCCTGAGGTCTCTGTACATATTTCAAAATTATCGTCGTTGTTATTATTACTATTCACCTATCCTAAATTATTACAACATGGACTCACAGATTTATCACTGGAATTATAATACTAAATTAACTCTACCATTTAAATTTTACAAGACGTAAAGAGGTAGTATGATTCCTCTAATATTACCATCACTTAAACAAGAATTGTCACAACAAACTTGACTACAAAGAAGTCCTTCTAGTACTAACGACCGATGATCGATATCCGAGAAAGTCAAACTAAAATTGTCTAATTCTCTAAGAACTCGAAGGGTCTACTGTGATCACAATTTCTAGGACGGACGGTCACGTCCTCTGTATTCTCTGCACCCAAGCTAGGGACCTAACCCTTCTAGGAGACCTCCTCCTTTACCGTTTGACAAAGTCATAAGAACGGACCTCTTAGAGGTGTCTGTCTCCTCGGACCACCCGGTTCTGAAGTCAGTCTGTGCTGACTCCGTTCAAACGTTCGTGTGTCTTTAAGAAACCCCCTCTTAGAGATCATTATCTGTTTCGAACGGAGATCTTAAAACTCTCCACTTATTTTATAACTGGTATCATCTTCTTTGTAAAGGATCTTTTATTAAACAGAAAGAGAATCCAGGGTGGTTATGTTGTGTTATGTTAGATGGTCTTTCGATTCTCAGTAAATTTAGACAAAAAAGAGGAGATGTAGGTTAGGTAGTCATTCAGACAGTTAAGAGGAAGGGTTTACAGAGAGTTAAGTTAAATGAAGGGAGGTAGATCTGACTGTGGTGGGAGTAGATTCCTTTTTACGTAAGAGGTGCTTCTACGGTCCCACTACTGGAAAGTTTATGAGTTGAGTACAGTGTAGTGAGACGAAGAATTTTAAGAAGGTACTGCGGGTAAAGTCAAGTCTATTTTGAGGAATAGTCTCGTGTGTTCGGAGACTTACTGGGTAGGGTTTGAAAGAGAAGTTGAAGTGGAGTACGTTGAGTGCTGTAGTAAGTCAAGTCAAGTCAGTGAGTCGACACTGGCTGACAAACACTGGGGTACCTGACGTCGTGCGGTCCGAAGGGACAGGTAGTGGTTGAGGACCTCGAGCGAGTTTGAGTACAGGTAGCTTAACCGCTACGGTAGGTTGGTAGAGTAAGAGACAGCAGGGGAAGAGGAGGAGGGAAGTTATAAAAGGGTCGTAGTCCCAGAAAAGGTTACTCAGTCAAGAAACGTAGTCCACCGGTTTCATAACCTCAAAGTCGTAGTCGTAGTCATAGTCTCGAAGTCGTAGTCAGGAAGGTTACTTATACTGGAACACCTGTTACAATACAGTTGTATCAACCGTCGGGGGTGACCACTTTACACTATAATGTTGGACCAACATAATCCACAAAATGTACAGGTCCACTTTTTTATCCTTCTTTCGTTTTAAGACCCTCGAAACTTCACCCTGACCTCCTGACGAGTCTACATCTTCTTATGACTTAAGACCTCCTCCCTTCGTTCTATCTTAATTATTCTACTCTTCTTGATGTTTTCTTTTCATTTAAAGATTTGCACCCCTCATAGGGAGAGTCCCAGTCCCAGTTCATCAAAGGAAGGAGTAAGACCACTTATACCTCCTTTAATGACAAGGAGTAGAGGCAAAAGTCGAGGGACCGGACCCAACTATTAAGAATAATTACTAATTAAAATAATAGAGCCCTGGTGTCCGTAGAAGACGACAACTTAAAACTACACGAAACGACCAAATATCGAGTACTCCTACTCGAGTCCTAGGGTCTGGTATGGTCGGACAGACCAAGACTAAGGACTAGGTCCGGCCGTGGTTTCACATAGAACCCTTTCAACACGTCTACTTGAACAAAAAATCAAATGGAAGAGACGCATGGAGAGTCTCGGGGGTGGTGAAGGAGAAGGCTCCGGGGAATGAGAGTTTAAACATTATTCTTTCGTATAATCAGTGAGTCAGTATAGGTTGAAAAACACTGAGGTACCTGTCATCGGACGGTCCGAGGAGAGAGGAACCCTAAAAGGTCCGTTCTTATGACCTCGCCCAACGGTACGGGAGGAGGTCCCCTAGAAGGGTTGGGTCTCTAGTTTGGAAGTAAAGAATACAGAGGACGTAACCGTCCACCCAAGAAATGGTGATCAGGGTGGACCCTTCGTGTTTAACCTTTATCACCATCATTATTATTACTACCATAACCAATCCTCCTTCGATGGTTCTGGATCCAAGTGTAGGGTCGAGGTAGTCCACGGACACACAGAAAGACTCGAAGTCAGAGGGGAATTGTTATAAATTTAGTGTTCTAGGAACACTTCTAAGTGATTTTGATACGTCTCACGGAATGTTTAATAACCGTGAGTTATTCAAAAGGAAAGGGGGAAAGAGTTCATATAATTGTACACAATTTCAGTAGACCTCTCCGTTCCCAATTTTAGTTCTTTACGACGAAACTACCACATTAAGTCCGTCACTAACACCTGACACCAGGAGGTGCACGAGGACTATAATAATATACCTCCACTGGAGGACGAGACGGATGTATATTCCCGTCAACCCGAAACAGTGATACTAAAGTTATACTACCCATGATGACCAGAGACAGAGATCTGATGTATTAACTAGGACAAGTTTCTGTGTTACCCTTCCTATAAGAAACTAATTCAAACCGAGTCAAGACAATTTAAATAGAACTTAGGCAAGGAGTAGAGATCGGGGTAGTGGTGACAGTACCAAGTCCTTAAGTAGTAAAAGATATTCGTAGTGTCGTAGTGAGAGGACTGTCCAGAAGGACGACGACCCGAGAGGGAGAGGTAGGAAATGTGTCGTGCGTCTCACTAGAAAGTTTTTGCACGTATGCTAGGACAGTAGGGAAATGGACTTTCCAAAGTCACCGGCACACGAAAGACTGGCGTCACCAAGAGTAGGAAACCAAATATTATGTGACCAAACAACGTAGTCAACATTCCGTCTGTGTAGGTAGGTAAGTGGGTTGTTTATAAATAACTCGTAGATGATCCACAGTCAATGACAGCATCCACAAACCCTTCATGTAGTCATTTGTTTTTGGAGACGTACGACAGTCTTTGAACAATCGCTGTTCTCAATTTCAGGACTTCTACCACTTACTAAACAGACAAACTTATAATATCACCTATGTACAAATAAAGATGTTATTGTAATGGGATTTAGTGAACACGTCACTTCACGAGGAACTACCCCTCACCTTCCCCCTTAAATATCGATCATCAACCCCTTAACTCACATTTAGACCCCTACGGAAACCGCAACATATAGACTTGTTACAGTAGTAAACAAAGGTCTTTTTTTTCAGTTCGTAAGAGGATGAACAGATGTTCTATCCCATCTATATAAAATCGGAAAAACCGGAGGTGAATAGGATAGTTGGAGTAAGAGACGGTGAGGAACGAAAAGTGTCATGTGTGAGACCAGGGATAGGAAATTTTGACTAAATGGAAAGGTGGTAATCCTACCAAACTCAGTATCTATTCATTTCATATACTTATTAAAAGAATGTTGTAGTCTCCATTATAGGACCACCCTCTTCCCTACTCCAGTTGTAGTATGTGACTTTGACTCCTCGGTTTCCCTTAAACCACCCTCGTAGTTTAAGGACGATTATCTTTTGTAAATATCATAAAATCTTTTCACATAAAAACCGTAAACTACTTTTATTTGTCAATACTATCATTGAGACTTTTGCAAATGACCATGCAATCATCAGTTGTTTTTCATATCGTTTGTGTATCCTTTTACCCTGTCAAAGTCTCCGATTCTTTCAACACATCCCTAATCAGAGTACAACAGGTAGACACTCCCCATTACCTATTTTTACTTGACCTTTTCTAAAAACGATAGTGTACTTATGAGAATCACAACGTTTATCTTTGGTTCCAGACTATCTAGGACGTCGACCGTCTAAACAAGGGGTAATGTTTCACCTAAGGGTCACCTAAGTGTAACAAATGTCGGAATTGAGACTCGGTGTACGGGTTAAGTAGAGTACAAGTCTTATTTCTAAAATTAAGAAAGAAAGGAAAAGAAATAAAAAATTAATTAAATAAAAAACAGACGTGGCACGTCGATCCCACTAGAATCGAGGGACTGGTCCCTAACTTGAACTCCGAGCCGTCACCTTCGAACCTTAAAATTGGTGACCTGGTAGTCCCTTAATATGATTAAGAAAGTTGAAGACTATAACCAAACATGGAAAGTACAAACTACAACTTTCACTACGAACAGCGTTGGTCACCGTTGAACTTCTTTCTCTTTTATTTCTTGGTTTCTTCGGCGAGAAAGATCCAAAAATACCTTTCCAAACTTTCCCTTTTGAAAGTCCATCGTGTCTGTACTGACCAACCCTTTCTAGACCGATCATACTGACCAATCGTTAAGTAATCCAGTCCACGGGATTCTCCATACCCTCTTAGGTTGTTCTTGTTTCTGGGCGGATCCTGCATAAAGTCACAGAACTTCGTCCTTTGTTTTCATCCCTGAGTTTCGGTGCTCAGTAAGTCCCTTTGTATTCCTCCTTCTCATATCGTTCGTCCGGTTCCCCAGGTTTCGGACACTAAGAGAACGGCAACCCCATTGGAACTCCCTAATCCGGTGTTCCAAGAGTCCCTGTCCCGTACAATCTCTCGACCCCGACAGGGGTGGGGAAAGACGGGGGTGTTTGTTCCGACCCGTTCAGAGAGGAGTTTTCCCGGTGACAATAAAAGTAGGAACACGGGTTCCGAAGCCACAGACCGGAGAGAGGTTGTCACCCACTTCACGTCACTCACCGGGAAGACCTGACTGGGTGTGAAACATTAACTGGGAGGAGTAATCGTCGACGGAACGAAGGTTACCCCGTCCCGGGCGTACAAACACCAATACATTGACAGTTGGTCCCGACCCGGACCGTAGGATTAACAGAGGTTAGTGTCCCTTTACTTGACGTCACTCTTTTCATTACTCTTCACCTCGTGGGACCGACGGTCGGTTCCGAGGTTTGACAGTCGTCGTTTCGGACCCTTAGACGGTAGTTTCGTCCTGTGACCTCCAACCCGACCCCGGTCCCCTCGGTCTCGATCCACAGTGGAACGACTTCCTCCCGACCGTCCCCCGGAGCTGACACCCCAACCCCATCCCTAACCCTGGACCCCTTTCTACTGTGAACTCACGTCCCCTCTCCTCTCTAGGCTCGTGAAAGAGAACACTAGAGAGGAAGGAAAGAAGACTAGGGTTGTCGGAGGTTACGGTGGAATCTTTTTGTGACCCTCACTTCCCTCCCGTCCAGTCCCTTGTTTAACCAACTCCCATTTATTATCTCCAGACGTACCTAAATTTCCTACTTATTCTGTTTCTCTAGAGTTGTCTGACAATAAAAGATGGTGGGGGGAAAGTTTTTTACAAGTACATAAACCGACCCGACTTAGAATCAACGTCGTGAGTCCTAGAAATCAACGTTGTACTCTTTAGATCAACGTCGTACACCCTACATTAAAGGACTGGACCCTAGCTTGGGCCCGGGGTACGTGACCGTTGTGCCTCAGAATCGGTGACCTAGTGGTCCCTCCAGGGAAGGTAGGACAGAACTCAAACGACAACGACGCCTACGATGACACTATCCCGATAACTACCAGGACCGGAGTAGTGACACCACCAACGACGACGACCACAACCATATCAATAAAGTCACTACTCCTAAGGTCACTACTTACTGTTGTTCGTACCTTTTGAATTTCGAGATTCAGTTCTCATGGAAGACACTCACTTTAATTCTTCTTACTTTTATAGTACCTTACTCTCGACACGAGAGATCTTTACAGGACTCTCAAGTATTTTACCCGTCAATCATTTTCCGTCCGTCATTTTTCCTCAAAGTCTCGTCGTTCAGATAGTCCGGAGTCGGTCCGACCTTTTCGAGTATAGAAATACACGTAATGAAACCGACGTCGACCTTAGATTGCCGTTGAACTACGAACTTCCTCGGAACGATTGTCTCTTTCGACCAGACGCTACTTGGAAGTCCCCTCGGGGAATACTGGTCCAAACAATGAATCACGGGTGGTAGTAGGTCCCTTCTCCCGGACTTTAGTCCGTCTGTCTCGGAGAACTAGATCTCTTCGGAAGGACAACATCCGGTCTTACAAAGTGTCCACGAGTGGTACCAACCTACCTTTCAAGAAACTTTGACAAGACAAAGGTAACTACACAACTGAGTACTTAGGTAAGGTATTTGTACATAACCCGTGGTTGACATATCGTCTGTGACACGATCAGGGACCCTTATTTCTAACACTTGTTTCGTCTTTATCGTAGACAGTAGTGACTTGAAAGTCAACTCGTTTTTTAGTCTCTCAATACGTCCGTTCAGGACTCCTTGACATAACTTGACATAATGAGTTATGAGACATTACCGGATATACCCTTTCCTTAGATTTTGTCTCACCTATATACATACACATATTGACTTAGAGAAACGACATGTCGTCTTTGATTGTGTTGTAACATTTAGTTGATATGAAGTTGTTTTTAATTAATTCTTTCTTTTTTTTCCGAGGTCAAAGTAGGTGGAGTAATCTTGACTAAGTTTACATAAGAAAAATTACCGACTCATTATGAGGTAACACATATACATGGTGTCGAAAGAATAGGTAAGTAGATGACTACCTGTAGATCCAACGAAGGTACAGGACCGATAATATTTGTCACGACGCTACTTGTAACCTCATGTGCACAGAGAAAGTTAAGACAAAAGGAACCACACATACGGGTCGTCACCCTAACGGTTAGGTCTCTGTACTATACCCCACCCTCCACCCTCCCCCCAAGTGCTAACCCTTGAGTACATGTGGGTACCGACTAAGTACAGTTACATACCGTTTTGGTTATGTCATAGCATTCTGTTTTGTTTCATTTTTATTTTTAATTTTTTTTTTTTCCTTCTTTTTTTCAGGACTCCTCTCTCACTCGTACTATACATTTACGTGCCTGGATCGTCGACGGACCCTCGATACATTCAACACATCCCACTCCATCTCCATGGACTATCGGGTACCCACAGGTGATGTCGTCGGTCACTGAGGGGTGGGGGTCGGGCGGGTCCGTTGGAGACCTGAAGATTTCGTCCAAAGGTTCAACGGGATTAAAACCCTGTTTTTATGTAAGCACAATCCAGCTTACAGTTCAGAGGTCGTCATTGGTGTAAAAGGAAGACGGGAAGTGTCGGTATATGTCATGTACAAGTTATTTATCAACTATTTCCATTCATTAGTTACTTTAGACTGACCTATTAAGAAGGGTAAAACGTACGGATGTAAGCCTATTTGTTCCCAAAAGGTGGTTTGAAAACAAAGGTCGTATTAGAGGTATCTAGGAGATTATTATTTGGAGCTGTCCGTTTCGAGGTTCGTTTGTAATTAATCTAGAGAATTGTGGGAACATTTAGTCACTCGGTATACCGTTAATATTTTTTTATTAAAATTCCTCGTTCTTTAAAATTTCACTAACAAATGAAATAGTATTGTTTATTAAATGTATGGGTGTTTTTACTTATAAATTTTGGTACCCATTCTGACTTTGCGAACCGATTAAAGACTAATCGGTGTTAGTTGATCCCATCGAAGACTAGAGGGGCACCCGTTTCCACATATATAAGAGACGTAAAATAGGGGTTAAGTATACGGAACAGAGACTGGGTGTGATAGATTATCTTGAAAGACACTACGATATTTACAGTATGAGTCCGTGGTAAGTTGTACTATCAGTAATCACCGATTACGTTGACTCCTAGATTTTCAAATTGAATGAATCGAAATTATATTAAATTTAGGGTGCACACCGATCGTGAGTAGTATAACCTGTCACATTAGAATCTGATGTCAACCTTTGAACGACACTAATCCTTCGCCTATATGTACACACAAGTCAACGATTCAGTACGGACTGAGAGACACTGGGGTACCTGACGTCGTACGGTCCGAAGGGACAGGACGTGGTCCCCTATATGTTCTCTACAAATATATCACAATTGGTCCGACACCAGATATACGTCCCATGGCCTTGACAGTATTACCACTCTAAAAGTAATACCGTTAGTAGTGGGTGAGTAAACAAGTTTTGGATATATAACTCGTAGATGAGATAAATACGAGACGTGATTCAAACTTCCGTTTTTATTTCTGATTAATAACAGGACCGAATCTCCACTTCATCTCTATCCTCGTCTAATTTTCTGTCTATGTCTACACGACAATATAATGTCGTTCGTATACTCGATACCCTTATAACTCCTTCCCGTTGATTAAGTCGGACTCCCCCATCCTTCACCCCACGCGTCCAGTGTCTTACGAACGGTCTCTTCACCTTGATTAAGAATTTCCTGGTCATTCCTAAGAGGGTCCACTCTCATTCCTACGCCCACTCCCGCAGTAGGGTCTGTCTCCCTGACCGTGTCCGTTCCCATGTTTTCATAATCCCTCGTACCTGGAAAACCTTTAAAGGTCTCGATGGGACCACCGAGTCTGACTTTTCTCAGAGGGACGTTACTCCCTCTGGACCCAAGTTAGGGACCCAACCCTTCTAGGGGACCTCTTCCTTCACCTTGGGTGAGGTCATAAGAACGGACCTCTTAGAGTACCTACCTCCTCGGACCCTCCGACATCAGGTACCCCAGTGTTTCTCAGTCTGTACTGACTCGTCGATTGCAGTCCACGTGCACGACACACCAGTCGACACTCGGATCCTTCTCCCGGCCCCTTTCACGTCCCACAAACGATTACCCTAAACCTAAGATGGGATTTCCATCTCTCGTCAGTAAGTTCCCCGAAATCCGTCCGTCATTGTTCTAGTCTATACATAAGATCTTTCTAGGGAAACCATAGTTACACCTTTTATTAAATCTTCCTCACTCTTACCTCTACCTTGGGGACCCCTTCACTTCCGAAAGAAGGTGTTTTGGGACTTCGACACAGACTCCATTATTCCCACGACGGTCGGTCTACGTGTAGATTGACGAGGCAAGACTCTATACCACCTTCCAGAGACCTTACGTCGAAGATCGTGGAAGGTCCCTATCGTTTCTCCGACCACACCATGGTCCCCTCGACCGTAAACCTCTCTCTTTACACAAATGAACTCGTCGGACCCACATACTTCCACCCGACTACCACTGGACGCACTCTACTCGGAACTCCCCTCTTTCGACTGAGTTTCTGAAGCGACGAAATATACGTACTTAAAGAAAGACCCAAGGGAAGACATAATCAGACGAGTCCGACGGTTTCGTTTTACAGACTCACTGAACTTGGTGTTTTTAAATAAAGATTGGGAGGGCCTACGACCCTTCAGGCACCCGTCCCAAGGTCGGTTAGACCGAGAACCACTCTCAAGAGAGGGGTCAACCGGTGGAAGAGTACTACAGTGTCCCGGAGAGGAGTCACACACACCTCTAGAGAGAGGAGAAGGAGGGGGACATTCCGGGGAGAAGGAGTAGGATATTCCGGGGAGAAGGGTAGTACTCCAGAGGTGGAAGTACTGGATAAGATTGGGGACAGTGGAGGGTTTACAGGGTAAATGTTTTTTGGGGTAGTATACCCCCCAATCCCTAGATTGTATACATAAACCCCCACGAGGGGATCGGACGATCCGAGGAGTCAGGTACCCTAAAGGGTCCGTTCTTGTGACCTCACTTAACGGTAAAGGAAGACGTCCCCTAGAAGGGCTAGGTCCCTAACTTGGGTTCTGAGGACACAGAGGTCGTAACCGTCCACCTAAGAAATGGTTACTCGACAGACCTTTCTGGACATACGCCCCCACCCACCCCTATTTTTGTAAGTGGACACAACTCGTCTACTGGTTCAGACTCCGAACCAGTTATGTGGTAACCTAAAGGGTTTCCATATACGTCTCAACCTCTTCCTTTACCGTTGGGTGAGGTCATAAGAACGGACCTCTTAGGGTACCTGTCTCCTCCACCGACCGATGTCAAGTATTCCAGCGTTTCTCGACCTGTGCTGACTTCGTTGACGTGCGTGTATCGTGTCAGGCGACATAGTATATTCATTTGTCTAGTAATGTTGTGTCACGAGTCGTTCCCCCTCAAGACCCACGGACCCTCGTGAACCTCCCCTATGCAGTAACTTTGAAGTCCTTCGGACTCTTCTGGTGAGTCTCCTTCACTATAAATTCGTCTTTGTATTTCCTACTCATCCTCAATCGGTCCCTTTCCCCGAACTCTAACTCCCTACGTCTGGTGAGGTGAAACATTAAGAGTGTTTCTTAATCACCGAGTTTTGGAGTGATTTCTTTCACTTTCACTTCAACGAATAAGTACAGGGTGAGAAACGTTGGGACACCTGACATCGGATGGTCCGAGGAGGTAAGTACCCTAAAAGGTCCGTTCTTAGGACCTCACCCAACGGCAAAGGAAGAGGTCCCCTAGAAGGGTTGGATTCACAGTTTGGGTCCTAAGCTTGTGTCCCTAGTCTGGGTCCCCAGCTTGGGCCGAGAGGGCGTAACGTCCGTCTACGAAATTGGGTCGGAGTGATTAGTTTTCTAATTCTGTGAAGTTAGGTCTCAGTCAAGTCCTAAGAACAGAACACTCTCCATTGTAGGTAAAACTATGGTATTCGATAATTAAAACTTACTTAAAAAGTGAAGGAGTAAATTTTATAAAGATATAAGTAGTTTCTATTGTTTAAAAACTGTCGTAGATTCTGTGTCATCCCCCCAAGAATTCACCAAGTCACCAATTTTTTTAGGCGGACGGTTGCATCCTTGAAGTCCTCTGCACCCAAGCTAGGGACCCAGTCCTTCTAGCGACCTCCTCTTTTACCGTTGGGTGAGGTCATAAGAACGGTCCTATTAGGAAAACTGTCTCCTCGGACCACCCAATGTCAGGTACCCCCAGTGTTTCTCAGTCTGTGCTGTCTCACTGACTCGTTCGTGTGTGTATCCTGTGTCGTCGCATCCTTTTTTGTCCCGTTAAGAAACGTTTTGACTCGAGATACATTCAGGAGCCTTCCGTCGTCTCTTCCGACGTAGTAGGTTCACACCTACTACGATACTTTACCTCGACCCTGGGTATTGGGTCTGTTTGACGAAAAAAGGTGAAGAACCGTAGAAGAGTCCCTACTACGACGAGTCAATGTTTAGTAACGTTTCGAGGAAGAGTGAGGTCGGAAAGTCGACCGTTCTGAGACTTTCCATATCCGAGTCCGACGAGACAGATACCCCTTTCTCTACCTCTTTCTCTTTGTCTGAATGCCCTCCGTAATTTCTGGAGACCCATAAACCCCCCTTTTACCTTAGAACTGGACCAAAGGTGTCGGTTTAAGGTTCTTATTCGAATATTGAAACCTGAGAGAGAGGACTCTTTATCCGAATACTTACAAGTTAATTTACAATTCTCTTACCTTCAAGTCAAAATACTAATTGATTGAGATAAACAGTGTCAGAAAATATAACGAGTGAACGTCTAAAATACCAGTGCAGGTTGTAGAGAAGAGATACCAACAAACTTTTGAATTGGACGAGATTGTTCGACCTCTCTGTCGTACTACATTTTTCCTCTTGTACCTTAAATCTCTATCTAATACTTAGGATGTAGACGTATAAATCGACACACTGGGACCAGTGAATATATTATAGAGACTTATACAGAGGAGTAATCCCTAAATCCCCATTGTAGGTACAGTATCCTCTACAGACCACATCGTGGATCGCATGTATCCATAAGTTATCTGTAAAGGGAAAAGAATTACGAACCGGGAAGGAAGAGGAGAGACACGACGACACAGAACCCGGGACACTTTTCAACAATGTGAACTATATATATTTAGTATAAATTTCACTCCTTCTCCCCGGCCAGGATTCTACCGCCTCCTTATCCTACCTCTCTGGTGAAAGAGGGAGTGTTTAAGGAGTTTTCTTGTAAAGTCACGACTCGTTTGAGGTGTTTTGTTGAAGACTTACGACCGTCTCCTGTAGTCCGTGGGTCTTTTCGTCTAGTAACAGAAGTTTTTGTCCATCCTTTTTTATATTTTCTACTTTTTTCTCTGTTTCCTCCACCCCTCCCTCGAGGAAGGGCCCTTCCCTTCGGACAGGGTCCTTCCCTTAAAATTCGTCTCTCCAAAGGTTTGTGTTCCTTTGTGAGAGGGACGGCTCAGACACCGCTCGGAACCTTCGTGTCTCCCGTTGTATTGTCCTTCCTTTTTATTTATTTATTAATTTTGGTCGTCTAATGTTCGGGTTGTCATTGTGGGGGTCGCCTTTTCGTCGTGTCTACGGACGTAGGAAGTGATTGTTCACCCCTGTCCCGTCCCTTCGCGCCCTCCGCGCCCGACGTCACGAAACATTCTTAGCCCGTCCTTGCGGGGTGCGCGTTGGTCCTGCTAGATTTAACCCGATCGTTTGGTCTGACAGCCTATCGATGGTGCGCTTTTCGAGTTTGCACTCTGTGGCGGTCCTGGCGCGTGTCTTGTTTCCTGCCTTACCTTTATCGGTCGACGTCTGGTAGGGAACGACCCCTGTCCGTCGGTCTCGGCATTCCCGACCTTTGCCCGTTAGTGTCGGGGCCTCACTGAAATGGATGGTCTGACGTTTGTCCGAAGAAACGATTCTGAAGACCCCTACGACCTGTCAGTGGTAGACGGAGTGTTCCCCGTGGTCGCCATGTGGGTCTTTTGACTCGTTGTCTCTGTCCTTTCCGCTGTTCAGAGTCGCTGACACAAGCGGTTTGTGGACTCTATGAGCCTGGACCCTTCCCGTGTTTTGCGTCAGGGTTGGCTTAGACGTGGAGACTCCCGATGGACTCGCGGCTTGGACTCGCCGAATCTGATCCCTCCACGTGTGTCGGATCCCGACCGGAGTCTACCAAGGGTCGACTCGTAGCATCTCGGCCTCGCCAAACACGCGGAGCTCGTCCCTGTCCGGGTCACCCCGACTCTGTGACGCACGTGTACTGTCGCGATAAACAAACGTCGTAGGGGGGAGGAGTGTCGCGCTGACTTGTTCACTCGGATTTTTTTTTTTTTTTTCACAGGTGGTGGCGGGACGGTACAGTCCTGTCTTTAGTCTGTGACTTCTCTGGTCGTTTGTCTTCTTCAATTTGTCTCCCTTGACGGAACCTTCATTGGGGTGTAACGGGTGTTGTGGTCTCCTTCCCGGTCTATATAGAAATGATAAAAGTGTTAGTAAGGAAAAAAAATTAAAAAAGAAAAAGAAAAAAATTTAAAAAATAAAAAACAACTACGACAACACCCCAACAAAAAAGAAGAAAAGAAAAAGAAGAAGAAGAAAAAAAAAGATTGAAAAATTTTAACAATTCAGAAGATAAAGAGGGGATTAAAAATAAAGATATTGGATGATAATGAAAGGTTCTTTTTTTTTCTGAGATAAAAAATTTCGTTTGTGGTATATATCAGAAACACACCAACAACAACCACAAAAAATTA
Source organism: Capra ibex (assembly GCA_006410555.1). Classification (NCBI taxonomy): domain Eukaryota; kingdom Metazoa; phylum Chordata; class Mammalia; order Artiodactyla; family Bovidae; genus Capra; species Capra ibex. Next base: position 26,192,751 of record SJYO01033645.1, on the reverse strand, counting down.
TTAAGAACACCGAAACACACAAAAAAAAAGAAGAAGAAAAGAAATTATAACATAAAAACTTTTAGGTTGGAGATGAGATCTAAAAATTAGAAACGAAAAACCAAAAACAACAGTTAAAACATGTAAATTTTTGGGTTTGAAGTGATGGGTTAAAATGGACTCTCGCTCTAATGATCGAACTGGTCAGAGAGGAGGAAACCTGAGAGGAAAAAGAGGTGGTCCACCGAAGACAGAGAAGGGAGGGGGAAGAGAAGAGACAGGTTGAGACACTTAGAGACACACAAGGTCTGCCACCTCTTGTGGATTCCTTGACCAATGACCGACCTAAACCGAGAGAGGAAAAGTAAAGGGAGAAAATAGGAGGACCGGTGGAGACAGATGAAGGAGGGAGAGGAGAAGGGACATATTGAGGCACTTATGGAGACCTCACCAGGTCTGACACCTCGCGTGTATTCCTTCACTAATGACCGATCGAACGAGAGAGGAGAAAACTAGAGTGGCGTAGAGTAAGGTCAGTGGAGATTGATGGGGGAGGGAGAAGAGAAGAGGTACATTGAGTCACTTGGAGAGACCCACAGGGAGTTACACCTCTTTGAAAAGTAGAAATTGGATCTACAAAATAGTAGTCACGACATATCTACCTCTTCAGATCTCCGATGACATTTTTATTTTGACTTTTGGTCTTCGTCCTCCGAATTCAGGTTTCGGACTCTTGTAGTCTCTTGAGGACTTAAGTCCCTTGTAATTAGTTATCCGCGAGTAGTTTGCGGAGGTATGGATGTGACTTTGGTTCGAGGTGGGTTCCCGGTTGTTCAAGGTCTCGTTCTGTATGGTGCGTTTAAGAGGTCGTTGTGTCCTTGTGTGGGGACTCGAAGTTATATGTCCGTCGAGTTTCGATGAGGTTTTGGTGACTACAAAGTATTGGGTAATGACCAGTGAGGAAACGTGAGGTCTCTCTTCTTTGGGTCGAGGTGGGTGGTCTTGAGGTTGTGTTCGGAGAGATTGGTCTTTTGGAACTGTTCGGTGACTATGTTGGGGTGGGTGTCACTCCTTCGAGGTATTATTTCTCTTGAGGTGTTTAAGGGTCTTATATCCTTCCGGTGGGGTTTGCGTCGTTATATTGGTTCCACTTCTCTGTCTCCTTATGAGTCGTCCATTTCCTTGTCCTCTTTACGGGTGGTTTGGTTTGTTTTCTCCTTCTCTATCCCTTAGATGGACTCTTTCTTAAGGCTTATAACTATCACTTTTACTAGGTTTTAGAACTTTAGTTTTACCTTAGTGTCTATTTATCGGATCTCTGTTCCTAACTCTTCTACGTTCCTTCCAAATTGTCCCTGGATCTTCTTTATTTTTTCTCAGTTATATATTACTTATTATGTTATTTACTCTAGTCTTTGTGAGACCTCCGTTGTTTATCATCTTATTGTCTCCGTCTTCTATCCTAATCACTTTATCTTCTATCTTACCATCTTTATTTACTTAGTCTCTCCTTTTTTCTTTTTGTTTAATTTTCTTTACTTCTGTTGGAGTCTCTGGAGGTCCTGTTATACTTTGTGAGGTTGTAAGTTTAATATCCTCAGGGTCTTCTTCTTCTGTTTTTGTTTCTGGTACTCTTTTAGGAACTCCTCTATTATCAACTTTTAAAGGGATTTTACTCCTTCCTTTATTAGTGGGTTCAGGTTTTTTGGGTCTCTCAAGGTTTATCCTATTTGGGTTCCGTTTTGTGGGGTTCTGTGTATAATTATTTTAATTGTTTCTAGTTTGTGTTTCTTGTTTATAATTTTCGTCGTTCCCTTTTTGTTGTTTATTGTGTGTTCCCCTAAGGGTATTCCTTTTGTCGACTAGAAAGTTATCTTTGAGAAGTCCGGTCCTCCCTTACCGTTCTGTATGAATTTCACTACTTTCTTTTATTGGATGTCGGGTCTAGTGACATGGGTCGTTCCTAGAGTAAGTTTATACTTCCTCTTTAGTTTTCGAAATGTCTGTTCTTTTTCGACTCTCTTAAGTCGTGGTGGTTTGGTCGAGAGGTTGTTTACGATTTCCTATAAGAGATGTATCTTTTGTGTTTTTCCCACATATTTGGGCTTGGGTTTTGTTATTTCATTTACCATTGCCCTAGTATGAATAGTTATTAATGGAATTTGTATTTACCCAACTTACGGGGGTTGTTTTTCCGTTTCTGACCGACTTACCCATTTTTTTGTTCTGGGGAGATATACGACGAATGTTCTCTGAGTGGAGTTTTGTTCCCTGTGTATGTCTGACTTGCACTTCCCGACCTTTTTCTATAAGGTGTGTTTATCTCTGGTTTTCTGTCGTCCTCACCGTTATGAGTATAGGTTATTTTATCTGAAATTTAGTTTCCGACACTTTTCTCTGTTTCTTCCGGTGATGTATTGCTAGTTTCCTAGTTAGGTTCTTCTTCTATATTGTTAATATTAATATATACGTGGGTTATATCCTCGTGGCGTTATATATTCTGTTTACGATTGTTCATACTTTCCCCTTTAATTGTTATTGTGTTATTATCACCCTCTGAAATTATGGGGTGAGTGTGGATACCTGTCTAGTTGATTTGTCTTTTAATTGTTTCTTTACGTTTGAAATTTACTATGTTATCTGGTCAATCTGGATTAACTATAGATATCCTGTAAAGTGGGGTTTTGTTACTTAAAGTGGAAAAAGAGTTTATGAGTGCCTTGGAAGAGGTCCTATCTAGAGTAGAACCCAGTATTTAGATTGGAACTATTTAATTTTTTTTAGCTTTAGAAAGGAATGTAGAAAAGACTGGTATTACGTAATTCTAATCTAGAGTTAATGTCCTGTTTTTGATAATTTTTAAGGTTGTATACCTCCGATTTGTTGTGCGAGGACTTATTGGTTGTTTAGTGTCTTCTTTAGTTTTTTCTTTAGTTTTATACGTATCTTTGATTACTTTTACTTTTGTGTTGTTGGGTTTTGGACACCCTGTGATATTTTCGTCACGATTCTCCTTTCAAGTATCGTTATGTCCGTATGGAGTTCTTTGTTCTTTTTTCAGTTTATTTATTGGATTGAGACGTTGATTTCGTTGATCTTTTCCTTCTCAACCTCTTGGGGTCTCAATCATCTTCCTTTCTTTAGAATTTTTAATCCCGTCTTTATTTACGTTTTCTTTGTTTTCTCTGGTATCGTTTTTAGTTGTTTCGGTTTTCGACCAAGAAACTTTCCTATTTATTTTAACTGTTTGGTAATCGGTCTGAGTAGTTCTTCGTTTCTCTCTTTTTAGTTTAGTTATTTTAATCTTTACTTTTACCTCTCTAGTGTTGTCTGTTGTGTCTTTATGTTTCCTAGTATTCTCTGATGATAGTCGTTAATATACGGTTATTTTACCTGTTCCACCTTCTTTACCTGTTAAGAATCTTTTCATGTTGAAAGGTTTTGACTTGGTCCTTCTTTATCTTTTAGAATTGTCTGGGTAGTGTTCGTGCCTTTAACTTTGACATTAGTCTTTAGAAGGTCGTTTGTTTTCGGGTCCAGGTCTGCCGAAGTGTCGACTTAAGATGGTTTTTAAAGCTCTTCTCGATTGTGGATAGGATGAGTTTGAGAAGGTCTTATAACGTCTCCTTCCATTTGAAGGTTTGTAAAATACTCCGGTGGTAGTGGGATTATGGTTTTGTACTGTTTCTACGGTGTTTTTTTCTTTTGATGTCCGGTTATAGTGACTACTTGTATCTACGTTTTTAGTTGTTTTAAGATCGTTAGTCTTAGGTTGTCGTGTAATTTTTCTAGTATGTGGTACTGGTTCACCCGAAATAGGGTCCCTACGTTCCTAATAAGAAGTTATAGGCGTTTAGTTAGTTACATTAAGTGGTGTAATTGTTTAACTTTTTATTTTCGGTATACTAGTAGAGTTATCTACGTCTCTTTCGGAAACTGTTTTAAGTTATAGGCAAATACTATTTTTGAGAGGTCTTTCGTCCTTATCTTCCTTGTATGGAGTTGTATTATTTTCGATATATACTGTTTGGGTGTCGTTTGTAATAGGAGTTACCACTTTTTAACTTTCGTAAAGGGGATTTCAGTCCTTGTTCTGTTCCCACGGGTAAAAGTGGTGATGATAAGTTGTATCAAGACCTTCAAAACCGGCGTCGTTAGTCTCGTCTTTTTCTTTATTTTCCTTAGGTTTAACCTTTTCTTCTTCATTTTGAGAGTGACAAACGTTTCTTTTGGGATTTCTGAGGTGGTCTTTTAATGATCTCGATTAGTTACTTATATCATTTCAACGTCCTATATTTTAGTTGTGTGTCTTTAGGGAACGTAAGGATATACGATTATTACTCTTTCATCTTTTTCTTTAATTCCTTTCTTAAGGTAAGTGGTAACATTGCTTTTCTTATTTTATGAATCCTTATATAGATGGATTTCTTTGATTTCTGGATATATATCTCTCGATATTTTGTGACTACTTTCTTTAGTTTCTCCTGTGATTATCTACCTCTTTATATGGTACAAGTACCTAACCTTCTTAGTTATATCACTTTTACTCATATGATGAGTTTCGTTAGATGTTTAAGTTACGTTAGGGATAGTTCGATGGTTGCCATAAAAAGTGTCTTGATCTTGTTTATTAAAGTTCTAAACATACCTTTATGTTTTTTGGAGCTTATCGGTTTCGTTAGAACTCTTTCTTCTTACCTTGACCTCCTTAGTTGAACGGACTGAAGTCCGAGATGATGTTTCGGTGTCAGTAGTTCTGTCATACCATGACCGTGTTTCTGTCTGTATATCTAGTTACCTTGTTTTATCTTTCGGGTCTCTATTTAGGTGTGTGTATACCTGTGGAATAGAAACTGTTTCCTCCGTTCTTATATGTTACCTCATTTCTGTTAGAGAAATTGTTCACCACGACCCTTTTGACCAGTTGGTGAACATTTTCTTACTTTGATCTAGTGAAAGATTGTGGCGTGTGTTTTTATTTGAGTTTTACCTAATTTCTAGATTTACATTCTAGTCTTTGATATTTTGAGGATCTCCTCTTGTATCCGTTTTGTGAGAGTCTGTATTTAGTGTCGTCCTAGGAGATACTAGGTGGAGGGTCTTAAGACCTTTATTTTCGTTTTTATTTGTTTACCCTAGATTAATTTTAATTTTCGAAGACGTGTTGTTTCCTTTTATATTCGTTCCACTTTTCTGTCGGAAGACTTACCCTCTTTTATTATCGTTTACTTCGTTGACTGTTTGTTGATTAGAGTTTTTATATGTTCGTTGAATACGTCGAGTTAAGGTCTTTTTATTTGCTGGGTTAGTTTTTTACCCGGTTTCTTGATTTATCTGTAAAGAGGTTTCTTCTGTATACCTACCGATTGTTTGTGTACTTTTCTGCGAGTCGTAGTAAGTAATAATCTCTTTATGTTTAGTTTTGGTGTTACTCCATGGTGAAGTGTGGTCAGTCTTACAGACGTTAGGTTTTCAGACGTTCGTTATTTACGACCTCTCCCGCACCTCTTTTCCCTTGGGAGGATGTGACAACCACCCTTACGTTTGATCATGTCGGTGATACCTCCTGTCACACCTCTAAGGAATTTTTTTAACGTTTATCTTGACGGAATACTGGGTCGTTAGGGTGACGACCCGTATGTGTGACTCCTTTGGTCTTAATTTCTCTGTGTACATGGGGTTACAAGTAGCGTCGTGACAAATGTTATCGGTCCTGTACCTTTGTTGGATCTACAGGTAGTCACCTACTTACCTATTCTTTCGACACCATGTATATGTGTTACCTCATAATGAGTCGTTAACTTTTCTTATGTAAACTTAGTCAAGATTACTCTACCTACTTTGACCTCGGCTAATATGTCTCACTTCATTCGGTCTTTCTTTTTGTGGTTATGTCATATGACTGTGTATATATACCTTAAATCTTTCTACCGTTACTACTGGGACATACGCTCTGTCGTTTTCTCTGTGTCTACACATCTCGCCTGAAAACCTAAGTCTCCCTCTCCCTCTCCCACCCTACTAAACCCTCTTACCGAAACTTTGTACATATGACAGTACATTCTTTACTTAGTGGTCAGATACAGGCTACGTCCTATGTCCTACGAACCCCGACCACGTGCCCCTACTGGGTCTCTCTACAATACCCCTCCCTCCACCCTCCCCCCAAGTATAAACCCTTGTGTACATGTGGACACCACCTAAGTACAGTTACACACCGTTTTGGTTATGTCATAACATTTCATTTTATTTCATTTTTATTTTTAATTTTTTTTATTTATTTCACTCCTTCTTTTTGAGGAGTTAGTGTACCGAATATCATAGCTCTCCACAGAAAGATCTGTCCTTAAGGTTCAACTGAAGTCTATCTTGTATGACAAACAGGGAAAAGTTATGGTAAAGGAAAGTCTCTAAACACGTTCTTACTTCCTTACCTTCTGTATAACTTTGTTAGTGTAAGAACTAGTTGGGACTTTTAACAGTCACCACGTTTGGAAAGTAAAACTTGTGAAAACTAATTTTTTTAGTACCAGAACCAAGAAAAAAAAAAGGTACGTATTAAGTCTCGATGGAGTTATTTTACATCTAAGAAACTCGACCTTCTTTAGAATTACTACTAGACATTATTTAGAGTCACTGTCACGGTACCCGACAATGGTCCCTACAATTAACGGTGTACTTGACTAGATTATTCCTTTAAGTCTGAGTCATTTGTCTTCACTGAACAAGTTCCACACCACTGTCCCAATCACTGTCCCTGCGACAAAGTCAGACGAGTTCCTAGTGTGGGGTATACCGGGAATCACCAGTGAACAGAGAGAGAACTGGTTAACCGTCGTCGTCCCGTACGTCCCTCTAACTGAAGAGACCGAAGACTGGAAAGGGGAACGGGAGGACATCACCGGAACCAAATAGACGGATCACGTCGGGGTCACTGTCTAACACTCAACTGGTACAAATGGTTAGATGGTATACCTAGCGAAGTCGATGACCTTTTCCCGGACCGTCTCTTACTTTCATTTTCGTTTCTTTATTAGACCACCCCGAATGTGTACCACCCTCGACCCAGTCGGGTCCATTGTGTTATACCTCACCCCCACCTCCCACACGTATATTGAACCTTGATATCTACCAGAGAACTTTGTCTGAGTCGACCCTCCATTAACTCCCAGAGAGTCGTCGGCTCTGAACAGTGAGTCGTCGTAGTACCAATGGAACTGTTTCGTAACGACTAACCTTTAATTTTACGTACCTTAACGTTCCCCTCACAAAAGTTCTTCTTTGTCTTAGCTGAATCACCGTGGTAACTCCGAGAATCTCGGTTTGTGGTCTACGTTCCTAAAAAGTCCTTCGACGTTCAGACAGAAGAAAGGACCTCGTCTCCCGAATCACGAGTCCAACCAATCTTATTTCAATAAAATCCTTTGGAACGGTTTGGGAGTCGTTCCTCCATAGTCTGTCGACACAGTCTTTAGTACATCTGAGTCGGGACCCAGGTCAGGTAACTAAGACAGTTAGTTGTTCGTCGGGCAACTAAGACAGACCTAGACAAAGGGAATGGGTGACCCCCTCCACCTGAGGATAACGGGGTTTCGGTTGTAGACGGACACGACACCCCGGGTCCTCTGAACACACAGGTCACTTAGTAGTGAAAAAAGACTAGACGATAAACCCGATCTAGTCACTTAGGGTTTGTATGCCCGTCTGTAATCTGGACTCGAGGAACCAGGGAAGTAGACGACTCGTCCTCTAAGTCGGTCTGACAGAAAAAACTCGAGTCTAAAGAAGGCAATTTATTTTGTATATATACCTTTATATCAAATACAGATTGCACGATACTTTCATTTACACGACAACTAACTATATATAATATATTGTACCAAATATACATTTTACAGAAGGTAATTTAAAATATATATATATAATTTAAAATATATATTTTAGACCTGAGACTTAAACATTGGAATGTACCGTTTTCTCTAAAACGTCTAAAAATTTTTTAACCTCATATTAACGAAATGTAACACAACCAAAGACGACATGTTGTTTCACTTAGTTAATGTACATATGTATATAGGGGAGACGGAAATCGGAAGAGGGTGAAGGGGGTAGGGTGGGGAGCTCCAGTAGTGTATCGTGACTCGTCTCGATGGACACGATGTATCCTCGAAGGGTAATCGATAGATAAAATGTGTTCTATAACATATGTACAGTTACGGTGAGAGTGACAGAGTTAAAAGGGGTGTAAGACGAAGGGGGAAACACAGGTTTTTAGACAAGAGATAAGAACGGGACTTTTACCCAAGTGGTCATGGTAAAAAGATTTACGATAGTCAAGTCAAGTCAGCGAGTCAGTACAGGCTGACGCTGGGGTACTTAGCGTCGTGCGGTCCGGAGGGACAGGTAGTGGTTGAGGGCCTCAAGTGAGTCTGAGCGTAGATAACTCAGTCACTACGGTAGGTCGGTAGAGTAGGAGCCAGCAGGGGAAGAGGAGGACGGGTGTTAGGGAGGGTCGTAGTCTCAGAAAAGGTTACTCAGTTGAGAAGTGTACTCCATCGGTTTCATGACCTCAAAGTCGAAATCGTAGTAAGGAAGGTTTCTTTAGAGTCCCAACTAGAGGAAGTCTTACCTGACCAACCTAGAGGAACGTCAGGTTCCCTGAGAGTTCTCAGAAGAGGTTGTGGTGTCAAGTTTTCGTAGTTAAG
>SJYO01033645.1:25839083-26184029 GCA_006410555.1 Capra ibex | reverse complement strand
TCTGCCTGGAATCAGCCGTTTCATTACAGAGACGAAAACTTATACGATAGATCCAACCAGTATTGAAAAGAAGGTTCCTCATTCGCAGAAAATTAAAGTACCGACGTCAGTGGTAGACGTCACTAAAACCTCGGGGGTTTTTATTTCAGACTGTGGCAAAGGTACACACAATTATCTGCTATAAACAAAAAGAGAAAGACTGAATGAAGTGAGACATACTCTCTGAGATCCAAGTAGGTATAGTGATGTTTACTGGGTTAAAACAAGGAAAAACACCGACTCATTATAACGTAACATATATATGGTGTAAAAGAAATAGGTAAGTAGACAACTATCTGTAAATACAAAGAAGGTACAGGACCGATAACATTTATAACGACGTTACTTGTGACCCCATGTACACAGAAAAACTTAACACCAAAAGAGTCCCATGAACGTGTCTTCACCTAACGGACCAGAATGCCATCAAAATAAAAATCAAAAAAATTTCATGAACATAGTTAAATGTAAGGGTAGTTGTTACCTTCTCCCAAGGGAAAAGAGGTGTGGGAGAGGTCGAAAATAACAAACATCTCAAAAACTACTACCGGTAAGACTGACCACACTCTACTATGAGGTAACATCAAAACTAAACGCAAGAGGTCACCACTCACTACAACTTGTAGGAAAGTACACAAATAACTGGTAGACATACGGAAGAAGTCTCTTTACAGACAAATCCAGAAGACGGATAAAAAACTAACCTAAAAGACGAAAAGACTATAACTCGACGTACTCAAAGAACATATAAAACCTCTAATTAGGAAACAGTCAACGAAGTAAACGTTTACAAAGGAGGGGAAGATTCCCAACAGAAACCAGAACAAAAACCAAAGGAAACGACACGTCTTCGATAACTCAAATTAATCCAAGGTAGACAAATAAAAACAAAAATAAAAGTAATGAGATCCTCTACTCAGTTTTTCCTAGAACACTAAATACAGTTTCTCATAAGATGGATACAAAAGGAGATTCTCAAAATAATTTAGACCAGAATGTAAATCCAGAAATTAGGTAAAACCCAAATAAAAACACATAACATAATCTTTCACAAGATTAAAGTACGAGGATGTACATCGACAGGTCAAAAGGGTTGTCGTGAATAACTTCTTCGACGTCTTTTAATCTCCGAAGTCCTTTAATCTCCGACGTCTACAAATTAAGTTCCTGACAAGACTTTGAAACATAACATAAAGACTCTAGATTGATGTAAATACTTATATCTAAACAAAATAGGGAAAATTGACCACTTAACGTAAGACAGTGTTCTCTCACAACGTATAAATAGGAAGGAGATAACTACCTGAAAATCCAGTAAAAGTTAAAGAACAAAAATCTTAAAAAATCAATCAAAAGAACACATGATCGTATGTACACTTTCGACAAGTGACCTCCATCCCTAGGTCCTTCTCCTTTACGACCTAGTACCCTATATGGGTAAATGTCAAAATTATCTAACGGTTCCTTGGAAGACTTCACTAGCAGGAGAAACGTAAAGAGGGTCACCACATACTCTCATGAGAAAAGAGATGTCAAAGTAGTTGTGAACTAAAACAGTCATACAATTACGAACGTATAGACCACTCACTTTTTATCTTAGAAGAACAAAATCAAACGTAAACCTTTTCAATTAGTCAATCTATCGATGAACTTAAAAGAGAGAATACTTAACGGAAAAGTATAAGAGAGGGGTTAAAAATAACGTGACAGATGGAAAAAGGATACTACTATCAAACATCCCCGGGAACACTTATAGAAAGACAGGTTTATGTACGTCCAGTTGAAATAAATAATAAAATTACCAACGTATCATAAGTTAGTACGTGTAGTCTTCAGTCTTTTGCGACTCCAGTTTAGACCGAAAGGTATATAAAAACATTTATTTCACCTAAAAAACAAAATCTGTATCGGTACAGGTAAGAAAATGTATAACAGATACCGACTAATCACGATGTTGTCGTCTTGACTTACAATACTGGATTCGATATATTGTATGTTACCGATTTTAATGAATGGTATATCGAGAAATATCTTTTACAAATATCTCGATTTTGTTTTAAACAAATTGGTAAGGAGAAAACTATGTATATATCCAACAAAGGGTAAAAGGGTCATAATATTTGTTACACATTAATTATATTAGTGTGTATGTATAGAAAGAGACGTCTACACTCGTAAAGGAAACCGATCTGAGGACCTTCATCTTAAAGACCGAAGGACTTTCGGACGTAAATTACTTTGAACGAATAGACTTGATCTTAACACAGACTTAACCTCCTATAAAATGTCTTCATAGTAATGAAGAGTCCTTATTACTATCGAAGGGTAATAAATCTTAACCGATCTATGGTCCGTAACATAATTCACGGAATAGATTAATCCATGTAATACAGTAAATTAAGAGGTTCCTTGGGACTTCATCCGTAATTATTGGGTAGAAAATGTATACTCCTTTAACTCCAAGGTACTACAATTCTTGACCATGTACCATCTCGATCCTAAACTTGAGTAAAGAGACTGAAACTTCGAGGGTGTAAAAGATAATGTGTCACTACAGAGAGTCACCCTTTTTTGATCCACTACACGTGTATAGAATAATGTTCATCGTTAAAATGTATAAACAAGAAAAATTTGATTTGTCCATTGTTGTAAACATTAATTACGTCATTCAAAGACATCTGTCTACCCAATTTAATTAAAATTTCTGAGAACTTTTGACCACCGAAAGAATTCGTTCGGTTTGTAAAGGAAACGTTAGAATAAATACGAAGATATTTATTTCCGTGTCGTCACTACATCATCTTTCTTATGACCTAAACCTTTAGGTATAAAACCTTTTGGTACCAAAGACGGAGGAAGGTTCCGACGACACACTGACACCCGTTTAAAGAATGGGAGAGACACGGAGTCAAGTGTTTCAACACTCTTTAGTCACATTTATCGATATTTCACAAACTAAATCACACTACCAGAAGTAGGGGACTCCGATAAAGATCCTCCTAAGTTAAACTATTTCGGTCCCATGTAAACTCAGTCGAACAAAGGTGGAGTTCAATACGGACGAGACTTCGGGAGTACGGTGTGGGAACAGTATTATCATTGACTCTCTACGGTCTGTCACAGGTAACGGTTCTTACATGGATTAAGAACGTTATGGTTGTCCTCTTCGACCCAACACTGGAAAGGGTCGTAACTTTATGACGATACGGAACAGGTGCGAGAAACCGTAGGACTTTTGAATTATACTCGTCGAGTGTAATAAGTTGTGAATTAGATGTCGTCGTCGTTACGGTCAATAATTCAATTAAGAATGTTGTTACGACCATCTGGTCATGAGGAGAAACTCTTCAACTGAGTTACTCCTTTGTCTCCGGATCTGTCTCCTGTTTCTCCCTACAAAAGTTATCCATCTTCTCGATCCTAAACTTAGGTGTAGAGAGACTGTCAATCTGGACTCGTAAATCGGTGGTACGATGTGAAAGGGGAGTCAACCCTTCGGAGGTTATCCTCTTAGGGACCGACCGTAATATATACACGAATAAAGTCGACGTCCGAAACCCAACCCTCCGAGACGGAAGACCCCGTACCTCACGTAGTCTGAACTTGTACGATTTATCCGTAGAGAGTTATAGACTTCCCATCCTAACGGAAGACACTGGTAGACCGCGGTGCTTAGTTGTACAGACGGAACCGACATAACTAAAAAGGACGGTAGAGTCGCCTCGGAGAGGTTCGTAGTCCTTCGCTCTGGACTGTCGACTGGTAAAACGAAAATAGTAACGGACATAGGACAGTTTCTTCCTCAGAGAAAGTGGGGTTTAACAACGGAACGTAGGTAGACTTGACCTAGTTAAACAGACACGGTGAGACAACCCTATCGATAGTCAAAAAAATTCGACGGAGGGTCTGATAGAACAAACGTTATATTCAAGGTTTACCGGACCTTGAGTAGAAAATATCGGAGACGGTCTAATTTGTAAATCTTGTATTATATGAGTCGAAGTTTTTGTTAACGTGTCGGAAGGTCGGTTCGTCGTACAATTAAAATTAAATCCGTTGACGTGTACAAAAATCCAGAATCCTCCCTGAGACCCCAAAATCCAATGGTCACCGAGTACCGGAAGGAGGAAGGGGTGGGGTGAAGAGGTGAATCCCGACCTTCTCGGATCACTAGTGTCCCACCCTTCGTATCCGGAGGAAGATACGGGGTGTAAAGGGGAAAACCTTGACTCTTGTACTTCATCTTTCCGTCGTTCCATTGTTCCTTATCACATCCGTCTCGACCCAAGTCTAGGGATGGAATGGACCTTACCGTGTATTGAAACCCACTCAGTAAAGTTGAAGATATAGAGTCCGAAGAGTAGTCATTTTATCTCCGTTACTCCTGTAAATGCCCTTTATCTGTCCCTTTGTCACCTTTGTCACAGTCTGAAGTAAAAAACCCCGAGGTTTTAGTGACGTCTACCACTGACGTCGGTACTTTAATTTTCTGCGAATGAGGAACCTTCCTTTCAATACTGGTTGGATCTATCGTATAAGTTTTCGTCTCTGTAATGAAACGGTTGTTTCCAGGTAGATCAGTTCCGACACCAAAAATGTCACCAGTACATACCTACACTCTCAACCTGACACTTCTTTCGACTCACGGCTTCTTAACTACGAAAACTTGACACCACAACCTCTTCTGAGAACTCTCAGGGAACCTGACGTTCCTCTAGGTTGGTCAGGTAAGACTTCCTCTAGTCGGGACCCTAAAGAAACCTTCCTTACTACGATTTCGACTTTGAGGTCATGAAGCCGGTGTACGTTACTCACCTGAGTAACCTTTTCTGAGACTACGACCCTCCCTAACACCCGTCCTCCTCTTCCCCTGCTGTCTCCTACTCTACCGACCTACCGTAGTGGTTGAACTTCCTGCACTCACACTCACTTGAGGCCCTCAACCACTACCTGCCCTCCGGACCGCACGACGTTAAGTACCCCAGGGTTTCTCAGCTTGTGCTGACTCGCTGACTTGACTTAACTTGGCTCCTGTAAATTGAGTGTTTCGTCTACAATTCGAATTAATAGTTCGAGTTTCTAGGAGGAATTTTAAAATTACTTTTTTCATCGAGTACGAGTCAATACAGACTGAGAAACACTAGGATACCTGACATCAGGTGGTCCGAGGAGACAGGTACCTTAAAAGACCCGTTCTTATGACTTCACCCAACGGTAAAGGATGAGGTCCCCTAGAAGGACTGGGTCCCTAACTTGGGCTTACAGAGGATGTTACGTCCGTCTAAAACATGACGATTCGGTGGACCCTTCGGGACTTTTTTCATCAGACGTTTCTATATATTACTAAAAAACACCTTAACTGATTGGTACCATCTTATAAACTTACGGATTCTTCCCAAAGAAGAGTAGGGTTCCTACATGACTAAGTTATTGGTGACGTACCTCTATTACCTGGACCACGAAAAACGTAAAACCATTGTTTCCGTCATAGGACGGATGTTCCGACCACCACGTATCGAAGTAGTTAACCGGTCAAGAACCCTGAGTCAGTACTTGTGGTCAAGTCAAGTCAAGTCAACGAGTCAACACAGACTGAGAAACACTGGGGTACTTAACGTCGTACGGTCCGGAGGGACAGGTAGTGGTTGAGGGCCTCAAGTGAGTTTGAGAACAGGTAACTCAGTCCTACGGTAGGTCGGTAGAGTAGGAGGTAGCAGGGGAAGAGGAGGACGGGTGTTAGGGAGGGTCGTAGTCCCAGAAAAGGTTACTCAGTTAAGAAACGTACTCCACCGGCTTCATGACCTCAAAGTCGAAATCGTAGTAAGGAAGGTTTCTTTAGGGTCCCGACTAGAGGAAGTCTTACCTGACCAACCTAGAGGAACGTCAGGTTCCCTGAGAGTTCTCAGAAGAGGTTGTGGTGTCAAGTTTTCGTAGTTAAGAAGCCGTGAGTTGAAAGAAGTGTCAGGTTGAGAGTGTAGGTATGTACTCGTGACATTTTGGGTATCGGAACTGATCTACCTGGAAACGACCGTTTCATTACAGAGACGAAAACTTATACGATAGATCCAACCAGCATTGAAAGGAAGGTTCCTCATCCGTAGAGAATTAAAGTACCGACGTTAGCTGGGGTCACGTTAAAGGTGAACAAGTAAGTTGTAGATAAACATTTAAAGAGTGGAACGTTCCACGACGATGCATTAACACCCATTCAGTCGTACAAACGGAAGTTCCTGAGTGATAAATCCCACTTTATGGTTGTGTGTAGTACCATTACGTCTCGAGATCACCGACAAGGGTTTCTCTGTGAACGGTTCCGACCCTTCCGGAAAGATCCACAGGAATAAAAGGTGAAAAAACTCCCTGAGTATCATCGTCTCGACGATCTTTACCTTTGAGACCGAATTTGTTTAATAGTCCAACAAAAGACTGGACACTTTTTTCAGACCTCCAGTCACCGACACCGACTCCACGAGGTCGACAGGACAGTCGTACGGTCGTCCTTCTTTTCCCACTTCTCTGTTTTCCACAAATGAGAGTCGACTCTCATCTTTGAGACCCGAGAACAACTCTGGGAAGGTCAGACGATCGTCCCGTAAAACGACGGGGGATGTCTTATCCTTTACTTTTCGCAACGTACAGGTTGAGAAACGCTGGGGTATCTGACATCGGGCGGTCCGAGGAGACAGGTGTCCTAAAGGGTCCGTCCTCATGACCTCACCCAACGGTACGGGATGAGGTCCCCTAGAAGGGTTGGGTCCCTGACTTGGGTCCAGAGGACGTGACGTCCGTCTAAGAAATGACAGACTCGGTGGTCCCTTCGGGATGTCTTATCCTTCCCTCTCATAAAAACATGTCTTTTGATCGTGAGTAGTGTAGGTGAACAATCTTATAATGGAAAAGGTGGTGGAACTCTAAAGAATGTTGACAAATTTTTATTTCTACCCACTCCCCCACCATCCCGACTTGGTCACTATTTCGAAACACCATGGTCTACTCTATGGTACCAAAAGTTACCGTCCTAAGCACAACTGACCATAAGGACTATACCACTCACCTCCGGTTACCCCACTTTCTACCTCTACTCTATTTCACCGACTCGACTAACCTCCGGCTGAGTCTTCCTTCACTGAAGGACCCTAACCAAAAGACTTACCTCGTGTCTCTGTCGGGACTGAGACGTTAGTCTCTTCGGTGAAAAGGACAAAAGGTGACTTTACCCCTTTCGACTTCTCTTGTAGTCCTCCATTAGTCATAAAACCCCGGTAAAGAAACCGATTCTCCGGGACTGGACTTAGATGTTGTCGTTTCCTCAAGACGATAAAGTCGTTCGACGGACTCTTCGGGGTGTGGTAACTTTATTCAAACTCGAGAGTCTTTACTCCGATAGTCGGAGAACTTTAGAATTTAACTGGAGAGTACTACCACATTTCGTTAACACAGAAAGTCTAGTCCTATTGTGAGACGAATTTTGATTTTGACGAATATTTAGACCAACGTCTCTTCAATTTAATCTTATTACTTATCTCAAACTATTCACTTTTAGATAGAAATGGACGAACATCTCTTTATCGACTTACAGTCGGTTTTTACTTACACAGTCCTGGAACCTCTCTAACTACTCACTATCTATGACTGTTGGACAAATCACCTCTTCATGAGTATCCACACCCCGTGTATCCAGTACCCTGAAATACATCGTAAATAGGAGTACGGAGGAGGTAAGGTGAGTGTGTTTCCACAACTGGTGTGACAGTGGTACCTTTACAGGTGTGTAGGTTGACGGACGGGAGGTAGGGGTGACCCTGGGTGTCTGTCGGTTTTGGTCCGGACAGGTTTTGATGAAGGGAAGGGGATTTCAGACAAAAGGTAGGTCTAATCTTGAGACCCACCGTAAGAACTGAGGTGGAATACACGCGTTAGGACTAGTTGGTATTTCAGAAGTTTACGGTCTTAAACACAGTTCAAGTAAAAGAGGAAAGGTAGGAAGTATGTGCTCGGGACCAAATCTGAAAAGAAAGAGGAGAAGATGATGGTTAGAAGGTTCCCGATAAGGATGGGACTTTCGACGGGGAAGTTGAGACACACACTACCAGAGTGAGAGACATATTTTAAGAAGTCACCGACGGAAACGGGAGGTACTATTACGGGTTAAAGGAATTCGTGTCGACTACGGTTATTATATATATAGTATTTCCGACACTTCGTACCGTCAAGTCTCACATACGAGGTCGAAAACGGACAGAAGCGAAACAATGAACGACACACTAAACCCCGACAATGAAAATGACGGACGCAGAACTAAAAGAATAGACATGTTACCCCTACTAGTAGAATAGAGTAATCCAACAATACTCTTACTTCGCTTATTTATTTATTTCATTTTATTTACATGTGTGTAGGTCTTATCACGGTCGGTGGGTCCTTCGTGACATATTCGTAAACGACAACACTGAGGAAAGTGTATGTGACGCAGGGTGTCGTAGAATACCAAAAGGGAGGGAAGGAAAAGATGAATAAAATTAAATAAACTGACGTGACCCAGAGTCAACACCGTGCGCCCTAGTAGTCAGAAACAACGTCATAAGCCCTAGAAATCAACGCCGTACACCTTAGATCAAGGGACTGGTCTCTAACTTGGCCCGGGGGACGTAAGTGACCCTCACACCTCAGACTAGGTGACTTCGTGGTTCCTTCAGGGACCGAACGGGAAGAATTACGTCAAAGGAAATAATCAGTAGAAACAAAGGAATAAAAACAAGTTCCTCGGAAATAAGTGTACCTGAAGAGACGGAGCTCCTGTAGGAGGGGTGGACGTGGGTCGGTTGAGAGTCGGTAGGAGTTACTGACTCAAATCCTTAGTGGAGGGATGGAGTGCACTATGGAACCTGAGTAGGAACCGAAGTGTAAAAGTGGAAACAAATGTCACTACGGAAACGGTCGGATAAAGGGGGTGATCGAGTACCTCTCTTCCCCAACGTAGAATAAGTGAATTTGTAAAAGGACGGAGATCGAATCACTACCCATAAATCTTCTTTACGTCATTTTCAAACACCCAACCTTCTCCAATATGACGATTATTTTTAGGGTGATAGTCTCGATAGAAACATTTGTGTATAGACTTCTGTTACAAAGAGACGGACTTCTACAACTAAGACTTTGTCACTCTTGATAAACGTCCTATTTGGTGTTCTGAACTTTGGTCGAAGAGGGAACGTCCTGGTCCCTCTCGGACCGACCTCTCGACAAATTGGGTCCAGTGGATTCCGTCACATTGGCTCCCCTGTGTCTTTAGTTCTCCTTCCCTTCCTCTTCGTTTCCGGACCTACCCACTGGTAGGACGAAACCATCAGTACAGGTTCCTTACTGACGGAATCGAGGAGAGACCCGGTTCGGTCGAGACTGAGGAGTTGGGAAGGACTAGCAACCCTTGGAGCACCGCCTCTTGGATAGTAAGTCTTGGATAATACAGAGTACACAATGGAAGAGATTCCTCGAGTCCACTACCACGAGTCCACCGGTCTCCACGGTACCCGAAGAAGAGGGACAGTCTACTGTTACTAGAGACCACTGTTTCGACAGTCAGTACTGGAGTCCTCCGGTGATTTTTGGGTTCTTTCGTTCGGGGCAGCATCCCGTCACCGAGGTTCAGGACCGATATGTAATCTTCGTGGACCCGTCGTAGACTTGGAGTCGTACAAGTCCGTTGTGGGGATTATTAACTTAGTCTTCCGGACCACCACCCTGGGTCTTCAGTCATTACAAATGTTAACGGGTCCATTAAGGTTATACACTGTTCTACCTCTTCGTATCGACATCCTCACTCACCACGTCTCGACCCAGTCTTCTTTGAGTAATTGGACCGGAAAAAGACTCGATGTACACGAAGGAAGTGTCTTTTATTGTCAATGTCTAATTCGAAGAAAGGAGGAAGGGGTGGGGGTACCACTACTTATTTTATCTGTGTCAAGATACGTAATACCTCGGATCTCAGTTCATCCTCTCTGTCTGGTACTTGTAATATTTAAGACCTTTAGGGTACCTCTTTTTTCGTCCTTCAATACACCTTTTATTAAATAAAATATAACTAAATACCCCTCCTCTTTGAATTCGACTCTAGATGTCTTTTCCTTCCTTGGTCAGTAAACCGTACTACCCTTTTCGTAAGGATCCGACTCCCTAGTCGTACACGATTCGAAAGTGTCGTCCTCTTTCGAACCACACAGATGAGGTCAGGTCATAGATAGTGTTTGTAAGAGACTAATGGATGAGGTGCCGTCCGTCTTATATCTCTGCCGTCGTACCAGGGATGTAAACTCCTCGAGTATTAAGTCACCCCTCTGAGACTCTTCTTTATATAGCGTTCTCCGTTTTAAGTCGTCCTGAGAACCCCCTCTTTAAATTGGTGACAAACTTTATCACACACATACATATATATGTGAGACCTCTTCCTTCACCGTTGAATGAGGTCACAAGAACGGACCTTTTAAGGTACCTGTCTCCTCGGACCTTCCAATGTCAGGTACCCCAACGTTTCTCAGTCGGTACTGACTCGCTGACTCACACACACACATACACACACACACATATATATGTATGTATGTACATACTTCACTTTAGTGAGTCAACACAGGTTGAGAAACGCTGGGGTACCTGTCATCGGACGTGGTCCGAGGAGGCAGGTACCCTAAAAGATCCGTTCTCATGACCTCACCCAACGGTAAAGGAAGAGGTCCCTTAGAAAGGCTGGGTCCCTAGCTTGGGTCCAGAGGGTGTGACTATCTGTCCACGAAATGGTAGACTCGGTGGTCTCCTGGATATACACACATATATATATATACGTACATACATACATACATACATAGAGTCCCCAGAGTCACCTCTCTTAATTCCGAAACTTACTACTGTATTTGGTGGAGAAAACAGCCTACGAGAGAAACTGTAGCCACCCTTCTTGAAAGGTCTGACTGTCTCCTGTTTCAAGGTATCCGCGGTCTTCCGTGTACACATTTCCGTACCTCCGTAGTCTCAAACCGTGCGAACCCCTTACTTCTAAAACCACATATACCCCGAAGTCTACCCCGGTATCCGACACAACCCTCACACCGACCTCTATCCACCTTGACTGTTTACTTACTATAATCCCTGAGAGAGACCCAAGGGACCGTAATCCCCATCGATCCCACCTGTTAAGAGTTTAGGGTCTTCTCCGACGTTTAAGGGGCCCTGGACTTATTTGAGTGGAGAAAGAAACTAGTCTCAATCGACACGGACTTAAGTCAAAAATATCTCACCCCCGAGAGTCCCAGAGATCCACGATCCGTCGACCGTAGAGGATCGTCAGGAGGTGTGTGGTCCGTGAAGTCGGAAGTAGAGAGTCACACACGACACGACACGAATCAGCGAGTCAACACAGACTGAGAAACGTTGGGGTACCTGACATCGGGTGGTCCGAGGAGATAGGTACCCCTAAGAGGTCCGTTCTTATGACCATACCCAACGGTACGGGAGGAGGTCCCCTAGAAGGGTTGGGTCCCTAACTTGGGTCCAGAGAGTGTAACGTCCACCTAAGAAATGGTAGACTCGGTGGTCCCTTCGGGTTCTTA
Organism: Capra ibex; assembly: GCA_006410555.1. NCBI lineage: Eukaryota > Metazoa > Chordata > Mammalia > Artiodactyla > Bovidae > Capra > Capra ibex. The sequence goes on along the minus strand of SJYO01033645.1, from coordinate 26,172,387 downwards.
TGACCTTCACCTATCGGATAGGGAAGAGGTCCCCTTGAAAGACTGGGTCCTTAGATTGGTCCCAGAGAACGTAACGTCCGCCTAAGAAATGGTCACCTCGATGGTCCCTTCGAGTGCAAAGAGACATGGGGTCTACGAATAGTAAAGAGAAGAAGGACTCCGTTTCGGTGAAAGTGTAAATGAGGAATGTTGTTCCCCGTCTCGGTAGACTACTGGGTGTATATGTTTCGGAACGATGTCGGATTTGTACGAAGAGGAGTCCTACGACCGCCTACAACCGACTCGTATGGACGACCGAGAGACGGGAGTTCCAAGTCCATGTGGATGTCACGAACGATAACAAACAACGTTCGAGAAAAGTGGTATCTTCTCCACGATCTCGTCTCTTTTCCACTTCTACTCCGACGTACCAAGCCACCCCGATTCAAACCTTCCCAGGACGCCAGGTACTTCGAACTTGAAGTTGGAATCCGTAGTCCTTGTTCCCTTCCCAACGGTCAGACCCTCCCGGTACTACTCTAGACACTAAGTCTTTCTAAAGAGACAACCGATTTCCTTCTACCCGATATTTTAACACTATGATCTACTACCTCAAGTATTCTTCCGAGGGACTCTCGGTCGACAAAAAAAAAGAAATCAAGTAATGAAAAGGGATCCCAGATCTTGACACGGATAGTGTACTGATCATGAGTTACCTATAGACTACCTACTTACTCTCGTCAATCCTTCGATAACAGGACCAGGTCCTTTTTCTTCTACAAATTTGAACCAGTCACCGAACCCCTACCTCTCTTCAATTCTATGACTCTGTCACACCTCCCTCCCTCATCCTTCCTTGTTGTATCGACCTTATCGTTAATTTTACCGAAATGAAGAAATCGGGTCGTGGTTCCTGTCTCGTAAGTCGTTGGACTGACATCACTATTCCTGATGACCGACTGTATTCTAAGAGATAAAAGGTAGGTCCCAAGTCCGAAGATGGGGTTGCTCAGTACCCGAGGTACTACTCGTAGAAGAAGGTCATTCAGGCTGAATCCGTGGTAAGATAGGAACCACTTGAGCCACTATGACACCGAAGGACCACGTCGTCTGCTCTGACAACTAAAACGACATCACGTGTCACCTTCTGGATGTGTCAAAGATGGAGACTGTATAAAAAGATAAATTTCACCTTTCCCTATGACAATTTTACTCCAAAAGGAAAACCTACCAAAGTTTTAAGTTGGAGGGTTGGGTGTGTCACAGGAAACTATCAGGTACACTTTCTTAGGAGTCTAGATCAGACATGTGTCCGTTTAACAATAAATAAGGGATCTAGAGATAAGTATACAAACCAAACATGTAGAAGATACCGTTAAACCCGACCAGTGATTGGTCGTTCCGGCACTCTCATGACCATCCTCACAAATTTCCATAAAAGGCTCCAGACAGAATCCGTGAACGTTGTCACTGAGTCTCCTGACGTGACACTATCACTAATAGGACTACTAGAGAGTGTGTCATGTCTAATAAATTGTCCTAGTGAATTGAATAAGAAAGGTTTTTGGAAACATAGACCATACACTAGTTTCTGAGTGGAGGTAAAATGTCTATATCCTCGATCTTGAGTCTATAACTAACCAGACATAGGTGCGAAGACTGAAGACCAGGTCGTCAGATAAATAAAGAAGACGATACTCGACCCGTCCCACCCTTGAGGTCTAAAATAACTAAACCACCGAACACTATACCCAAGTTCACTCCAACGGACTGGAGGGAGAAGGACCCTTCCTCTTTAGACACTGGAGAGAGAGAGAGAAAGAATGGTTCAAAGGTTTCTCCTTCGTCGAGAGTCGGTCTGGTCCTCGAACTTGTACCAAATATCTGTCATCACATATGTCCACCGAGTAACGATACACGGGGTCCCGTCGTCATTTAACTATAAACGACTAGAGATCCGGAGACCGTCTCTACCCCTCCCTCCCGACCCTTTTACTGTAAAGACATTTATTGGTGTGGACCAAGATTCTCTTTTTCCTGACCGTACAGGGACATCGGAGTAGTTAATGGTAGTTGGAAAACGTTTCCCTCGGGGTCCCCTTTCTTAGAGAGTATGAGAATACTAATAAATATCTGTGGGGGAGGACAGGCGTGAGTCCCTCCTCAAACCAAACGAACCGTCACCGGAGGAAGGTCTACACAAATATAAGGAGGTCCGGGTCACCTTACATAGGAAGACGGGGAGATAGTAATCTGCCTCGTCTCTCCTACAGGACCGTAACCCTATATTACTTCTATACTTTCTCCTCTGTACCCCTGCCGTCCGAACTTAAAGAGTCGATCTAGGTACATAGAGGACCGTTAGTTACTAACTTATCGGTGGAACGACGATTTCCTCCGTTAAGTCGTACCACCAATTTATTTGTAAGAAACATTCGTCTATCTGGACCTAAATTTAGGGTCGAGACGGTAAATATTTGAGACACCGAAACCAATTCAATGAATTCAAAGACAGAGGTAAAAAGAGTAGAATTTTACTTTAATAAAAGAGTCCCAGGACCACTCCAAACTCACGCTTCCCGACTCATTACGGATTGTGTCCTCCACTATCCATCTACCACGGACAAGAAATTTTCACAAAACTTTATCTCTCACGAAGTACTGAACGTACAGTAGTAACGTTTAGCCAGTACGATTAGGAGAGACATGACGAGGTTGGGATCAGAGGTACGACGAACGATTCACTAGTGGCCACGGATAAGAATGTTCTGTGATGAGACACACACACACACGCACACACACTAAACTATCTGGACTTCTTCGTCGTCGTTGCATCCATCGTGACTATCCTTTAAAAACCACTTTTTCATGGATAATTTTAGATCTCTTCCTCTCTCACAGTCTGTTCTGTCCAGTCTCTTCTGAAGAAACGTCTTCTCCACTGACTCGATGGACTCACAGACTCTATACAATAACCTATACGGTCGTCCTACGGGTGGTTGACTGACACCTAACCGTCTTACGGAATCTGGTTGAGAATCTTTCCCGACAATATCGGACCCTTTCTCTGGACCCGACGGTCACAGGACACAGTTCCGAACCGTCGGAGTCGTCTACCTCTCAAAACAACCGTACGGTGTGAGATGCACCTTGCAAACAAAGTGTCCATTAGGTCGGGGTCATTTTCCCTCGTTCTCTCTACATAAAACCCACTCAATGTACGTGAATTACCTAAAAGGAAGAGACAAGAGAGGAAAGTTTACCGGATGGAAGTGACTTTATATTACTAATGGGTAAGCTACTCGAAGAATGTAAATTTTTAGAAACCATATTTTTAAAATGTTTTAACCTGTTAGAAGTACAAAGACAGTGGGTCAGTGTCTCCTTTGAGTATCGGGGAAATCAAAGTATATATGAGAGGAACGGTCTCATAAATTTTGTGATTTATAACGGGGTCTAGTAAAGTAAAGTGGACATTTATAAACGTATGTAGAAAGATTTTCTTTTCCTGAATTTTTTTCTTGTTAGAATTGTAGTGATAACGTTCCTTTTTTAATCCTTCAAAAATCATACTAGTTTATAGGTCAATCACGAGTTTAAAGGTGTTTGACAGAAAATAAAAAGGTCAATCTAATCCTAAATTTAGGTTAAGTGTGTAATGTTCCCCAACTATAAAGAAAAGGAGAGAAGTCGAATGTCTAAAGGGACGGGAGAAAAATAAGGGAACGTTAATCAAACAAGTTCTCTAGTATAGGATGAAAGGTCTATCCTGACGTGGTGTCACCATAGTGCATGGAACGAGGAAACAGAGAACAACAAATCAGTGATTCAACACAGACTGAGAATCGTTGGGGTACCTGACGTCGTACGGTCCGAAGGAACAGGAAATGATATGGGACCCGAAACGCGTTTGAGTAGGTACTACGGTAGGTTGGTAGAGTAGGACAGTGGGGGAAGAGGAGGACGGAAGTTATAAAGGGTCGTAGTTCTTGAAAAGTTACTTACCTTTTCAGGGGGGTGAGGTGGCGTGTGAAAATTAATCTCTAAGATTATACAAAATTTTAGACTGTTCCGATAGGAAAGAATGAAGAGAAAAAGAGAAAAAAAAGGAGTGAAAAATTTTTTTCTAATAAAAGTCCTAAAAGAGAGAACTGATAAAAACGAATAGACAAGAAAATTTACTTACAATATTATTTGAGTGGATCGAGGTCTTTCTTTAAATCAGTATAAAACAACCTAATATAATTTAAAGTCTTAAGTCAAAACACTTAGTCAAAACCCCTCTGGACTTTAGAAACTATAACTCAGAAGGATAGGTTCTTATACTATACGGGAAGACAAATACGCTCCAATAAAAACACATAAAAACGTACCAAAATATCAAAAAGAAGTATCTCCTAAACCTGTAAAGAACAATTCAAATACTATACCATAAATTACAAAAAACCGAAAGTGTTTCCCCCAAAAGAAAAGGTTATATTTTAATAAAAATAAACTTATATACCTTTGAAGTAAAAACATCTAACCAAGATATGGGATAAAATGATTAAAAACACGAACATCATTAAAAGATACCCAAGAAAACCCAATAAAGAGAGAGTACACGAGTCAGTTCGTTCAGCACCGGTCCAGAAACGAGGAGATACTTGACATCGGGTCGTCCGAGGAGACAGGTACCTTAAAAGGTCCACTCTTAGAACCTCACCCAACGGTAAAGGAGGAGGTCCCCTAGAAGGACTGGGTCCCTAGCTTGAGAACAAAGGACGGACTCAGAGGACCCAACCGTCCGTCTAAGAAATGGTGGGCCTACTGTGGCCATCGTGGTCGACCCTTCAGCACACAATAGATCTACATACGAATATATTAAGAATCTAGATCATTATACTACTCAGTATGACTACCTAAAATCTTATAACCTAGGTGAAAAGAACCAGTACTACTTATAAAATTACACGACAACCTAAGATAAATGATTAAGAAATTATAAAAATAACTATAAATCTTCACTGACGACAGATATCAAAGGAAAACAATTACGTTAGAAAAGTCTAACTTTAATATAAGTGAAGTATTTTATTGAAAATCTTTTTCTTAAAGGGACTTTTTGTTAGGCCTGGACCATGTAAAAGCACCCTTTCGAGAAAAAATATGAAAAATTTAAAGGACATACCATAAAATATGTAAATCTGAAAGACAGAGGTGACTCCAACTAAAACTGTTCAACATAAACAGATCTTTTAATAGCCTCTTCCGTTACCGTGGGGTGAGGTCATGAGAACGGACCTTTTAGAGTACCTACCTCCTCGACCATCCGAAGTCAGGTACCCCAACGTTTCTCAGTCTGTGCTGACTCGCTGAAGTGAGAATGAAAAGTGTAAGTACGTAACCTCTTCCTTTACCGTTGGGTGAGGTGACAAGAACGGACCTCTTAGGGTCCCTGCCGTCTCGGACCACCCGACGGTAGAGACCCCAGTGTGTCTCAGTCTGTGCTGACTGCGTTGAATCGTCGTCTTTTAATAGACGAAATAATAAGGTTGAAATAAACGTTTCTTACCATGTTTCATCTAAGAATATTAAATTTTTTCACACGTCAAAACTACCAATAAAGGAGGAAAAATAAAATACATATACCATGTAGGGGAATGGGGACGAAAAAAGGGGTGTTAATACAATCGATTACCCGAGAAAATAACACAGGAAATAAGTTTAGTAATTGAAAACTCACACAAATAATCAGGATACAAAAGATTGAGTATAAAAAAAAAGAAAAGGTAGTACCAAATAATGTCTTATCCTTATACCAAGGGACACGATGTGTCATCCTGGAACAACGAGTAGGTAAGATACATATTATCAAACGTGGATGGTCAGAGTTTGACAGTGAGGGAGGGAGGGGGTGGGGAGGGGGAAGGGTCGGTGTTTAGACAAGAAAGATAGACAAAGACAAAACATTTATTCAAGTGCACATAGTATAAAAGTCAAGGTGTATTCACTATAGTAGACCACAAACAGAAAGAGAAAGACTTAATCAGACTATTAGAGATCCAAGGAGACACAACGACGGATACTGTAATGAAGTAAGAAAAGTTACTGACTAAGTATAAGAAAACATATGTGTATGGTGTAGAAGAAATAGGGAAGGAGGAACGGTCTGTTGAAGGATAGGAGAGGGTCTCCCTTCACAAGATTATAAATAGAGATAACAAATCAAAACGTTCAAGAGTTTGTAGTGTGTTTACCCTAATATGTCAAACAGGACAAAACACGGACTGAAAAACAAGAATTATATAAAAACTCTGAGTATGTACAAGAACTCATATGAGTATTATGTAACAACTTTTCAAAGACTCATCGTAAGGTACAATCAAAATGGTATCAAAAACATAGGTAAACAACCTCTAAAACCAAACTGGTCGAACCCCGATATTTCTTTTCGATGATATTTATAAAAACGTGTTCAGAAAAACACCTGTGTACCAAAGTGAAAAGAACCTACTTATGGAGTCAAGGCAAGTGAAGTTAGTGAGTCAGCACAGGCTGAGAAACGCTGGGGTACTTAACGTCGGACGGTCCGGAGGGACAGATAGTGGTTGAGGGCTTCAAGTGAGTCTGAGTGCAGGTAACTCAGTCACTACGGTAGGTCGGTAGAGTAGGAGACAGCAGGGGAAGAGGAGGACGGGGGTTAAGGAGGGTCGTAGTCTCAGAAAAGGTTACTCAGTTGAGAAGTGTACTCCACCGGTTNCTTATGGAGTCAAGTCAAGTGAAGTTAGTGAGTCAGCACAGGCTGAGAAACGCTGGGGTACTTAACGTCGGACGGTCCGGAGGGACAGATAGTGGTTGAGGGCTTCAAGTGAGTCTGAGTGCAGGTAACTCAGTCACTACGGTAGGTCGGTAGAGTAGGAGACAGCAGGGGAAGAGGAGGACGGGTGTTAAGGAGGGTCGTAGTCTCAGAAAAGGTTACTCAGTTGAGAAGTGTACTCCACCGGTTTCATGACCTCAAAGTCGAAATCGTAGTAAGGAAGGTTTCTTGTGGGTCCCGACTAGAGGAAGTCTTACCTGACCAACCTAGAGGAACGTCAGGTTCCCTGAGAGTTCTCAGAAGAGGTTGTGGTGTCAAGTTTTCGTAGTTAAGAAGTCACGAGTCGGAAGAAGTGTCAGGTTGAGAGTGTAGGTATGTACTGGAGTCCTTTTTGGTATCGAAACTGATACATCTTCATCTTACCAACCGAGTATCCCATTCACATACGATTTGACATATTTTTTGTTAAAACAAAGACTCATAAATCGGATTCCTTTACTTTTGTAATTAGTTTTTCTATAAACGTACCACGGGTATCAATTATCGTGACATAACAAATAAACTTTCAACGATTCTCTCGTGCGGAATTTTCAAGAGTAGTATTCTTTTTTATAATATCGGTTCCACTGTCTACAATCGGTCTAAATAACACCACTAGTGAATCGTTATGTGTGTTTATGGTTCAGAAATACAACATGTGATCTTTGATTATATTACAATACAAATAATATGGAGTTCCCTTTTTTACTTTTTCACTTTTGGAAAAATTATTTCCTTTGTCCGTCAATAAAAAGGTTCCCCAACGAGGTAATTGGTAGGTGGTTGTACACTTACAAGGTCCACGAGACTTAGGAGAATCTGTCATAATAGTTAAAATTTTAAATCGGTAAAATCACCCACACCTTACTATAGAGTAATACCAAAATTAAAATTACAGAAACTACTGATTACAACTTCCAGAAAGGTACACGAGTAATCGGTAAATATATAGAAGATAACACTTCATTAAAAATTTCGTAAACGGGAAAAATAACTCAAGAATCAGAAAATTACAAACTAAATATCCATTGGAAATATATAAAAACTCTGTCAAACAGTCTATGTACGAAACGTTTATAAAAGAGAGTCAGACACTAAATGAAAAAGAAAGGGAATTAAGATAGAAAACAACTCATCTATAATAATTAAAACCACTTCTGAATAAATAAAAAGAAAATATACATTACGTAAAATACAGGAGAGATCTTTTTAAAAGGAATAGGGTTCCAGTATTCTTATAAGAGGATACAACAGAAGGTCAAAACAACGAAATTATACATACAAATTCAGATAAAAGGTAAAACTTACTTAATAATATACACCACCTCCACAAACAAAAAATCGTTTGTATAGGTCAACAAAATAAGGAACGTTCCCGAAAAGAAAGGGGTCACTTGACCGAATCTCAGAAACAACTTCTAGTTAACAGATAGATACACACCCAGATAAAGATAAAAGAGGTCAGACAAAGTAACTAGACATCGGACTGTTGTCATGATGTGGTGGAACTAATGGAATTTATAAAAGTTTGGTCTGTTACTTTCAGGACACTCAATTTTTTTTTTTTTTTCTGACAAAACCAATAAGATATGGTAAACTTAAACGTAAAGGTAAAATCTTAGTCAGACAGCTAAAGATGTCCTTTCGAAAGACTCTAAAAAGACCTAAACACAATCAATCTATCCCGACGGTATTGTCTTATGGTGTCTGACCCACCGAATTTGATGTCTTTAAATATAAGAGTGACAAGACGTCCGGCTTTTAGGTTCTGGTTTCGAAGTCGTCCCAGTGACAGAGGAACCTAACGTCTACCGGTAGAAGTATGACACAGAAGTATATCGGGAAGGAGACACCTTCGCGTTGGGACCACAGTGAAAGACACAGGTCTAAGGGGGAAACATAATCATGTAGTCAGTTTAACCTAATCCCGAGTGTGACTCCTGAAATAAAATTAGATTAGTGGAGAGACTTCCGAGACAGAAATCTATAACAGTGGAAGACTCTACTAATCCCGAAGTTGTATGCCTGAAACTTACCCTGTGTTAAGTCAAGTATTTTCCTAACATAACATAAATATACAGTTTAAATTCTATTAACTATAGAATTGTTATGACTCGGAAGGTTAGGTTCTCGTACAAAAGAGAGAGGTATATAGAATCAGAAGAAATTAAAGGATCTCTATAAAACATCAAAAGTCACATTTCCCGAACGTGTATAAAACAATTTAAATGGAGATTTATAACAGACCAAAACCCCACGATAATATTCACCATAAATTTTAAAGAAAATTGTCAAACACTAATCACATACCTTTACGTCAATCAAGTATATAACTAATGTGTAAGACTTTACAACTTAAGGGAATAATGTCATCTGTAGTGACTGAAAAAGGACTAGAATATCCTTTTCATAAGGTACAAACGGTCATTCATATCTAGTCAAAATCTAAAGAGTTTCAATAGGATATTGTAGAAGTCACCGATACTTTCACATGGAAAGTCTAAGGGTTCAATTTCTAACCGTCCAGGTCGTCGACGTAAGACTTTGGGTAGTAAAACACGTCTATGGTGTAAAGGGTTTCAGAAGAGGGGGAGTCACGGATCCTCTACACCCCAAGAAGACCACCCTCTACCACTGAACTTCTAAGGTTCTACCGAAACGGATTCAGAGATTTTTGACGTGACCTCAAGGTCTACGAAGACGCGGTAGACGAAAGAAGGAAAGAAGAAGTGGATTCGAGTCTAAGTATAGTACTAGACTGTTCAGAGAGTAGGAGAAGGTCCGGAAAAGTAAAGGAGAGTGTTCGTAAAGGAGATTATTTAGAGAACGTACAGATTAGGATACAGACGAAGAGTTTCCTGGTTATGAATGTGTTTCTGACCCCTTAAGGACAAGAAAAGGATCAAAGGATTCCTTTCAGAAAACAGGAAATCAGTTTTTATACATAACTTAAGACACTTTCCTAAAAACACGTAAATGATTTTACTAGTATATTTAAAAAGAGGAGGAAAAAAAAAGACAATGTAACTAACGAAAAATTTTCAATTCGGTTGGAACGTAAGGACTCTACTTGTGATCAACCAGCACTTCAAAATAGGAAGAATGTGTGACAACCTAGAAACAACGTTATAAAAGTTCACAAAACATAAGCATCCTCTATAACTAGACATTACAGATCACAGAAGGATTCCAAAACCATGGTTTTAATAAGACTAGAGTAGTTTAATCAAACCTTCTCAAGGTGGGCGGAGACAAAAAGATTCTCGTAAAACATTCTAACCGTAATAAAGAAAATTTACAAAACTATCTTAAGTGATCCCGTCGGTAGACACGGACCCCAAGAGAAACAAAAGAAAAGATGTAAAAATCAGAAATAAAGACCGTATGAAATAACAGACACCCCTGTAATAAAACGAGTGATAAGAGAAAAATAGAATTTTATTTAAACACACCCTAAGTTTGTGTTAGGAAAAAACAATAAGTACGAATTTCTCGTACTCAAGAGGATAAGTGAAACCTCCCCTCCCACCAGGTCCTAGGAAAGGGATCGAAGCGTCGACAATTCAAGTGATACGACAACAATAAAGGTTCACAAGTTTATACACGGGAATATATAAGGTCGTGGACAACCGAGTCAATGTCAGGATGTCAAAATTTTCCTTGAAAAGAAAGGAAAAAGGAATTACGTAACAGGATCTGTTTAATCTAAGATGAGGGTCATTAAAGATGAGCCACAACCGGTAACAGAACCTTTCCTCGGGAACAATTAAGATTCTCAAGTGTCTTGGGTCTGACGAGATCACGAGAGACTAGAGCACGAGGATTGGACTTCGGACACTCCGTGGACGACAATGCCGACAAAGGGGATCTCGCACAAGGGGAAGGGAACCCTCATAGACAACCGTTAAAACCGAAGAGGCTTAGAGCCCGAGGGGAAACAGAGAGGAAACGAAGGGGGACGTGTGAGGGACTACGGTATACCAGAACCACCATACGTATCAAAAGGACGTTGTCAAGTGCAAAACTCTGACCACATTTAGAAACAAAACGACACAACAGATGTCTTGAAACTAAAACGAATCAGAGACATAGACAACATATCCCACTAAGTTTTTCTAATTTTTAATATTGTGGTAACAATGATGGAAGGATCTGTAGGGAATGACAGAGACCTTTAAAACACCACCTCCACCCCCATTTCTATAGGTTAACATACGGGTGGACCCTCGAATCCGTTATACATGTTTAGAGGTTCCCAAGATAAACTAAAAACTTTACAATGTTGAGAACACTTTTTGACGTCTTGAGAAAATCTGAACTACCATCGTTCAGGTCTTGTGATTTTAATTATGTACACTTTTTTTTCACTCTTCTTTTTATTCTTCGAAGAACAACTCAAGAAGAACCATGGTCCACAACACACTTCCGAAAATTGTACTTAAAAGAGTTGATTCAGAGAGTCGGTGGACTATTCCGTCCATGATAATCGTAGGGATGAAATAGTGAAAACAATGATCCGTCTATTATAGTGGAGATGAACTGGCACAACTTTACTCTGTATCTCTCCAAACATTTAAAAGGTGTCAGTACACTTAGAGGGTTTGAAGTTTTCGTGAGCATCTGTGAGATGGTATGGTGGAGCGTGGATAAACACATGTATGTGGTCACCCCTTACCTTGAGTCTTCCAGTCCCCTAATGAGAGTAAATCCTTTATTGAGAGTTACCCATGGATTTGAGAACACCTCAATACCGTCCCCGAAGTGTACCCGAAGGGACCACCGAGTCTCCAATTTCGTAGACGGACGTTACGCCCTCTGGACCCAAGCTAGGGACCCAGCCCTTCTAGGGGACCCAGCCCTTCTAGGGGACCCAGCCCTTCTAGGGGACCTCTTCCTTTGCTGTTGGGTGAGGTCACAAGTACCTGTCCCCTCGGACCATCCGATGTCAGGTGCCCCAGCGTTTCTCAGCCTGTACTGACTCACTGTAGCGAAGTGAAGTGTACCGATCTAAATTACTGAACTCCTCCAGTAATTTAATATAGGAGTCCCGTAAATTACAGGAGTCCTATATTACATCGTGACAAACAAGGGGGGTGGGGGGTGAGGGGGTTTTTTCCTTTTGAAACTTCTTTCACAGTTGAGTTATCAGGTCACCGTCCTTCTCTCCGAGGAGAAGTTAGTTCGTCCTGTTGGTTCCACTTACACAGTTGTTACCGTTCCGGTCGAAACCACCTTCAGTGGATTACTGTCTGTCCTCCAGTCTGTTCATCTTCGTAGACCTTCCGAAGTCGACTAGACCCACTCTTTCATCCTCGGTCTAAACGAGACGATCTTTCCATCCCCCAACGTCAGAAACCGAAGGTTCACCAAGAGACCTCTTTGGTTCCGGTGACTACCTCTTACGATGGGTCTCTGTTATGCTTAATTCGTACCCCTAAGATTTCCTTCTATAGACCCAAGTGTAGACAGAAACAGTTGAGAACCGACACCCTGTAAATGGTTCAATGAAATGAAGAAAAAAGAAACAGAGATAACCGACTCGACACCTTTACCCCTGTTATCGTTATCGACGAAGTAAAACGACGACCACCCTAATTTACTCCGTTATATACATTTCGTGAAATCCTACTAAGGGACAGGGGATATTTAGAGATCTATACAAGGAAGATTAATGTCAGGTAGGAGTGATAAACGTCCAAGACAAAAACGCTTAAACCGAAATGACCGACTTTAAGTGAACACTAAGGTTGTAGTTATGGGTGCCACGAAGGTACCAGTAAACACTTGCACACGTCTTGTCATTTTTCAAATGTAGAGGTTACCCGTATAAGGACCGACTCCGGCTTGTCCACTACGGGACGGAAGGACAAAGTGGAAAGTCTGATATCTGTTCACAAGAAAAACACCAGAAAACTCATGATGTAAAAGAAAACGTAAAAACAACCGTTGAAGTGACAGATTTTACGTGGGAGTTCGGATCACGACTTTACGACAGTTGACAAGGATTCGTGTTCTTTCGACACTACTAGGAAAGTATCTTTTGTACATGTAATCTATTCGAAGTAAGTCCGTGCTCAATGTAGCGAAACCGACACTAAGTTATAATTGCTCAGTTACTATTTGTAATTTAGTCCACAGAAATGTGTCTATGCATGTCTTTTGTTCCAATACATAACTCGTCAACCACTTTTACAACACTGGTCTCCGAGTGTCCTCGGGTTGGAACGAAAGGGGATAGTCGTGACCGAGACACAGGTGTTGTCGAAATTGTCGAAATATCTTACACTGATGACACTTACTACCCGTAGTCGACAGAACAGAGTGGCCCTGAGAGGGTCGTAGACACCGGACCTCTTCACTCCGACTCCCTTCACTCGGTTACAGAAGAAAAGACCTCGACCTTGTCTTTACAAAATTCGAGACTTGATGTGAAAGTATACCAAAGTATCCGCGAAAGGACCACTGAGTCTACCATTTCTCAGACGGACGTTACGCTCTTTGGGTCCAAGCTGGGGACCCAACCCTTCTAGGGGAACTCCTCCTTTACCGTTGGACGAGGTCACAAGAACGGACCTTTTAAGGTACCTGTCTCCTCGGACCACCCGATGGTAGGTACCTCAGTGTCTTCCCGATTTGCACTGAATCGTTGACTTTCTGTTGTTGTGCCAAAATACGAAAAGAACTGTTTTACACCCCTCCTGTACCCATAAAACCCTTTACAGGTGTATCTCCCACCCATAGAGAAACGTCATCACCTCCCACCCGGTGCCCGGGGTACGTGTTCCCGTCTTTGACCTGAGGACTGACGTGGTAACGACTCACACCTCGGTGAAGGACGAGAACGGTCCCTTTGCAATTAAGAGACCCGGAGACGAGGGTCGGACGTAGGAGGTGGCGTCTGACTGTCGACGGAGAGTGCACCGTTCGAAGTCCTTCGTGGACCGCCTGTGGCCTCCACTTCGGGTCTAGTATCTAGACGTCGGAGGTCCCATTGGTAATGACGCACGAGAATGTGAAGTCCTCTTTGTACACACCGTACAAACCTCGGAGGAGACCCTAAGACCCTCCTTTACCTGGTCTCGTTCCATCGTTTGTCACAGAGCCCGTGACTTTACTTTTCTAAAGAACATGGAGTTTGGTCAGTCCTTAGGGAGATCACTCTTCCGTCAAAGTCTGTGTAGAGTAGGGGTGAAGAATATTCTAGTGTTTCGGTCTTGTGTCGTCTTCAGTGGTACCGGACACTGTAGGACCGTTCGACGGCAACGTTGTGACACCGTGTGACGTGTAGTGTGATGTCTTACCTGAACCGTGGTTGTGTTGGGGTGTTACACTCCAATACTACCCCTCGACGTGCCGTATGGTGGTACGACATTCCGATTCTAACATTATACCGTTGTACTACCGGGGTGACGTGGAGGGTACTATCGTAGTATGTACATAACATTATAACGTTGTGAGACTGTTATTGATCGTATAATATTTCGGGACTGGAGTGTCGTAAGTAAAACCGGTTGAAGGAACTGTCCCAAGATAGTCGACTCTCAAGTCTACAAAGGGTCGTAGTCACAGAAAAGGTCACTCAGTCAAGAAACGTAGTCCATCGGTTTCATAACCTCAAAGTCGTAGTTGTAGTCAGGAAGGTTTCTTGTAAGTCCTCTGACCTCTCTAGAGGTTCCCTGATAGTTTTCAGAAGAAGTTGTGGTGTCAAGTTTTCGTAGTCAAGAAGACACGAGTCGAAAGAAATACCAGGTTGAGAGTGTAGGTATACACTGATGACCTTTTTAGTATCGAAACTGATCTACCTGGAAACATCAGTTTCATTACAGAGCCGAAAAATTATACGACAGATCCGACTAGTATCGAAAAGAAGGTTCCTCGTTCACCGAAAATTAAAGTACCGACGTCGGTGGTAGACGTCACTAAAACCTCGGGGGATTTTATTTCAGACTGTGACACAGGTAGGGATAGATAAACGGTACTTCACTACTCTGGTCTACGGTACTAGAATCAAAAGACTTACAACTCGAAATTCGGTTGAAAAAGTGAGAGGAGAAAGTGAAAGTAGTTCTCCGAGAAATCAAGGAGAAGTGAAAGACGGTATTCTCACCACAGTAGACGTATAGACTCCAATAACTATAAAGAGGGCCGTTAGAACTAAGGTGGAACACGAAGTAGGTGGGACCGTAAAGTGTACTACATGAGACGTATATTCAATTTATTCGTCCCACTGTTAATGTCGGAACTGTATGAGGAAAGGGTTAGACCTTGGTCAGGTAACAAGGTACAGACCAAGATTGAAAACGAAGAACTGGACGTATGTCCAAAGAGTTCTCCGTCCAGTCCACCAAACCATAAGGGTAGAGAAAGGTGTCAAACAACATTAGGTGTGTCAGTCTCCGAAATCACATCAGTTATTTCGTCTTCACCTACAAAAGGACCTTGAGAGAACGAAAAAGCTACGAGGTCGACTACAACCGTAAAACTAGAGACGAACGAGACGGAAAAGATCTGGATCGAACTTGTAGACCTTCAAGTGTCAAGTGCATGACAACTTCGGATCAAACCTCTTAAAATTCGTAATGAACAATCATACACTTTACTCACGTTAACACACCATCAAACCTGTAAGAAACCGTGATAGGAAGAAACCCTAACCTTATTTTTGACTGGAAATGGTCAGGACACCAGTGACGTCACAAAAGGTTTAAACGACCGTATAACTCGCGTAGTGAAATTATCGTAATAGAAAATCCTAAACTTTATCGAGTCGACCTTAAGGTAGTGGAGGTGATCGAAACAAGTATCAGGGAGACTCGATAAAAGGTATTAAACATGACTGACGGGTGACACCGGTCCCCCCTACCTAGTGACTTAAACCCTACTACAGGATAAGTGTGAAAACGAACCTGTGTAAGTAAAAGAACCTAACCTCTTCGATCAACTACTCAGGATCTATAAACCCTCGGTCACCAGTCGACTCGTCACAACACGAGTCAGGGACTTATACAGACCCCCGGACCAGTCTCGACGTGGTACTCTACAACACACACACACACACAATCGGTGAGTTAGTTCAGACTGAGAAACGTTGGAATACCTGACATCGGGTAGTCCGAGGAGACAGGCACCCGAAAAGGTCCGTTCCTATGATTTCACCCAACGGTAAAGGAGGAGGTCCCCTAGAATGGTTGGGTCCCTAGTTTGGGTTCAGAGGACGTAACGTCCGTCTAAGAAATAGTAGACTCGGTGGTCCCTTCGGGGTCACTTTACGATCTCTCTCCGTTTATCTAGGGTGAGAGTCCGTATTTATTCCGTATCGTACTCTTCCATCCTACACGGAATAAGATAACTGTAGTAAAACGAATTAATTCACTATGAGGGTCCCTACACGTCTTCATTAATGAGGAAAAGATAGTACAGGGGGGAAAGAGGATGATTAAACGAAGACCTTGAGGGGATGTTGGGCTCCGGAGAGGACCACTGATAAAGACTTGAGAAAGTAGAAGGATTGAACGATCCTGAAGCAACACCAAACCTCGTGTCTCTCTAAACGAGGACTTACGCCCCTCGGGGTCTACCTTCTGAACTCTACCACTTATATTTATAAATGAGATTTTATATTAAAGTAATTATAATAAACCTTCAGGTTATGAACAAGTGTATACAAGTACCTTCCGGATAAGTGTTGTCGTTTTCTTACTTCATAACTATGTACGACGTTACACCTTCTTGGAACTTTTACAAGAATATGGTTCATATTCTTCAGTCTGGGGTTTCCAGTGTATAACATACTCAGGCAAAAATACTTTGTCGATCTTCGTCATTTAGGTATCTCTGTGCACATCTGACCACTAACGGACCCTGACCCTCCTCACCCCTACCCCTCGTGGACGAAATACGCGGACCCCGAAGGACAACCCCACTACTTTTACAAAACCTTAACCTACCTCCACTGCCAGTGTGTTGTGGTACGTACATGACTTACGGTGACTAGACAAGTGTAAGTTTACCAATTCAAATGCAGTACATTGAGAGTAAAATTTTACCCCGGTTCGAAAATTTTGTAATGTATCCTTCTAAACTAATTTCGTGGTATATGAATAACCTTTCTCGAAGTTCAGTACTGTCTTCGATGGATCAGGAAGTCACCTTCGTCGTATACTTAAAGGAGGAGAAATGTTCAGGGGTACCCAGTTGTATCAGGGTGTTACGTCTCTCCGTCACACACAATTGGCCCACATAGGACCCTCTCGCAGACCCCATCTTCTCTCAGTACCCCTTCCCTTTTCATGGGTCAGTCCCACTTAATCTGAGGTCAAGTTCTATGTGACCCGGTAGAGAAGACGGACCCTACACCCTCCCTCCTCTGAATTTTTGGGTCAAAGAGATACTGGACATTTTTTTTTTAGTTAGTTTCTTACGTATTAACTCATCATCATATAAAAATCTCTTTACAAGAGGAATACTTAAAAAGAGAATTTCAATTGATATTGAGAAATGAATTGATATTTTCGTTGGATGTATAATATATATCGAACCCTTCATGTCTATTCGTATTTCTTTTTTCTCCCTTTGGTGGTTAATCGGGTGGGATGTCTTCATTGATATGTCACCGGTGACGACAATTTTGTCAAATTACATAGAAAAGATCAGAAAATAGAAACGGGAAACAAGTGTACCGATTTTGGTGTACTCCGTATGTGTATGAAGAAAAGGGGTATTACAGTAACTGAGTCGTAAGGAGACCAAATAATTTTGACGAAACATTTGTAGTAACACAACCGACGTGTTATAAGGTAACAATCCTCCATACCAAATAAATCGGTGTAGGAATAGTCATCTGTGAATCGAACGGGAGATTCTCATTTTGTGATTTGAGTCGTGTATGTCGTTTTCGTGGTCACCTCCCTGGGCCCTCTGACTCTCTGACTGACACTGGTCTCGATGTGTTTGGAGGTCCCCTCCCTCAACGTACATTAGAACCTTTCTGCTCTGACCATATACTAATATTAAAACGATCATCCTGGGTTTGAGTGTCGTCACACATAGACCAAACCTCTTGTTTGTCTTCCCACTGGGGTCGTACGTCGGACCTTTTCTTTCTTGACCTCCGACCGTCTAAGTACGTCCGGGACGAGTCGTCCCTCAGGACCGGGTTACGAAACATAAAAAGTGAGGAACTCATTCAGAAAGGACTGGGAGACGCATACCGTCCACTTCCTCTGTGGTATCCTCATTCCGTGGGAGATGGAGTGTCCTCGCGCATACATCGTCCCGTCCGTCCGACAAATCACGCTGTCACTTCTACACCCCGTCACGTCAGACTCGGTGCCACCCCGACACAAGACCCTCGTCCCTGTCTCGTAGGACCCAAGTCAGGTCCCTCCGAAGAGTATCTTCCACTAAGAACTCGACTCTAAGTCATCTGTTTGACCTTAATCTCAGGGGACTCTACCGACCTACCGTAGTGGCTGAGCTACCTACACTCAGACTCACTTGAGGTCCTCTACCACTACCTGTCCCTCCGGACCGCACGACGTTAAGTACCCCAACGTTTCTCAACCTGTACTGACTCGCTGACTTGACTTGACTCGTGGTGGTACCTAAGGGGGGGTCCCCAGTGGAAGAAGACTAAGGTGTGAGATATCCATCGACAAACATTGATTAAACTGAAGGTTATAGGTATCGCTCTCTTACACGACAAGTCCAGGAACACTACCCCCGTAAAGAGTTACGGTTCCGGTACCATCATAGACGAGAACTTGAACCAAGGACACTCGGACAAGGACTCTTTACCTGGATGAGAAACAAGACTGGACCACTCAAAAGACCCGGACGTTTTGGTTCCTACGGACCCGTACTTCGTACCACTTTGACGGTCCCACTAGATACAGGGGATTCTTACGGAGAGACCCTTGTAGTCTCGAGGTCGAAGAGGGAGGATGGACGTTGTCGAGGGAGAGTTCCCACAACACTCCAAATTAGTCCTATTAATTACCCGTTACCCGGACCGGGACTCACTCACGAGTCCTCAGAGTGAGAACAGAAGGAGGCAGTGTCTGTGAGGACGAGGTACAGTCCCTATCGCCCACTCACCTCCCCTACTCAGTGTTTTGAACGGAGGTCGATCAAGAGGGTCGAGTAATTGGTTCGGTAGTCAGTAACACTGATTAACAATGAAAAACTCTATTTACAAATTTTATAGTAGAGAATACTGTTCAAGAAATTTTCGAAACGACCCTCACCATCCGTTTCTATTATTGCGTACGTGTCTTGTTGGTCTTTTAGTATGACCTTCGTCAAACTGACAATTCCAAGGGAGGACCCGGATCTTACAAACGTCAGTCACAAGTCAGACTGGTCCGTCACGGGTCTATCAATGATCGTCTCGACCTTAAGTTCGAATCCAGACACAAAGATTCGGGGTCCCGAAAACCGACAATGCACAAAACGGAGGTACACACTTCTCACCTGTCTTTCAGTACCTGAAACCACAGTCTCCCTGGACTCAAACGGAATGCTCGACACACTTGAACCTGTCTGGTAATTCAGAGGAATTGTCGGTCTTCCGTTGTCACCGTCGTCGTCATTACTATTACTGCGTATGAATGTCCCGTGAATGATCCTCAGTCCGCACGAAATGATACGATTCAACAAAATGAACGTTATCAGGATACTCCAACTATGATAATGCAACGGTCCCTCAATTATTGTCACTGACGTCGCCCTAGTGTACTTCCAATTTACTCTACGACATACACACACTCACAAACCGAACCGTCTCTCATTCACGATTTATTATCTTTTACACCCACAGATGTCGGGACTCTTTCTGTGCCCTCTGTCGAGAAGTGACGGTTGTCGGAGGTAAACACTCTTCTTTGTTATGACTAGACCTGACCTTAGGCCCAAGAGAAACTAAGGGAGGCGGGTCACATTGACGAGAACAAGTACTTCGACGGCGGGCCACAAGGTGTTACAGTCGATCTCTTACTCCGTGTCCGAGTATCCAGGGGCCTCGACTACCTATAAGGTGTTGTCTGACCAGTAAAGGAGCCTGTGTCTTTCAAGAATGGACTCTTTTCCCCATCCCCACGAGAACGCGGAGACCCGAGACGAAAAAGTTTTTCTAAGTAAATAAATAAAATTAACCTCCGATTAATGAAATGTTATAACATCACCCAAAACGGTGTGTAACCCGAGACGAAAAATAATTATCTTTTCTCTCTGTGGACGTACCCAGTGGTGGTAGGGTAGGGGTTATCCTACCGGTGAAAAAGAGGTATGCCAAGGATCCCTAAAATAAGACCCTTATCCTCCACCCTATCCCCAACCCTTTCCCCTACTCCCCCGTCAGCGGTGAGGGTGACCCTTTCTGGGGACAGTAGGGTCTTCTCCACTCGAACCGACGGGGGGTTGACCTCGGGGTAGACTTGTCTCCGTAGACACACTCAAGTCCTCCGACCAGGTGACCCGCGGTACTCCGAGACGGGTCACCCAGGGGAGTCAAGGACAATACCAGGTAGAGATGGACCTGACCCTCGAACAGAGGAAAAATGGAATTGGACTCGTAGACGAAGATACCCTACAATTGGGTAAAGGAGACCCGGACACGAGACTCGTCTCTCCCCGTCGACCAGTGACTAAAGACACATTATTGGGAAGTCTAGGAGTTTCTGTCAATAATTTAGAGGGGAACCGACGGAGGACGGGTTTATTTAGTAGCGACGGGGAAAGTGGAAAAGAGGTGTCCAATAAAGAAGTGAGACAGGTCGTGACAAGTCTCGGGGAGGCAGAAGGGGTGTGGTGGTCCTCGGATCCTTCGGCTCCCCAACCGGGTCCGAGTCTTCAGTGAATGAAACGTGTTTCACTTATCTCCTACCCTTCTCGGGTATTACCCATTAAGTCCTCGTCCTGTTGACCCTGATTCCGTTTCCTGAGACTCTCTCCGTCCTCTTGTTCTGTCCTCTCGAAACTCTTCCTTTACCAGTCATGGTTTACGTGTCTTTCCAGTTTATATTACTAAGGTACAACCAGAAGGAAAGTTCCACTCAACGGGGGTGACCTGGGTAAAAGACCGGAGATCTTCCTAGGATCCGGGTAGGTGACTGATGTGTCTATAGTGACTGGAAGCAGAGGTATTCCCAAGAGGGGTTCAAAGAGACCAGGGTTTTTAGATTTGAGAGAGGCTAGGTGGAGGACCAAGGTGTACCCGAGAGTCTCCCGTTCGGGTCCACTCTTGTGGACCCTTCCACTCCGACGAGGTAGAGGAGGGATACGTACCTGGACCTGAGTCTGGAGGACGAGGTCAGGTACCCAGACGGAGACTGATATAACGGTCGTGTGAGGTGGAGGGGGTAGAGAAGGAGAGAAGAAAGGGAAGAACGGTATTGGACCCATCTTATCCCCAGAAATAAGGAAAAGATCAAAAGATGGTGTTGATCGACCCCATACCCACCCATTTCTTGTTGGGGATTCTCTATATAGGTAGGAATAACGGTCTTGGACACTTACAATGGAATATACCGTTTTTCTCCAGAAATTCTACACTAATTCAATTTCAAAAACTCTACCCCTCTAATCGGGCCCAATAGGATTACCCGTAATTTACTTTAATATACATAGAAATATTCTCTCTCCGTCTCCTTATAACCTATGGTAGACCACAGTTTCCGACTCTTCTCCTCTTCAGTTACACTTTTACTTTGTCTCATTAATTTTCTGAGACTGGAACTTCTGACGTCACTGTACCGGAGTTCAGTTTCTTATCGTCGTCGGTGATCTTCCTTCTTAGTGTTTCTTCTAAGAGAGAATCTGAGACACTTCTGACACTCCGGGACGGTTGGGAAACTAAAACCGGATCACTGTGACTAAAACTTGAAGATTGAAAATCTTTGGATTCTCTTATTTAAAGACACGAAAATACCCATATATAGGTTGGGGGTTTTGTGATTAAACTTTTCTATGTACGTGGGGTTACAAGTATCGTCGTAATAAATGTTAACGGTTCTACACTTTTGTTGGATTTACAGTAGTTGGGGTACTTACCTATTTCTACACTATATTTATATGTTACCTTATGTTGAGTCGGTATTTTTCTTACTAAAAACGGTAAACGTCGTTGTACCTACCTGAGCCTCTTGTAATACGATTCAAGTTATTCAGTCTGTCTCTTTCTGGTTACACCATACTATAGTGAATATACACCTCAGACTTTTTATGTTGTCTGCTCCCTTATATTGTTTTTTCTTTGTCTGAGTGTCTGTATCTCCTGTCTCATCACCAATGGTCACCCATCTCCCCTCCACCCTCCCCGTTCTACCCCATTTCCTAATTCTCCGTGTTTGACGATATATATTTCATTCAATGTTCCTATATAACATGTTGTGTCTCTTATATCGGTTATAAAATTTTATTGATATTTTCCTTGTATTCGAATGCTTTTAACACTTAGTAATATAACATGTGGACATTGGATATATTATAACATATCATTGATATGAAGTTATTTTATTTTCCTCACCCAACGGTAAAGGAAGAGGTCCCCTTGAAGGACTGGGTCCTTAACTTGGGTCCAGAGGACGTAACGTCCGTCTACGAAATGGTTGACTCGATGTACCCCTGGATTGGATATATTATAACATATCATTGATATGAAATTATTCTATTTTAAATTTTTTACTTCAACGTTTATATACAACAGATGGTTTTTTTAAAAGACACGAAAATTCCGTGATGTAAACAACATTAAATAATATCACCAGTGTTCCTTTACTTATGTACCCGTAACGGTCATATGTACTCTTCCAATTTCAGATGCTGGTAATTTTTACGAACCTAGGGTATAAACGTTAAGTCACGGATCCTCACCCTTCCCTCAGTTCCATATCGAGTTTTTAAGTTTAAGTAACAAAACCCCTCCATCCTAAAACGGTGGCAAAGAAGTATGAGGAGGAAGGAAGGTACGAATTCCGAGAACTCCCGTCTTCGAAGAGGATATCCTAGACTCTCCAAGAACAACTTGAACCATTAAACACGGAAGAGTCGTCCTGAACGTAAAATTTTTCTCATGGTAGGGGGACAGGAGAGAGGTTCACTTAGAAATTAGAACACGGAAGGGATCTGAGACGTCCAGAGACTCCTACCGATCAGGTAGACAGGGATTTTGTGATGTTTCCTTTATTTCTATCTCTTCTTACTTTTCATACCAACCACCCCGCTACTCCCACGAATCTATCCCATCAATTCTTTCTAAAAGACTCCTGAACTGAAAGTACGAATTTTCGACCTGATAAGATCCGTATCTTGTTACGTTCGTTTCCAAAGTTCCATCCTTTTTTAGTCTATACGACATCTTGACTTTCCTCTGGTCGCACAGACCTCTCATCTCGATTTAATCAGTATGTGTCGAAACAACCGTTAGTACCCCTCAAACCCAAAAGGAAATTCATTTTACGTTTGGTCCGAGTGAACAATCACGTTTGAGAGTCTAGGAAGTGTTAAAACTTGAATGGTTATGTAAAACAAAAGGTAGTGTGTCTTTGACTCTGTGTCTCTTTAATTCAACCTACTGAACGAATCTCAGTGTGTTGACTATTTACCTCAAACCGACTTTTGGATCAAGATCGACTCAGGTCTGAGACACGAGAATGGGGGTACTTCCTCCCAGAGGTCACCTAAGTGACACTGTATCTCGAGTCGCACCGATATTCATCTCTGTCTAGAGAACCTCACATCGGACTCGTAGCGTTTGAAATTAATACAGTAAATCTCTGGACTAGTGGGTTCTACACTACCCCTTCACGACAATTAAATGAGACACGACCTGGATAGTCCGGGTACCCAAAGTGAAGATTGACAGACTTCACCACAAGAGTAGGTTACACGAGGTCTTACATTACTGGGTCTTTGAGGACCGACTACTGTCCCTTACTCTGTCTCTCTCGGGAACGGACGAGAAGAGTTACCCGACCCTAGATAAAAGTTTTACCAAAAAAGTAGGAAAAAGATGATGAAGGTGATAGTTATTTATAGCGATAATAATAATAATCAATAAAGGAGTTTTATCACCTTAATACCCCTTTAAGGGTCTTCTCTTTATTTCGGTTATTCTACCTCTTTCCCTCCTGGAACGGTCTTTCCGAATGGGTCACCACACCCTCACCGGTCAGGACGACCCAGACCCGACTCAAACCTCTGTGACCTTCCTTTTTCATATCGCCCCGGATGTTGACCTGGAGGACCCTTTACGAAGTGAAATTACCTTACCGAGGGGGACAAGGTGGTCCACGTACGTATCTGCTCTTCTGGGAACTACGGATCAAAACCTCCACTCCCACCCTCCTTTCTCCGTCCCTTTCCCACTTGCAGGAAAAAAACAGAGACAAACCGACCTTCGACCTATGTGCTACCTGGGAATCCTCCACAACGTGACATTATCACCCATCTCACTTCATCGACACGAAGACGAGACCGTGGACAAGAGACCCACTGGGACCACTTCGACATAGTGGAGAAACTTGAACAAAAGGGGGTGGACGGTGTACCCGTACTCTAATCGTCGGTGGACCGTCTCGAGTAGAACTCCTTGTTCACGTCACTTACGTAGAACATCTGAGATTCCGTGCTTTTAGAGGTTCTGTCACAGATGACAAGGAAAAGTTTATACGGGTCCATAGTGTAAAAGGATTAACAATTGTCGTGTCAAGAGGGTAATTGTATAAGGAAGTATTATTACTCTTATACATATAAGAAGAAAAACACTAAATATTTCGATCAAAACAAGACTTACGTTTTTACGATAAGTATTTATATGTCAGGGGGAAGGGAGGAATCAGACACACTCTTTTCATCGAGAAGTGACCAAATACCGTTTTTACAGTCGTGGTAATAAACACGTAGTACTTCTCAAAGGGAAACAGAGGTCAGGGTTGGCATCTTGAAAGACCTTAGTTTCAACTTAACAATTCGCTCCTCAACGAAAGGAGACACATCCCAGTCAGTCTCCCACAGTCCCATCTTTATTTCTAGTCTTTTTCCGATTTGGTGGATGTCCAGTTACAAACATCCGTTTATCCGGGACCAAGGCTGGCTAGGACCGAGAGGGCGAATGTTCCAGACACTGGAACCCACACTTCGAATCTTGGAGACCTACGGACAAAAGAGTACATGTTTCACTCTGGTCTCTGTGGTAGGAAAAACCCGGTACCACCCTTAATTACTCTCTTACACGTGCTTCCTGTACCGTGTCCCGAACGATATATGTTCGAGTCAGTGACCCCGACAAAAATCCTGAAGACGAGTCGCAAGACAACCGACTGTGTCTCTCTTCCCTCTGACGTCACTTTACCAGTCTGGATGTCGGAGACCAAAATATGCTGGTGTTTAGGAAGACGTGGACTTTCACCAGGACTTCACACACTCCACCACTGACAGGGAGAGGGAAAGGTCTTTACCTCTGCCTCTCTACCACCACGATGTTGGGGGACGGGTCTGTGACATTACCCTAGTGTAAGGATCGGTACGAAACGGGGTTTTACCGTCGGAGAACGTCGACCTTTCGTGACATCTCGGAGTCTCTCGACACGAGAAACTCTGTGACAAGATCCAATTAGACGGTGGAGAAACCCCGGTCGGAGTCACCGTCTCACTCTAGGGATCAAGGGAGATCCAAGGGGAGAAGAAGAGGACGAAGCGACGAACGAGGGGAGGGTCGACCGGACCCGACGCACTCGGGTAGTCGAGGTGACCCGGGAACTGGACGGCAGTTCCCCATCTCTGCTGTTTGCGTTTGTGCCCGACCCGGAGCACCCGCTGCCCATTATCTTTCTCACTTCAGACCGGGCCCCAAACCATACACTATTACTAGGAGATTTTTTTCTTCGAATTAATGTGGGACTTTACCTTACTAAGGGAATAAGAGAACTTGACTTACACGACCTGAACCCTCCGGGGAACGAAAGAACGACGGACCAGATAAAGATGGAGAGAGAAGAACGGTCACAACAAACGTAGTGTAAGGTCTTTACAAGGGATTCTAACTCTAGGATTACTTTTACCTGACCGAACATTGAGTCTCGGAGAGTATCCAGTCCAGGAATCCGTGTTAAGACTCCTAGGTGGTACCTGACTCAGTGGAACTTACTAAAATTAAGTGATGACGGTCGAACTAAAAATAGTGTCCTTATCGTTATAGATCGTATAACCGTAGGTCTTACCTATAAGTTATTTACTAAAACCTTTTTTTTTATTCATTTCCTGTATTGGACTATGGTTTACCCGCTAGTTCTATATAATCACCTTAGACTTAAAATAGTCAACAGAATAGACACTTTGACCGTTATTATTAGTATCATGGACGACCGTCCCTCAGACTGTCTTACTTCACTCTATTAGACATGTTTCTCGAGTCACGGACAGTATGTGCCTCAGTAGTTATAGACAAGGGACAATAATAATAGTTGAAACGTCCGAGACCCTAAAAGTATTACACCCATTAAACTTCCTTCTCTCTTTACTGAGGGGGACTCCTCTGAGTCGAGAGGTGTGGTGTGTCCGACCTCACACTCTACACCCTCCTAATCATGTCTCTTCATTCGTCTCCCTGTCTCTATTAGGTTTCTTGTAAACCCCGACGATCAAGGAAACGTTCCGTGCTCTTCAGATCCAGTCAAAGTGCACTACGAAAAACAATGTTCTTTCTTCTGTCGACCTCCCGTGGCCTTCGGGTCACTCTGGTTGAGGTCCGTGGGACAGAAACCTTAGGGTCCTCATTAAGCCCCCTGATCAGACTAAGGATGGACGTTTATGTACCAAATCCCGTGAGTGCTGTTTACCGAAGTAAAGATCGTACCGACATGTTCCCTTCACCGACGAAATTTGAAGTAGGGTTATTGTTTGACTCGTCTAAACGTTCTGGTTCCGAACCACTCTACTAGTGACGTGGTTGGACTATACATTGACTACTACTGACTCTCAGCCTGTGCTGACTCGCTGACTTTACTTGACTTGACTTGACTTGACTTGACTCTAGAGGGACCGGACACTCGGGACCTCTATCTACACTTCGGGGTAAGGTCTGACACCTTCAATCAAGGAGAGATGCTACAGATGTTTACCTCTTCCTTTACCGTTGGATGGGGTCATAAGAACGGACCTTTTTAGGGTACCTGTCTCCTCGGACCGTCCGATGTCAAGTACCCCAGTGTTTCTCAGTCAGTGCTGACTCGCTGACTCCTGTGTCTTAAAGACATTGGGGACACTGGAGCGCAGAGATGGTACAAATGAGGCTACGCCCGGAGAAGGGACAAGATTTAAGTGCGGGTGTACTCGAGTGTATCCCCTCAACACGCAGATGGTCCGACATGACTTGTAAACCTATTTTTTCAAGTATTTAATTTTAATCTACAAGAGTAAGGATCTTACAAGAAATCGGTAAAGGAGTCGCCCCTCGTAACGGAGGGTGAGATTGAGAGAGAAAAGAACCGAAAGCGATCACTGATCGAGGATGACAGGTTAAGTCGAGGGACACACACACACGTACGATTCAGCGAAGTCAACACAGACTAAGAAACGCTGTGACACCTGTCATCGGACGGCCCGAGGAGACAGGTACCCTAAGAGGTCCGTTCTTATGACCTCACCTAACGACACGGGAAGAGGTCTAAGTCAAGGGACGGTAGAACGTATCGGTTTCCCTGACAGTCGTAGGAGTCTTCCGTCTATACGAATATTTAACGGGGGGAAAAGGGTGACGTAAAAGTCTTGGTCCTCCTAAAGAGGTGGACAAACAACTTCTTCCAGTACTTTTACACAAGGTGCACGTCCTTATAAGAAGGAGGACTCGACTTGTTCTGTTTCCAGTCTCGATAGGTAGACCTCGACGATCAGAGGGAAAGATCGGACCTCTTACCTGACCGGTCAAACCGAGGTAGGAGACCGACCTGTACCAAAAACCTACGTCGGAGTCCGGGACCGGCAGACGTGTGTCCCGATACAGACAGCGATCCGTCTAGGAGAGTGACGGAACCTGATTGTTCGGACCCGCTGTCCACCACTCGTATTATAATATCCGGCTTCCAAAGTCGGTCTTCGGTCGTGAGTGCGACTGGTCTGGGTCGAGAACCGTCTGGGCCGTGGTGGAACTTTTAGTACGACGAGTATACGCGAAGAGGGACAGGACTCTACAATGTCCTCGCTTAATTTGTGTCGCGTCAACAAAGACGAAGGAGGACTCCTCGTCCTCCCGTGTCCCGAGGGAAAAAGATCGTAACTGACTTCCGTAGGAGACACTTCACCAGATACACCCACAGAGTAGGTCAGAAGTGTCGGTAGGACACCCCTCTCTCTTAGAGCAAACTGTCTCCTTCCCCGTCCGGACCCCAAGTGTTTCGCGAACTCTCGGGTGAGGGTAGTGGGAAATACCGCTACGACAGGGTAGGAGGGACCGTCTCCTTCGTGTGACTGTAAGTCACCTATGATCGAGACACGGTCCACAAGGGTGAGGTCACAATGGGAAAGTCTAATCTTGACTGTCGAGACTCTAAAATAATCGGGGTTAAAGGTCTACTCCTTCGGTTCAGAGTCTACGACTTAGCAGTCTGCACTGTAGTCCTAAGGTCGGTACCAAGAAGACGAACAACAGGGGGTGTCTCGTCGCTAAACCCAATTCGACTGAATCCGATTGGGCAGTCCACACCCACGGTGACCCTGGGTGGGTCGAGAGGTAGGTCGGAACGACCGAGTAACGGAGGTCCGGAGCGGTCGACGACTAAAAGTATTGGTCGGTGACCGTCCGAGTCAAGACGGTTCCGGATGTCGGTTGCCCTCGGACCGGGTCGTGTCACCTTTAAGGAACGGGTAGCCTCTCACTGAAGACCTCATCCTGACGACGGGGTACGGGACACTATCAGCAGGTCTTACTCACTCGACTCGTCCACCAGTGACGTCCTCGTAGTTCGATACCGGAGGGAGGAATTGGGGCACGGAGGAACCTGAATGCGGTGGTGTGGCCAAAGTCAGGTCAAGAATGTAGTGTCCCGGATCACCCGGACCTCTTACCAGAACTGGGAGACGGAAACTAGACCCGGAAACTAGACTGAACTCATATAGAACTAGTTCGTTTCACGAGATGACATATCCAACCCCCTGTTTGTCATGGGGGTTGTGTAAGGGTCTTACGTCACGAACTCAAGATATAATCAAACCCGAGATGTCTCTTTGTCTTGGTTAG
Organism: Capra ibex; assembly: GCA_006410555.1. Taxonomy (NCBI): domain Eukaryota; kingdom Metazoa; phylum Chordata; class Mammalia; order Artiodactyla; family Bovidae; genus Capra; species Capra ibex. The sequence continues at coordinate 26,143,339 of SJYO01033645.1, read as the reverse complement.
ACTATGTGTGAGTGTACACATACATCTATGTGTAGACACATATACTTGTATGTATATATATGTATGCATACCCGAAGGGACCACCGAGTCTACCATTTCTTAACCAGACACAACGTCCTTTGGGTCCAAGTTACGGACCCAGTCCTTCTGGGGGACCTCTTCCTTTACCGTTGGGTGAGGCCATAAGAACGGACCTCTTGAGGTACCTGTCTCCTCGACCCACGCGATATCAGGTACCCCAGTGTTTCTTAGTCTGTCCTGACTCACTGATTGTGTATGAGTGTGTGTGTGTATCTCTCTCCCCTCATAAACAAGATTCCTTAACTGAGTGGTTGACACCCCCACCTGTTCAGACTTTAGACATCCCGTCCTAAAGACAACGTCAGTCCTTCTCTCGCGGAAGCAGAAACCCTTTTGAACCAGAAACGAGTTCCGGAAATTGACTAACTTACTCCGGGCGGGTGAGCACCTCCCATTAGACGAAATGAGTTTCAGATATCTAAATTTGTAATTAGTATAGATTTTTTATAGAAGTGTCGTTGTAGATCTGACCACAAACTTCTCGACTGATAGTATCGGATCGGTTCAACTGTGTATTTTACTTGGTAGTGTTCGCGGGTAGACACTTTTTATCACCGTTCAGGCCTTCAGGTCAGGTACGGGGACATCAAGGAACTTCGAGGGACTTCAAGGATGTTACCGGTGTGTGTCCACAGTGGTATTTATCGTCATCGTTTAGAGGGGTCGTAGTACAAGTCTGCTACCATGAGTCGAAAAGTTTAAGGGTCCGTAAACGATACCGTCTGACTTCGATCTTCTTTTTACGGGTTCACCCGACCCGTGGTCCTACAAATACCTAATACGTTGACTCAGAGTCACCGTCCTTCGTCGAGTCGATGGGACTTCCGCTACGAACGTCGCGCTCTCACCTCCACGTAGGAGACGAGACCGACGGGAACCCGTCCCCAAGTCCCGCACCACAAACCGAGACCTCGGACGATGGGGGTGTCGGATTGGGGTCTCCCTTTCTGTCACGACAGTCCAACGGCAGCAAGACGAGGGCCAGGACTGACCTCGGCCCACGGGATGGTCTTTCGGAAAGAGGGAAGAAGGTACTTTCTACGACCGGTGATGAGAGACACGTCCGTCAGGATTTTCAAAGTAAAGAAAATCTCCCGTGACTTCCTCACCTAGTAGTTCTTGACCGTTCGGGACGGAGGGGGTGGGGAGTTTGACCACTCTGTCATTCTCGCGATTGTCTCCTGTGTATGGCATGCGAATGTACAAACTTTTAATTTATGACACTTTATGTTATGTAAGACAGGAGGATGGACCTGTTGTCATCGAAGTATTCGTGGGCCTTCCGGTCAGACTTAAATCTTAGGAGTCGGAGGGGACTCAAGACTCTTATACCACAACGTCCCTCTCGACAGTGTACCGGGGGTCGGCGGTCTGGTGGAGAGAAAGAGAAAGGCAAAGACCGAGACTGGGGGTGACGTTTCCGGTAACGTCTGTGGGTCGCCTGCAGGGTCGCATGTACAGATTCGAGACAGACATTCCGGACGGTTGTCGAGGAGAACCGGCGGTGAGTTCGGATTCCCTTATGTGTACTCACCTCCCCAGATTGAATACCTCAATCTGGATTACTCACCTCCTAAACAGGACCCCCGTCCGGATTAGTCTAGACCCTTCGTCTGAGGTTGACTTACCCGTTTCTTAAATTAAGTCCCGTGGGTTTCGTCGACCACGAGTTTACCATTTCTTAGACGGACGTTTTGTCCTCTGGACCCAAGCTAGGGAACCAGTCCTTCTAGGGGACCTCTTCCCTTACTGAGGGGTGAGGTCATGAGAACGGACCCTGTCTCCTCGGACCTTCCGATGTCAGGTACACCAGTATCTCGACCTGTACTGACTCACTGGTTTGGAAAGTGGGGAAGTGGGTCTCGTGTCAGACCGATGTCTCGTCCCCTGGTCGACTCTCCCCACGTTGGTGAACCGGGACACCTGAGACGAAGTACCCCTCCCCACACCGGTCTCCTCCCGGTTTTGTCCCGAGAGATTTTACACCCCCGGTCCTGTCCCTGGGAAGAACAGATTCTCACCGTGACATGTAACCTTACCAAAGTCTCTACGATCGAGTCCAATCGAAGAACGATACCTATGGTTGATAAGACACTAAACTACAAGTTTGACAAAGGTACCAATAGTGGAGGGAGAGTAGTAAGAGTAGGGGAAAAGAGAAAGGGAGATTAGAACCTCTAAAAGGACTCAAACAGGAGGTTTAGTTTCTAGTCTCCCAAAAAAAAACAAAACAAAAACAAAACAAAAACCACCCAGTCAAAACGGTAAATGTCCGTTCCTCTAGTTTGGTCAGTTAGGATTTCCTTCAGTTGAGACTTATAAGTAACCTTCCTGACTAAGACTTCAACTTAGAGGTTATGAAACAGGTGGACTACACTTATCGATTGAGTGACCTTTTCTGGGACTACGACCCTTTCTGACTCTCGTCTTCTTCTTCCCCCTCTGTCTCCTACTCTACGAATCTATCGTAGTGGTTGAGTTGCCTGCATTTAGACTCGTTTGAGGTCCTCTATCATCTCCTGTCTCCTCGGACCACACGACGTCAGGTTCCCCAACGTTTCTCAGTCTGTATTGAATCGTTGACTTGTCGTCGTTTGAAAAAACGGAAAAAGAAACCCTAAGAAAATGTAGAAAATTTTACAATGGGTCAAGGGTCCGAAGTAGAATCGAACCAAAGGGAAGCACCAAGAAAGCCAGACGGAAGGTCGTAGGTCCAGAAGGAAGTGTCATAACTTCGTAGTTCGTCCAAAGATTGTTAAATGACGCAGAGGACACCATTTATTAAAAAGTCTCTACATTAAAACAGACAAAGAAGTAACACAAAGTATAACCTAAAAGGTCAACAAACAGGTAAACACTCTTCTTCAATTTGATCTGAAAGAAAATAAAACGGTTGTCTAACGGGAGTAAGGAGTTCACAGGACCGTAGAGTGAGTGAGGGGTTTGGGGAACGTGTAGAACTGGACGAGACACCAGACTCCTCGTACCGAAGACGAGGTCGTAGTCATAGGGCACGAGGAAGTCCGTAGACAGAAACCCGTCTCCTTGACAGAGGACAAGCCTTCAGGACCAAAGGACAGATTTACACTCGGACTCAGGTCAGGATAAAAACAGACGTACGTCCTGTGTCTTTCGGGGTTCGAGACCTTATGACTCGAAGATCCCCGACGGAGACAGGGGTGAGTGTCAAAAGGTCTTACATCGTGGGAGATGGGTCTCAAAATCAAAGACTTCTCAAGATCTTTTATACCACTCCCAGTCTCCCTTCCCTCGTTTATTTAGTCGTACTTAAAAGGACGGAGTCTTTCGTTTATAACTTGTCATATCAACCATTAAGAGAATAAAAACTATCTAAGAGTGTCCGGTCTCCTTCTGTCGCCCCCTACCTCTCGTAGTATGTTTCGAAAAATAACGAAAAAAGGGACAAGGGACGGAACCCAAGTGTCCCGTCCCATAAATCAGTAATTCGTACATTGAGTTAGACTGGAATTGTCCTTGTATGGTTTACAAACGAAAAATTTAATGGAGATATTTAATCTCTTTAAAGGTGGGGTTAAGACCGTTACTAGAAAAGAATTGGAAGCAAAGACGGAATAAGTTCCTAATAATCCACGTTCACTGTCCTGACACGTTCGATTAAATTCCTTTTTCATCTTAATTAGCCTTCCTGTGTTGTCAAAGAGTTTTTAAGTTCCGACCCTTTACTTCAAGGGTCGGGGTACTCCCTGACTCATCAGTCTCCCGAGACTGAATATAGGATCCTACACTAATCGTACGGAACCGGTTCACAGTCCCCTCTTACGACATGGTGGGTAAGACCCCCGTCATCCTTTTAGTCTTTGAGTCAAATGGGTACGTTCCGAGTTTACGGAGGGGGAAATACATGCGTTACGAACATGAAAGTCGAACCCCTAGGACGTCTGACACTACCTTCCTACGACCGACGACTCGACTTCGACCGGAACCACCCGACGCCGGGGTCGGTAGCATTCAAAGTTCTTCGGTGACGGGGCACTTTCCCGAGGGGGTCGTTTAACCGGTATAGTGGATCCCAGATGGTGTCCCACACCTCGGACGTGGAACCCACCGGGTGACTTGTGTTACTGGAGGAGAAAAATCTAACAATCTTTTCACGTTGTTTCGGGACGAAAGATGACACCCTTAGTAAATACCTCGTGTCAGTAGAGAGTCCAATAAAGGTGGACTTAGAGATGGGACCTACGACCACACTTTGGGAGAAGGGAACGATACGAAGGAGTCCCAAAATGAACCCTCCAGAGGTACAAAATTCGGATATTCAATCTCGTAAGTGTTAGACGGGAAAAGTCATGTCAAGTACCGGTGAGTTCAGTCACCCTGAGTTCAGTCACAGACTTTCTGACCTACGTGCGACCGAAATCACGGGTGAGTAAGTGTCAGAGACAATGACCTCACTCATCGGATAGGGAAGAGGTCGCCTAGAAGGGCTAGGTCCTCAACTTGACCCAGCGGACGTAACGTCCGCCTAAAAAATGGGTGACTCGATAGTCCCTTCGGGCTATCCCACCGTCCTGTTGGGGATTCAAGGTGGACAGAGATGAGGGTACCGTTACGTAACGACCGTAAGGAAACGGATGGTGACAGGACCCGTGGGGTAACAGATTCTGGGGGAGTATTTATAAGGAGGTAAATTCAGAACCTCCCTTATCAATTTCCGTACCCAAAGAAGGGAGGATCTTTGAAAAGTACAATATTTCAGGAGGTGGAAAAGCAGTCATGAGGGGTGTGATATTTGTTCATTTTCCCAGGTAGCATAGAAAAAAACAAGTACCGACCCCGACGGACGAAATATAGTATTTTTATTCTCTTCAGGAATTCTCGTCTGGTTGACTGAGGAAAAGGAAGTGATTTCATTTTTTCTAATACTTGAGTCCCGTGAGATCCTATTGGACTTTCCTTCACCTACAGTAGTCGGAGTTTCTGCCAGAAGTGGAGAAGGGCCGGGGAGGAGAAGGGGCCGACGAGGAGAGACGAAGAGAGTCACTTGGAGAGACAAGACGGTAAAAAAGACTCACGGCAACAGACGGGGTGAATTTGGATTCGTTTGTGTTGACGGTTAAAATGTATGGAGGGATCTACTTGATGAGAGATTATCTTGAGGAGATAACGTTAAAATTTCAGACCCTTCATTCTGAGTCCAACCAGTCAAACCCAACCCAGCCAAACAGTCACTTGGTTAGTCGAGATCGGTTCCACACCGCGATGTTCGGGTGACAGGTTAGTCACCTCCGGCACCCCCTGCAGAGAGACCCTCGTCTCTCCCGTACCGTCCCTCTCACGACCGAGACCAAAGGTACCGAAATAACACAATGGACAACCATAAAAGTACTTTGTATCTTCTCCAAAGTGGTTCACAAGGTACATTTGGACTCTTCACAATGGTAAACTGTTGGGCCAGGGGTCCAGACAGTAGACTGAGGTATCCTATCTCCGATAACTCTGTCACGTCCTCGGACACACCGGAAGGACCCCTTACAAGGACCGGAATTACAACATTACTATGTCACTACTTATTCAGGTTATACACTAACGAGAATCAAACTTGAGTCATTAAGTTTTCCCTATCGTTTGTCGTTCTTACTTTGTTTCAGACCTGATACCCCAACTCCTACATTCCAATACTTCGACATTTTTTTTTAACAAAAGGAAAATAAGGTATTAAATAGATCCAGATATTTTGTTCACGTTACATAAAAGACGGAGGGACTCAGGAGACCCGTCTCGTCACAGGGAGGGGAGACGTAAGGGTGTCGTGAAACAAGTATAGAGTTTTATGGTAAATAGTGTGAAACACCATTGATAAACGACTACCCAGACAAAAGGAGCGATCTGGTCCTAGGAGACCCCTTCTTAGAAATAACACAAGGAAAACATAAGGATCGTACTTAACCTAAACTTGTATCATTTTCAAGTTATTTATAAACAACTTACTTGGTCTGGGTCCTGAGTTACTCGGGTCCGTTTGGAACCGATAGACACGTCGTCGGTTCACCTTCTTAAGGGACAGAAGGACGAAGAGTAATACACCTGAGGTAGGTGTCAACCCCCAGGAGGGTACCGAGCGTGTGAAAGAAAGTCTAATACCCAGAGTAGGTTTGGGGCCGGGTGAACCGACCTCGGACCTAGGATACGGATCGGAAACACCGGAGAAGAATCGTCTAGTCTGACTTAGCACAGGGAGGAGCGTAGTGTGACGGACCTAGGTTGGACTTGTCTGTCTAGAGTCCGTGGTACCACACCGCGACATGTACCTTGTCGTGTCGACGGACGGGATGTCCCCGAGAAGACAGAAGAAGTACAATTTAATCCGTCACTAGGGATGTGAGGGCAAAGGCAGGGAACGAGTACACTTGGCATAAATGTGAGGTCTTTGTGAAACCGATTATATCGTGGAGGGAGGTGGAGGTCGACTATGCCATAGTGAGTGAGAAGGAGTACGATAACCGACTAGGGACGAAAGGAGTAAGGTAGTAGAGTACGTTCGTGGGGTCGTGTTTTCCTAGGATAGAAGGGACCCAACGACACGTCTTCCGAGTCGGGCTTAGGGAAGACCAGAGAAAGTTTTCCCTAAAAAGAACGTAACGATCATTCCTTCATCAAAGGAGTCGACCTACCAACGGTACAGGTAGTACAGTTTACCTGGGGTCCCCCCGGTTCCGACCCTATCCAATTCGGAGATATTTTGGCTCCGTTTAAACACGAACCGATTGAATCGTGTCTCGAGTCACAATGGACCAAAAGATTCCGACCCGTCCTCTCTGGACCCTGAAACTTATTTCGAGTAAGTGATCTTTCCCTGGTCTTTGAGGTCCGTCTGAATCGAAGAAAGTGAATCTCTTCAAAGTCAGACCGTCTTTCCGTTCACAGACACCACTGGCGTCCCTACCATCTTCGACATAAACAAAGATTCCGACGGTATTGTTTTATGGTGTCGGGTCCACTGAATTTTGTTGTTTGAATGACGGAGTATCAGGACTTCCGATTTTCAGGTTTTAGTCGTACAACCGTCCCAGTACGACAGAGACTTTGGACATCTCCGCTTAAGAAGGACCGGAGAACGATCGGAGACTACCAAACGGTCGTTACGGATTATAAGGAACGGAACGTCGACGACGCGAAGTCAAGGACGCAGACAGTAGCACGCGGTAAGAAAGAGGTACATAGGGACAGAGAGGAGGAGGTGCATACTCCTGTGGTCGGTGTAACCTAATTTCGGGATGGATGAGGTCACACTGGAATAGAATCGATTAATGTAGACAATCCTGGGACAAAAATTTATTCCAGTGTAAGATCCCATGACTCCAATCCTAAGGTCGGAGGAGGAAAACCCCTCCGTGTTAAGTTAGGTATTGTCAGTACGACGTCACCTACAGTCTCAGTTTCAAATTCCTAAAGTAATTCACCCACCTTGTTTCTCTTTCACACGACGAAGATAGTCGAGTCGTAGAGGACCTCGATCCAGGAGTTCTCCGAGAACAACGGTAGAAGAGAGTGAAAGAGTTCTAAATGAAGCGGTCATAGAGGTTAGGGAAGATTTACTAGTTAGGAGGGGGAAAAGTCACCCTGATAAAAGAAGTCGAGTATTCGCACTGACTGATAGGAAATACGAATTTCAGGAAGAAACCAAGGGAGTAGGACGAGGTCAATGACGGGTAAAGAGACGTAGGGAAGTGTCGAATCACAGAGTTTTATAAACAAATGCACGAATAGAGATAAAGTGCAAAATAGTGGAGTTTTAAGAGTTTAATACAGAGAAGGTAACGTGGTAAAGTGGTTTTGAAGGACACAGTTCCAATGGTATTAGAGGTACAACAGTTCAAGTTACCTGTTAGATAAAAGAGTAGAATGAGTGAGAGAGTCAACGTAATCTAGGTCTACTAATGAGAATGTGGTGACTAAAAGAAGAATAGAGACTACAGATACTGTTAAAGAAGAGTCAGAAACAACATCTGAGAGAAGGTTACAGATGTATAACCACAAGACGTCCCGTCGAAGAAAGAGAGAAGGATTTACTAGCTAAAAATATCGGGTTCTATAGTAGATGTACGACTATTACTGGTATGAACATAGAGGTAGAGTGAGAGAGTAAACTTGAGGTCAGGATGTATAGGTTGGTGAGCTAAGTCGATGGATGAACTCAAAAGATGAACCCATGTAGTATTCACAGAATCAGATTTATACGGATTTGTCTCGAGGTGAATCAAGGAGTTTGTGTACTCCTCGAGAAAGGACGGAGATCCGGAGTAGATACGATGAGGTAGATGAACTAAGGTCAAGAGGAGTGAAAAATAGGAAGTCCAAAGTCCCTCTGAGAAGACGGGAGACGGTAGATTATAAGGGAAGATTACGATAACTATAAAGAGTCCACCGAGTCACCCATTTCTTAGACGGACGTTACGTCCTCTACGTTCTCTGTACCCAAGTTAGGGACCCAACCCTTCTGAGAGACCTCCTCCCGTACCGTTGGGTGAGGTCATAAACACGGACCTCTTGGGGTACCTGTCTCTTCAGACAATCCGTTGTCAGGTATCACAACGTTTCTCAACCTGTGCTGACTTCGTTGACTCGTTGTGTGTGTGCACATGCATACGTTAATAAGTACATGCTAAAAAAAGGAGAGAGGAGGCGACCTGACACAAGAGAACTCCCGTCCCAATACAAACAAAAGAAGAGGTAGTATATGGGCCGAACGTCATGTCACGGACCGTACGTCATCTACGAGTTGTTACTAAACGTTTTACTTACTTATTGATTACTGACCCAAAATATAACGGAATCTTTACGTCGAGGGACCCGTCCCGTTCCTATAGACCCCTATAGGTCAAAGTCTTTAATCACAGTTCCTTTCTGGTATTTTAAAGAAAGATCCTTTAGACTTTTAAAAAGTTTATTTACACAGATAAGTAAATACATTAACGTGTCTCGTGAAGAGGTCTCGAGAGTAAGATTCATGAAGTCATTTTATCCTATTACTCAGTCTCACAACTCTCTGTTTGACGGAACCTTGAACTCCAGAACCTTCTTAGTCTCGGTTGTGGGATTCACAACGAAGAGAAATTCCTCGCTACAACTAAGTTTCCCGGTCTCACCCAAGTAGTAGCCTTTAACCCTGTGGTCTAATTTCGGACCCTCTACGGAAGAACCAACTAATGTCTAGGAAGTCTGGGTTTCTTACTTCAGACGAAATATAACGATATCTTCTTCACAATGGAACCGATTCACTTCAATCGGAGACAACGGACCAAAGGGTTTACGAATACTGTGGAGATTTCCCAGTGTAAGTACTGAGTAAGTGAGTATCTGTCGAAATCTTCTACTCCTACTCCAACTCATATTTGTTGACTCCGTTTTGATTACTACGGAGAACGTCTTTTCCGTTGGGTCTCTAACCCAACCACTATATATTTTCTTCTGTCGTCACCCCGTTGACTAGTTCTTTCTTTATAAAATAAACAAAGTTTCTATCGTACGAAGTTTTAATCGACGAGAAAGGTTTTTCTTCGTAAAGAAGGGTAATAAGATATATCGGTCCCTTCTTTAACTGGAGAAACCCTTGGTCGGACATAGTCTCTCCTTAGTCCGACTCTCGTCATCTCTACCTGAGACTGATGAATTTGATCTTTTCCCCGTAAACCTTCCTATCACTTGTCGGGATCCTGACTTCTTTTTCGACTTGTTAGTCTACGGGTTTTCCGGTCAATAGTTCCCTCGAGGTCCCAAGAGTTCACTAGTTGTAAAGAAATCCTTTGATGATGGGCTACTGACTCTAAGGTTTACTCTCGGACTGACTGGATGTGACTCCCGGTATACGGACGAAGTTACCCTCTCCCAACCTTCGGACTTTAAGAATCACGGTGGTCTCGGTTTCCCTCATCTCTTTTTTTTTTTTTCTAAGTGTTTCCTGAGCTATCTCCTTTTTTTTTTTCTAAGTGTTTCCTGAGCTATCTCGTCTGTTTTGTTCGTTAAGTACTAAGACTACCACCATCTCCACAGTCATTGGTCTAATTAATTAATTAAGTAACACTTGGAATAGTCGTAAAGACATTAAGTTCAGTACACTGATATTCGACACAATATGTCTACTTTATTTTCTGTGGTTAATTGTAATTTCTTCAATGGTACGTTACAACCCTCCGTTAATTTTTCTGTGTACTTTAATAAGTTAAATACCAAGGAACCCAACGTTCTTTTGTTTTGAGAGAGTCTCAATGAGTTCATTTCTTATCACAAATAACGTTCCTTCGTCTCGAGAGTGTCTTAGTTTCCTGTACTTTAGTTCACGTCAGCTCGTAGTCCCCTCTACCTCTCCTTGTCTTCGTCGACCGATGACCGAGATAAAGAGAGAGAACCCGGTGCCCAAGAAGAGACGAGAAAGGAAGAACAATCGAGGTAAAAGGAAAGAGACGTCTTGTCGAAGGGTGAAAATGAGTAGTTGAACGTTTGCCAACGGTAATGAAAGTTAAATGTTCTGAAAGAGTGGTGGTTGACAGTCGTTAAAATACAGAGTATAGTTCAAGAGTTCTATCTTAGACAAGCCGGAGCGAGAAGGGGACTACGTCCCAGTGTGTTTCAGTCTAAAGATCTGTTGGTCACCGAGTCTGACATCTCTTAGGCCGACGTTACGTCTTTTGGAACAAAACTAGGGACCCAACCCTTCTAGGGGACCTCTTCCCTTACCGATGGGTGAGGTCATAAGAACGGACCTTTTGAGGTACCCGTCTCCTCGGACCGTCCGATGTCAGGTACCCGAGTGTTTCTCATCTTACACTGACTTACTGATTGTGTAAGTGAAAAAACGAAAGTTGTATGACCGATTAAACCTCAATCCACCAGTAGGGAGCAAGTCAAGTCGGGATCCATACACATACGTACAAAAACCCACCTACAACCAGTCTTCCTCCACACACACGTATTGATATCCGTCCCGTCTTTTTACCAAATTTTTTTAAAAAAAATAACCTCATATCAACGAAATGTTATAACACAAGAAAAGACGACATGTTGTCTCACTCAGTCAGTATGTATGTGTATATAGAGGAGGAAAAACCTAAAGAAAGTAAATGTTTTTATACTGACACTACTCAATTTCTTCTGTTTACCGACTACAACTATCTCTACCGACATAACATAGGTACGAAACCTTTGCAGATCAACTCTCCTATCTTCTCTACATCGTCTTCGACCTACTCCATCCTGCCTCCCGTCCACACCACTCGCAAATAACGACGACGGTCTGCCTGTAAGGTAGGGAGACGAAAATGGACACCACGAGTGGTGTGGAATGGAGACAAAGAGTTTAGACGCTTTAGAGGAGATTCGTGCAGATTAGAAATGTAGATAGGGTCCCTAAAACACTAAAATACAAATAAATCAACTTTTGTGACAGAAAAAGGAAACCTAAAGAGGAAACAGTTTACCTAGTAAACATTCGTACAACAATTAAAGGTTTGTAAGCCGAAAAACGTCTATAGAAATACAATTACTAAGTCAATTAAAGTAACACTAGATTTCTGTACGCAATATATCAGAACTAGAAAAAATTAATACCCGAAAAATACCAGGTCTTGTATCAGTAAGAACCATTTACAATGTACACATGAACTTTTCTTACACATGGGGTAACAACAACTGACCACACAAGATATGCCCAGACAAACCAAACCAAATAAGTACAAAGCAAAGACAAAGTCGAACACCCTAGAATCAAGGGACTGACCCCTAACTTGGGTCCGGGGAACGTCACCTTCACGTCTCAAGATTGGTGGCTTGGTGGTCCCTTAAGGGGTAAGTACAAAAGATATAAAAATCACTAGAAGTGGTTCAACAAGTTCAGGACTTTTCACAATTTTGTACGTTACGTTAACACCCAAATAGATTAGGAAGGAAGTCAAGATAGTCAAAAAATGAAGGAAAAAACTCCAAGACAATAATTGACATATATGTAAATCCAGACAAGAGAGGAGAACTACCTAATTAGTTAAACAATAATATTTGTATAGGGAAATAGAAAATTATAAAGAACAGGTTTCACAAAAGAGACATAATGACATCGGGGAGTTTGAATGGAAGTTAATCACGAAACTACCACATAGAAAAACGTAAGAAAATTAAAATTGAACGAACACAGATGTCAAAATAAATAAATAATAATAAAAAAACGGTAGGGTAACAGTCTGTGTAATAAGGTGAACCAGTCTAATACAAAGAAACGAGTAGAAAACCAAAAGTCTTACTCAGATCGAGAATAAACGTTTACGTGACTTGAGTGTACAGGAAAGTAGAGGTACACGATGATTTTGAAAGAACAAAGATTTAAAATTGAAATTTTTTTCAACAGAGAAATAAACAGACGTGACCCGGAATCAACGTAATACACCCTAGAAATCAAACCCGTATGTTGAAGAACCAACTCCGTACACCCTAGATCAAGAGACCTTTCCCCAGTTTGGGTCCGGGGGATGTAACCCTTCCGTTCTCAGAATCAGTGACCTGGTGTTCCCTTCAGGGAGATTTAAAGTTCAAAACGTCTACCCACCTTTTATACCATACCCCTCCCTGACCCTTCCCCAAAGTCCTACTCCTTGTGTACATATGGGTACCACCTAAGTACAACTACATACCCTTTTGGTTATGTTATAACATTTCATGAATCGGAGGTTAATTTTATTTATTTAAATATAATTTTTTTATTCACAGATGTCAAAATTTCACCCAAGAATCTCTATCTGTTTTAACCAAGAACGAAAAGAATTAGGTCACATTGTTAGAGACGAAAATTAACGTCACAAATCTAACGGATATAAATTACACTAAAAACTATGCAGACCCAAATTTAGATGGTATAACGACAAACAACCGATAGAAAAAGGAAAAAAAACGTAATAAAAATACTAAGGTTAACTAGAGAGACAACCGAATAGTCGGTATGGAGATGGAACAGAACAACAACCAAGGAGATGGTAAATGTTATATAACCATGTAGAAAGTGAGTAGTGTCAGATGAGAGTCTGTCACAATCTGGTAAGGTGCACTTCGCATTCTTTGAAAAAAGAAGAGAACATAATACCAGTGTAAAATGAGGATACATACAATATTTGTGGTACCCTACGACCATAATAAAATAAAAGTTATCTGTCAAAATTATTTCTCTAATTTGTCATCTTTTATAGAAAGTGTAATCAGGTGTATAAGGAGAACTAAGGAAACCCATCTATGTTTAAAGGTTTATCATAATAAGGAGTACGAACTTCTTAAAGGAAATCATATAAAATATCGCGTCGATACGACCATTACTTAAAAGAGTCTATAACAAACAAAAGTTTTCACAAATCGAGTGAAAGTAAAGACTTTCTATGAAAACAACCCGTGTTTTGAGATCAACTATCGAAATAAAAGAAGACCAAACGTGTCAAAGACTGTATTTTAGAGGACAGTAAGAATAGAAGTAAAGAGACATGTATTACATAAACAAAAGGAGACTGACGAACATTCTTAAAGAAAAATTGTTAAAAAAAGTCATTAAACTAATAATTCACCAGACAACGTAAAAATAAAATAAAATTTAGTTATAGACATAACTTCATATCAACTAAATGTTATAACACAATTAAAGACGACACGTCGTTTTACTACGTCGGTATGTATGTATATGTAAGAAAATTTTTATAAGAAAAGATAATACCAAATAGTATCCTATAACTTATATTAAGAGACACGATATGTCTCTGAAACAACAAATAGGTAAGATATGTATTTTCAAATATAGACAATTGGGGTTGGAGGGTGAGGTAGATGTCCCTTGGGATGAATCACTAGACACCACTGGATTTACCCTTCCTTTAGATTTTTTCTAACCTATGAAAACATATCACTAAGTGAAACGACATGTCGTCTTTGATTGTGTTGCAACATTCCGTTGATACTTTCACTTTCACTTCAACGAGTCAGCACAGGTTGAAAAACGTTGGGGTACCTGACGTCGTGCGGTCCGAAGGGACAGGAAGTGGTTGAGGGTCTCGAACGAGTTCGAGTCCAGGTAGTTCAACCATCACGATCAGTTGGTAGAGTAGGAGACAGTAGGGGAAGAGGAGGACGGAAGTCAGAACGGGTCGTAGTCACATAAAAGGTCACTCAGTCAAGAAGTGTAGTCCACCGGTTTCTTAACCTTGAAGTCGAAGTCGTAGCCAGGAACGTCACTTGTGGGTCCTGACTAGAGGAAATCCTACCTGACAAACCTAGAGGGACGATAGGTCCCCTGAGAGTTCTCAGAAGAGGTCGTGGTGTTAAGTTTTCGTAGTTAAGAAACCACGAGTCGAAAGAAATATCAAGTTCAGAGTATAGGTATGTGCTGATGACCTTTTTGGTATCGAAACTGATCTACCTGGAAACAGCCGTTTCATTACGGAGAAGAAAATTTATACGACAGATCCAACCAGTGTCGAAAAGAAAGGTCCTTGTTCGCAGAAAATTAAAGCACCGACGTCAGTTGTAGACGTCACTAAAACCTCGGGGTTTTATATTTCAGACAGTGACACAGGTAGTAAAGGGGTAGATAAACGGTACTTCACTACCCTGTTCTACGGTATAGAAGTAAAAAATTTACAACTCAAAATCCGGTCGAAAAAGTGAGAAGAGAAAGTGAAAGTAGTTCTTCGAGGCGTCAAGGAGAAGTGAAAGACGGTATTCCCACCATAGTAGACGTATAGACTCCAATAACTATAAAGAGGGCCGTTAGAACTAAGGTCGAACACCAAGTAGGTCGGACAGTAAAGAGTACTACATGAGACGTATATTCAATTTATTCGTCCCACTGTTATATGTACATGAGGAAAGAGTTAAACCTTGGTCAGGTAAAAGGGTACAGGCCAAGATTGACAACGAAGGACTGGACGTATGTATAAACAGTCCTCCGTCCAGTCCACCAGACCATAAGGGTAGAGAACTTCTCAAAAGGAGTCAAAAAACACTAGGTGTGTCAGTTTCCGAAATCCCATTAGTTATTTCGTCTTCATGTACGAAAAGACCTTGAGAGAACGAAAAGGTTATTAGGGTACCTACAACCGTTAAACTAGAGACCGATGAGACGGAAAAGATTTAGGTCGAACTTGTAGACCTTCAAGAACAAGTGTATGACAACTTGGGAGTGAACTTCTTAAAACTTGTAATGAAACGATCCCATACTCTACTCACGTTAACACGCCGTCTAACTTGGAAGAAACCGTAACGGAAAGAAACGTTTAACCTTACTTTTGACTGGAAAAGGTCAGGCCACCGGTGACGACTCAAAAGATTTAAACGACCGTATAACTCACTTCGTGAAAGTGTCGTAGTAGAAAATCCTAAACTTTATCGAGTCAACCTTAAGGTAGTGGAAGTGATCGAAACAAACATCACTACTAAGGATTCCAGGTGAACTGAAGCGTAAGGTCCTACAGACCGAGATCCACTCACTAGTGTGGTAGCACCAATAGACCCAGTAATTCTAGAAAAAATATCAGGAAGACACATAAGAACGGTGGAAAATAATTATTTAGACGAAGACAACCCAGGTATGGTAAAGGTATGGGTAGAAGCGTACTTTACAAGGGAACCATAGAGATTAAAAGAACCTCTCTAGTGATCAGAAAGGGTAAGATAACAAAAGGAGATAAAGAAACGTAACTAGCGACTCCTTCAGAAAGAATAGAGAGGAACGAGAAGAAACCTTGAGACTTAAGTCTACCTATATAGAAAGGAAAAGAAGAAACGGAAATCGAAGAGAAGATTTACTTTGATAGATACTTTGTCTTTGTCTTATTACCTGTCCGACGTAAAAATTTACAAACTAGAGGAACCTCAGTAACTCGAAAAAAATCTAGACACTCAAATATCAAAAATAAAAGTTAAATAATGATCATTACAAAATAACAATTGTTCTAGATAAAGAAATTTTTTAGAAAAGATCGAAATAACTCCATACTAACTGTTCGTTTTTAACATGTCAGTGTGGGGTTTCTATAACGTTCAAACCAAGGTCTAGTAATGTCGTTTCGTTTATAGGGTTATGACACTCTGTGTATTAAAAAACGAAAGGACCACGTATATTTTCAATTCAAATATGATATGACATCAATTTACACGTTATGGTGAAACAGATTTTTTATGCGTATGGAATTAAAATTTTTATAAGATAACTATCTTTTTACGATTGGTAGTAAACCGTCACGTCCCAACGGAATTTGGAAGTTAAACGATTTTTGTGTGATAGACACTTCAAACTATTTCGTTTCGTGTTACTTTGGTCGATGTGGACATATATAAATCCAACATTGTTATACCAAAGAAATTCCACATGTTACACTATTGAATTATATACATATGTAACACTTCATTACTGGTGTTAGTTCAATTAATTGTAAAGGTAATAGAGTGTACCAAAGGTAAAAACACACACATCACTCTTATATACTAGATAAGAGAATCGTTTAAAGTTCATATGCAATGTCATAATAATCAATATTAATGGTACGAGGTACGCCATGTAATCTAGAGGTCTTGAACAAACAGAATATTAATCTTTAAAGATGGTAAACGTACAAACCATTAAAAAACAACCTACGACTGTAACTAAAATCAATCAATGATCTACAGTAACATAAAAAACTTTTTTAGGACAACCCGACTGAAATAGACTGTACGTCAATATAAGAAACCCTAATCAAACTAGAAAAAGTTCGAGTTTTAATCCGAAACAACCTCGTCTAGGTCTCGTCGGAAACCAAACCCCAATTAAATTTGCTATGGGAAACCTTCTGAGATCAACTACAGTAAACATGAGATTCCAGAAAGATGAAACCGCCACCAACACTACCAAATCAACGATTTAGTACAGACTGAGAAAACGCTGGGGTACCTGACATCGGGTGGTCCGAGGAGACAGGTACTCTAAAGGGTTCGTTCTTGTGACGTTACCCAACGGTAAAGGAAGCGGTGATGCAACCACCGTTAGACTTTATAAGAGCCAGGACCCACTCTTATAAGAGTCACTTTATAACCCACTCTATAAGAGTCAGGACTTTCAACAAGTCGGACGATGAAAGAGCACGAAAAGAGTAGTCGGAGTCCGTCAAAATAGAGTACGTACACGTCCAGGACTTAAGTTTCCTGGGAGAGAAGTCTAGAAAGTTCGAGCGAAGGAGAAAGACTCGTTGAGGGAAGAGAGACCATGAGAGAGTATGTTTAAGATCAGTGACCGAAAAGACTTGAGACCAAAGATCGAAGAGCTGAGTGGTTCTAGTGGTCCGTCAAACCTTAGGAACAGGGACGTAACATCGGACGTTTATCGGAAGTCCGTCATAAGATCCCGTCAATGTCTTCAATGGTGTAAACGAAGAGAAGAGTGACTCTAGTACCAGGACACAACAAGTTACAGACTTTTTAACAACAAAGTACATAAAACAGACCAAAAGATTAACACATCAAACTCTACCATTTAGGTTATGGACCGTGAAGGAGTACGGGTTTTACTTACGGGGCACATTAACAAAAATTAATCTTTGTAGAAGATCAGTCGTCATATACATCATATACACATAAAATATAAAATTCTGTAATTTATATAGAATTGTTATTATCTTCTGTTGTAAAGTTATACGACACGGTAGGGTAGAATTGGGGTGATACATCTTTATTGGTGAAGAAATTAATGAATCCAAAAGAATAATATCGATTAGGTATAAAGAGTTATTATATATAGATGACGATAAAGAGTAAATAAAGACTACAATAGATAACTAAAGGAAAATACCATCCTTTCTAATTCGAAAAAATATGGTGTAGAACTAAAGAGTAGAAAGTGGAAGGGTTATTTTAACATAGTGTTAAAAAATATATTGTTTATTAATCAAAATATAGTAATACTGGTACGTTTATAACGAATGAAGTTTGGGATTGTATAATGATACTAAGACAAAATAAAGAGGAAGTCAAAAATGATAAGTTTAAGTATTAATGAATTAAATTTTTATAAATAAAGTGGTAAGTATACAAGAATTAGAAAAGGTTTATAAGGTGAAAATCCTATAGTACACCTCAAGAGGAAGAGAAAAATAACGCTCACTGAGAGGAGTCTAAGAGGCGCTACGGTCCTTCAACGTCGAGACAATGGGACCTCAGGGGGTCGGTGACAAAAGGATTTAACATAGGTGACGAAGGGCAAAAGAGACAGTAATAGAAAGAACCAAACGAGGGAGAAAAAAACGACTTCATACACGATGCATCAAAGGATCATTTACCTATAGTAGAGCCCAAGTAATTTATGGACTTTATAGAAACAAGGTGACAATTTAAAACCACCGATCAAACTGATACACATTTCAGAATTCAATTTTCCAAAGGTTAGTTTAACCTACCGGGACTAGATATCAAAAAGCATAACGATTCCTTTTCAGACTTTAGTAGTATTAAGAATAAAGAAGAAAAGTTTAATAAAAGTGAAACCTTACATAATATTAAAAGAGAGAGATGGGACCAGGAACTTTAACGTATGACTACTTTAAAATTTCATCGAAAAGAAGTCAATAGCACGATCTATTGGACACCCAAGAAAGTTGGACCTCTGTATGTAAACTCTACAGGAGATGGGGAAAGGGGATTGAAAGAGACAAAAAGAGAAAGACACCGAGGATATTCGACATACTATATTAAGAACCAAAATTGAAGATAAATTATAAAAGGGAGAGGTAGCCAATAGAGAAACAGAAAAACAAAATAAAGGGAAGTCTAAAAAACCTGAAATAAGACTTCCGTAAGATAAGTTCAAAAAATAAAACCGTTAGTATATACGATTAAAGGTTCTCGAGAAAGAATTAGAAACTCACAAAAGACAGAATCACAGGACGACAAATTACACGAATAAAGAAAAAAAAAAAAAGGGGTATAGAATGTCCCATTATTAAACTTCTTTTAGAAAAGAAGACGAAACATAATAGACAATCTATTTCACATAAAAGGGGCACTAACGAAACTAGAAAGTGAAGACACAATCTCCAACAAGAGTTAATAAACTACTCGGAACCGAGAAGTATAAATTGTCATTCTGTGTTTTCACACACACACACACATATCGTACACCCTCACCCACCACCCCAAGTGAATTTTCTATCAACCCGTTCAACAACCGGTAAAATGACCACGAGGGGTTTACGGTCTCTTCTCTGGAGGTTTTCGGTTCGTCTTTTCACGGACTAATGGTCGTAAGACGGACCTCAGGTCTACCCCTGTTTTCTTCTGAACCTGGGTAGCGAAGTAAAATGTCTGAAAGTTAATTAGAAAATCAGTAATTAGGACGAGAGGTGGAGGATCCACGGAGACTTGGGACTTGAAGACAATTAAAACGGTCTTTCTTTTGAGTATAGAAGATGGACCGCTTCTTCATTCACCCAACCCTTGGTTTACGGAACTAGATCCACAAGACCAAGGGGACTTAATAATCGGAGAGGTCCCAAAATAACTTGTTTAACGAGAAAAAAAAAAAATGAGGGGAGGAGACCAAAAGGGAATAGAATGATTCGGTCATTGATAAGAAGGTTGTTAAACATCAGAAGATTTTTAAATAATGCTAGAGAGTATTTGACTACAGGGGAAAGGGTAAGGAAACACCGAAATTTCTCAAAAAGAAAGATAGCGTAATCATCCCCGTGTCTTCTTTATTTGTGTATGATCGTTTGTCGATAAAAACTGGTTTTAAAATCGAGTACATTAAAAATAACTATAACGTTATTACTTGTGAAAGAACACAGATATCGTAAAAAAAGAGGAAAACGTAAATACCTAATCATATCTTAGTTTTCGTATTCATTCTTTAATCTAAATTTATCGATCTTCCTGTAAATAGGGTGATAAGACTTCAACTCTTCTCAACATCCCTCTTAAACTCGGATTACCCTTCTTTCTTTCGAGACATAGTGTACAAGAGTCGAAGAAGAAAAAGAAAAAAACAATTACTCAAGTGGACATTCTTTGTCTTGACACTTACGGAACCTGAGAAATTCATTCATCCTCCCAGATTCCGTGAAAAGAAACTCTTCATTCCTCGAAATATACACATCAAAACAGTTTGAGTCAAGAACCGGACCCCGTCGGGTCGACCGTCAGGTCTTCTGAATTGAGGGGTTCCTTTATTTTTGAGATGATTTCTTCGGGTTGCGTAATCAGGACTCCCGGTCTGTAGAAAGTCTCTAATGCGAACACACACGGGCTTCAGATAGGAGGGTCTGGGGTGCGGTTACCCGGTACACAGACACCTCTAGGGTGTCCCATCTCTGTCTCGAACGTTCCGAGTAAGTCGTCCATCCTTGACGAGGCGTTCACGAGACACAAACCCCACCCTGGTCGATGGGTGTGTTCAGAAGAAAGTTACCTCTTATCCTGAAATATCAAGTTACCCGTGTCTTAGAAACCTACTACTTTTGAAGATCTTTACCTACCACCCCTAACTACATGTTGTAACACCTACACCCACTACGGTAAGCTGACATGTAAATTTTAACAATTCTGCCATTTAAAACATAGTACACACAAAATTTTGTTATTTTTTTTGAAAAAATTTCCGAAGGGGATTTACTCTCTGGGGAGAACAACCAAGTTAGGTCCGAGACCCGGAGAGTCGAGTGACTTGACACCAGACATCGTCCTTCGAAGATCGGGTAATAGTCGTCATGGACCAGGGAGTCACGGACCCCGGTTTACTCGTTCTTCACCAGGACCCGAGGATCTGATCTTACTGAACAGAGTAAAGTGGGACCAGGGATCAAACTTAATACATGGGTAGGTTTTGAAAATAAAGAAAATAAAACGGTGTCCTGAGTACATCGTTACACTCGTGTCATCTCCGTGGTTCTTTTACGAAAAATCAATTTTTAATCGGGTTTCTTTTCCACCATTTACTTGTCGGTGAGGGTGAACGTATCGTAAAATGTCCAAAGTGGCGGGAACAGACACCAACCGAGTAGTCTCAGGGTCTTGACGAGGTCCTTCAAGAGTCTCATCATTTATCAGAGAAAGAAAATACCTACTCTATTAACTCCATATCTATTCAATGTGTTAAATAGGTTCCAGACTGTCGATTACACACGGTCGTTATTCTGAGACAGGGTCCAGAAAACTGAAGTTCAGGTCCCATTAAAGGTCACATACTACGCCGGAATCTTTGTATTACTGTTGTGTTCGTTACAGGTACTTTAGTACGATATAATATGGGCCTGTGGACTCAGACGAAAGTCCCCAAAAATATTGAATCTCGATAAATAGTAACCTAACTAATTAAAAGTTTAACAAAAATATAGTCAATCAAGTAAGTAACCTCTTCCGTTACCGTGGGGTGAGGTCAGGAGAACGGACCTTTTAGGGTACCTGCCGGACCATCCGACGTCAGGTACCCCAGCGTTTGTCAGCCTGTACTGACTCACTGAAGTGAAAGTGAAAAGTGAAAGTACGTGACCTCTTCTTTTACCGTTGGGTGAGGTCACAAGAACGGACCTCTTAGGGGCCCTGTCCCCTCGGACCACCCGACGGCAGATACCCCAGTGTGTCTCAGCCTGTGTTGACTTCACTGAATCGTCGTCGTCGTCGTCGTCGTCAAGTAAGTAAGTGATTGAATTTTTTATTGGTACTCAACAAATGAAAAATGAGACACAAATCATGATATTTATGACTGATGTATTGTAGGTCCGGTCGTATTTAACATCCCACATATCCATCCAACGAGTCACCCATCTCTTGGACGGACGTCACGTCCTCTACGTCCAAGGTGAGGACCCAGTCCTTCTAGGGGACCTCCTCCTGTACCGTTAGGTGAGGTCATAAAAGCGGACCTCTTGAGGTACCTGTCTCCTCGCACCACCTGATGTCAGATATCCGAGTGTTACTCACCCTGTACGGACTTCACCGACTCGTGTGTGTGTGTGTCTCTGTGTGTGTGATATTGTTTATTGGTGTTTGTATTACTGAATTTTGTTATGTTTTAAAATAGAATGAAAAGACCTCTATTCTTAAAATTGCAGTCAAAGTGACCCAGTTCTAGTTCGACAACCGTTCGTTGACACAAGGGAGACCTCCGAGATCTGTTCTTGGGTGAAGGAAGGGAGAGGGTCGAAGGTCTCCGGAGGACGTAAGGTACCGACCACCAGAGTAGGTAGAAGGTTGGATCAATAAGAGTGGTACGATAGAGAACAAGACCCAGAGGACAAAGGGAGAAGAAATAAATTCCTGTGGACACTAATGTAACCCGAGTGGACCTATTGGGTCCTATGAAAGGAATTCCAGTTGTCTAATCATTGAAATTAAGGTAACGTTCGAATTAAGAGGGAACGGTGTATTATATTATATAAGTGTCCAAGACCCCTAAGTTTACATCTGTATAGGTCCCTGGATAATAAGACGGATCGATCTTTCTCTAGAAAAGGACTTTATTGTCATTGCACACTAACATCCGTAGTCTATACAACGGTTTTCTCATAATATCTTATGGTCACCTCTTTCGTCCTCCTTTCGGGAGGAACCCCGGAACTCACTAGTTCCTTGAGAAGTGTGATCCGTTCCCTTGATTTCTTCGTTACAAAGTCCCCATTCTTACATATGTCCCTCGGTGTTCTCTAAGAATTCGTCACTACTGGACTTCACTTCTGTCAGAACTTACCCACTTATACCACGAACCTATACGTACTCGGAGCGAACTAATAGCGTCCGAAACAAGAAGAGACAAAATGTCTTCTCTTTAGTTCCAGGTCTCTCAAACTTACGGAATCTTCCTTCAATCAACCGTTTCGAGGACCGGTCTACCCTTCCCCCAAAAAGTACCAAGACCTCTCTCCTCCTCCAAGATTGAAAACGGTGACGGGGACTCACAAGAGTCATTCGGGTTGAGAGAAACCTTAATAAGGGTCTTTTAGGGATTTTAATCGACAAAGGCAGAAACGAGGATTAGTAGAAGAGAATACCCTACACGGAAAAAGTCTCAGGTGTCAAAGTACGACGAAAAGTCGACGTCAACGATCCCCCTCCCACCAAGGTCTCGTGTCCGACCCTATACCCCATCTCAGAAACCCCTTCAGGAAACGAAACTATTATCAAACGGTAAGTACATTGTGACCCAGTAGTCGAGACCCGAAAACGGATTTCGAAGTCGAGGTAAAAATCGACATGAAGACCCTTTACACGAGGTCGTGTCACGTCTCTTTTTCGTGTCCTCCCTCTCCGTCTTCTCGACGAAGTCTGAAAGACTACGATCGTTCGAGACCCTGACGTCCGTTCAGTGAAACGGATCGGAATCAAAGGGGTGGACAGTTTACCCAACTAAACTGTACCATTCGGAAACTCAAGGCTCTCAGATATAAGTACTTAAGATCCTAAATTGTAGTCACTTCCAGTTTCCGCCTAGACCTAGATGTTGAGTATATCGGTACAGGGGTAAAGAAATTGACATACTAATCGAAAGTAGTGGACGACTCCAGAGGAGGAGTGTAACCATACCGTTGGGAAAGTAACCTCTACAGGTCTTTATACACAGTGACCCACGTTGAGTAAGCAATTAGGGAGGTAGATAAGTAGGGTGTTAATTTACGGGTAAAGACGTTCCACTCGGTTAAGGTAAAAGGATTCGGAAGAACAATCCACCCTTCCTCCATGTTAGTCTGTGGTCTCTCGCAGACTCAACCTTCCTGAAAATCTTTGGTAGTTTAAACGGTTGGAAGAACAATGTTTGTTCCCTTGTTCTCGGATTTATGTACTTCACTAAACGGGTTCCAGTGTACCGATCATTTACAGTCTTGACCCTTCTCTTAGTTAAAAGGTCAGAAGTCGGGTTGAGAGGGAAGAGGGAGGTAATAGATGGTGTAAGATAATTGACTAATTTTTTGTTTTGAGATTACTCGGGATCTAATAAAAAAGGAACTTACGTTGCTTAAAAATTAACCCTTTCCTACACGGGTTTAAACACTACTCTTTGTTAATTGTGTCGGAGTCACCTTAATGACCCGGTACAAGGTGACAGAGTCGTTTCCGGAAGACATTACCCTCCTTGCTCTTCTACTCCTTCTTCTCTTACGACAGGAAAGAACAAGACTTTTTTAAAGGAGAGGGGTAATTCGACACATACAAACAGTTTGACCTCGGATCCTTCAGAGTACTGGGTTCGTTAGGGTGACAGATGGGACTAAGGAGTCACGACACAAACCCTAGACTACCGAGTCGAGACAAAACAACGGTTCCACCTACTTATCTGGAACCGACTGAAGACTCAGGTTCCCGGGTAAGAGAGATGCTAGGTGACTCCTGTCCAGTCGCGGACGGAGTAAACAGAAGTTTGGTCCGGTGGGTGGGGTGTCGTGTACCTTGGTCGTTTTCACTCTACGGTCAGAGAATCAGCATTCTTCTCTCCAACGGAAGCTGGAAAGAGAAGTGTGGACGAGGGTACAAGATGACAGACGAGGTAAGAATAAAGATGGTCGAGGGGTTTAAAAATTGAAACAGAGGATAAAGATTGGAATAACTCAGTTGGGAAAGTTGTTGGTCTAAATAACCCAAGTTGAGAGCCAAGAGGGACCCAGTACTTAGTGTGAGTAGGAGACTGAAAAGGGTGAGGACCTGCGAAACTAATTTCGGGTTGGGTTAAAAATGACTTAGACAGAAGGTCTCTGTAATAAGGAATGAGATCCTTGGTGAGACGGTCCGAGTAGGAATCAGGGGATGTTCCCCCATTGACTGCAGGTCCGGTGACACACATAGGGATCCTGAGTGAGTCTAGAGAGGAGGTTTATTGACGGATCTGGACAGTGAACATACGGAAGAGTAAAAGGACGTCCGGGACCCGAAGTGTAGGTCTTGGACTAGACCCAGGGTAGGAACGGAATCAAACCGTTTGAACAACTCAAGGACCAGATGGGTGGCGTCAAGAAACATTTGAAACCCGGGACGAGACCGTAGTGACCATCGTAATCTGAATCTACTACTCTGGGAATCTTCTCTGGGAGGGAGGTCAAAGGATGTCGGAAAAGACTACGATACTTTAGGGTCGAGGAAGTAAAGGGTACGGAACCGAATTGGTGGTTTCCCCGTTACAGATTTTTACTGATTGCGAAGAGGACACCATGGAAAATGACTTGGAAACCCTAGAGAACGTATAGACCTTAAACTTTAATCGGTCTAAGAATCCTAAGTAAGGTTTTTCGAATGTCTAGTTCACAATTTGGAGAGTTTAACACCAAGACATTGATGGACGTAGACTCAATGGAATAATTGTTATACCTAAAATTCGGTAGTAGGGTCTGGATGACTTGACTTCCTCTAATGATCTAATCCGTGTTGTTTTAAAAATTTAATGACTAACTTAAATTAGAGGGTCTAAGGTCAACCACAGGGTAGATTCGTTAAAAATCGTCAGTTTCTTGGGTAGACCAGATCGACTGGAACTTTCTCCCTCCAAGGTATTCTGTAGTCTCATACTTTCTTTGTCACTACGATGTACATAGGTGATAAAAGTGTTTTTGGTAGTTATATAAATGACCCTTTGATGAAACGTATCTTGAGAAAGGTCCGTGTCATCCCCATGATCGACTGATTTTGTGAGTCTGTTCGTCACTGAGACTTCACTCCTGTGAATAAAAGTGAACACAGAGTCCCTTTATCTCTGTCAACCCATGTCGAACGTTGTTCCGAGTGGAACAGTCTCACGTCGACAGTCGAGACCGTCTATTCAGACAAGGCTGCCGACACCATTCACTTGCATGCACACCACTTCTTTTTCACCCAGTGGTAAAACTCTAAGGTTTTAACCGTATGTTAAAATTCATTTAGAGACACCCCCCTCCCATAGGTAGTTTAAGTCTCTTCAAGTACCTTTAATTCATGTCAACTTTATACATTTCGCCCATCCCTTCTATCGGTCTCATAACCTTCTTAGACACATCTTAGTATCTAAAGACTAACGTTCCCAGGAGTCTTTACTTTACAAGTTAAAACTAAAATCGGAAACCTGGGTAAGCAGTTTGTTTTAGAATTCATCTTAAATACGTACTCACACACATACACACACACACACACATAATCAGTCGTATCCGATCCAATACACGTCACTTTTAGTCGGAGGATTTAAATAGTCGACAATACTTTCCCGAAAAGAATAAATACGACATACAGACTGTATCTACCCGAACCCGAGTCCAGTATTAAGGTGAGGTCCTGTGGTCACCTACTTCGTCGGTGGTAGGGTCACAACGACCAACGGTGCCGTCTTCTTTTCTCTGTTGAAACTTCTCATAACGTAACATTAATTTTCGAGACTATACTGTCACTGGGTGTTTTGAAAAATCCAGTGTACCTAGTTTCGGTCGGTACACTAGGATGAGTCGGTGTTTCTCCGGGTGTTCACTCTATGATGGTATACGGGTCTACTGAAAAGGATCATTTTGACAAACCACCTTTGGTGGTGACTAATAGTGTCACTCACACACACACACTCACACACACACACACACACTCGAGAGGAAGTAGAGGTCACAATAGAGATCGATGGAGGTCTCTTGCGGATCTAAGGTACTTTTCGGTAAACTTTTGATAAACTCAGTCTAGGGAATAAAATATTTGCTCCTTTAACTCCAATTCAACGAATTAATTCCAGTTCATTGTAGTTTTGGATCAGGTCTCACCTCTAGAGAACCGAGAGTCAACTTCTGATAAGGACAAATTCTAGACTTCTACCACATACACACACACACACAAACACACACAGACACACACAGACTCTCTCTCTCCACTGAGTTCTCAATTTACATCTATTCCTGAGTAAGACTTCCCTTTACACTTGAATTCCTTTAAAAGGTACTTCCGAACGATACGTAAGGTTTATTGTTTATCTACGTCATTTCTGTAATATAAACGAGACTAATGGGTCCCCTACGACCCGTTATATTTCTGAAAGACTTCTCTTGTCGTTGACTACTAATTTGCACCACAAAGAATACAACACTCCTTTGGTTCGTCTTTAGTAGTTGAAACGACTCTGGACCCTCTTTATCAGTACAGTTCTAGTGTTCGCTTCTCCCGTAATTAACTAAAGTGAGTTCAGTTCTCATAACACGTCCCCGGTACATAGGGTGTCCTAATTCGTCGAGGTGACCCAAGTCGTTTGAAGTCGGTAGTGGGTGAGACGAGGGTCGTGTCACAATTCACAGTCCTTAGGTTTCTGTTTCCCGTGTGTGTCTTCTTCTTTCCCACTCTGGACGTGCATCTACGTCTCTTCACCGCCTTCTGTGTCCGGAAAGTCTGACGACTATGTCTACAACAACCGACACCCCACTCCGTCCCACTTCCTTTCTCGTAGATCTTACTGGAGTTCAAAGAGAACTGGATCCCGAAGATCAACCCGTAAACCCCGTCCTGTTAAGCAACCCGTCTAGACAGAGTGGACGTCTACCGATACATTGTAAAGTCCTGAGGTCACGAAGTAAAGATCAGTAAATAACACTGATCAGGGGTTTGTGTGTGTGTGTGTGGTTAAGGTATACAGGGATCTTCCGGCCATAGGGGAGGAAGGACAAGGGGAGGGAAAAGTCTTGGTGGTTGAAATGAGAGTGCGAGGTGGGACATCGGACTTGTTAGAAAGAATAGAGAGACTTTTATGTTTCTAATATGGTAGAAAAGGGGTGGACTGTGGGAGTAACGGAGGATTAAAGGAGACCCGTTCACTCCGCATTGTACTTCAACGGGTGTAGACCCGGGGAGGACAGAAAGACGGGAGTAAAGAGAGGTGAAAAAGGAAACGGGAGGTAAAGGGTGTGTACCACGAGGTTTACGTACTCGGAGGACCGCCGACAAAAGCACAGACTACGGCAAAGGGTAGCGAGACGAAAACGAATCCGATAAGAGAAACAGAGTCTCTTCCGTTACCGTGGGGTGAGGTCATGAGAACGGACCTTTTAGGGTACCTGCCTCCTCGGACCACCCGACGTCAGGTACCCCAACACTTCTCAGCCCGTACTGACTCGCCGAAGTGAAAGTGAAAAGTGAAAGTACGTGACCTCTTCCTTTACCGTCGTCGTCGTCGTAAGAAAAATAGACCTACCAAAGGACACAGGAGGACCACTTTAAGATGATGGTGACCAGACTAGTGAGAAAGGAACACCAGTTTTCGGTCATGGACTGAAACAGGACTAATAGGACGAACGTTAATAAACGAATGTATCTCCTTTGACATCTCACGTTACGATTATCGAGTCTAAGATCTGACTAATATACTTAAACGGGACGAAGTGACAAATCGTCGTCGTTTAATGAACCTGAGAAACTTAGAGTTAAAGACGAAGACATTTTACTCTTATTATTATTATCATAAAGGACGTGTCTAAATAATACTCCTAATTCTATTACGTTCATTTTATGGTCGATTGGTCTCTACAATCGATGGTGGCAGTACCCATAACTTATAATAAATACATAAAGGGGAGGTCCGAAACTTGAGGAACCCCCTTTCAGAACAAAATACGTTGAAACAAAAGAATCAAGAAGTCAAGTCAAGTCAAGTCAGCGAGTCAGCACAGGCTGAGAAACGCTGGGGTACTTAACGTCGTACGGTCCGGAGGGACAGGTAGTGATTGAGGACCTCAAGTGGGTTTGAGTACAGGTAGCTCAGCCACTACGGTAGGTCGGTAGAGTAGGACAGTAGGGGAAGAGGAGGACGGGGGTTAGGAAGGGTCGTGGTCCCAGAAAAGGTCACTCAGTCGAGGAGTGTAGTCTACCGGTTTCATGACCTCAAAGTCGAAGTCGTAGTCAGGGAGGTTACTTGTGAATCCTGGCCAGAGGAAATCCTACCTGACCAACCTAGAGGAACGTCGGGATCACGGTCCATTTGTTCTATAGGAGGTATATCAAAACTTCCCTACTTGCCTAGTCCTTTTACAATGTAACACGAGTAGTCACTCATCAAATTTGTCCGTCCTCCTCTTACAGTGTATACAAAATCCTGAACGTTGATTGTAAAAAAAAAAAAATTAAAGGGAACTTCCCAAACGAAGTGAAACAACCTTTGGAGTAACAACACTTGGACGACCAAAGAGTCACAACAGTCTCGTCTCCAGGAGTGTGGAAATACGGAATCTCACCCTCGACTTCTTGGTACCCGAACGGTAGTAGGGGTTGTGAAAGGGTAGTTCCGAAACGGTGCAAGATCAATGTCCTGGAAGATGACAAAGGGATTCGACGCACTCGTAGTCAGCGGAATCGATCTCGCACCGCCATTTAGTGAGTAGGCGACTAGTTACAGCGACCTAACAAAGATGGTCTTGACTTCACAAGGTTAGATATCGTTTGGTATAGACGTCGTGAATCATCCACGAGTAACTCACAATCAATAAAGACGAACGTAACGACCCGAAGGGAACATCGAGTCAACCGTTTCTTAGACGGACGTTTCGTCCTCTATGTCCAAGTTAAGGACCCAACCCTTCTAGGGGACCTCTTCCTTTACCGTTGCGTGAGGTCACAAGTAAAGACCTCTTAGGGTACCTGTCTCTTCAGACCTTCCGATGTCAGGTACCCCAAGATTCTCAACCTGTGTCGAATCACTGATTTGGTGGCGGTGGTGAACGGAACGACCCACTTAATAAATAAGTAAGCACTCATTGAACCTCCATCCCTATGCAAGTCCACTGAGTATTATTCATTAACATCTTCAGGGGGGAGAGGGGGCGGGGTAGGGGTAGAGAGAGAGAGAAGGGTAGAAAGTAAGAGAGACGAGTCGATCGAAGAGATAAAGAAATAGACGAAAGTGTACCGGGTAAGACCGAGAGGCTTTTACCACCGGAATTGGAGGGCTGACGTGTGGTGATGGGAAGAAATGAGGAGTGACATTGACTAAGTTAGAAAACACAGAGTCAGTGTCTAAGAACCCTCTCTCTTAGACTAACCCGACTGGAGACCGGTTCTCCACAGGTGGGGAATAAGTTAGTCGAAACGGCCTTCGTCCCTATTCCTAGAACCCTCTTCGTCCCACGGTCTTGTGTGGACCGTCCCAACTCCCAAAGAGATTCTTCTCTCGCACCCACGGAGACCATGTTATAGAACAGGAGAGTCCAAAACATAGAAAAGTCGTAAGTCACCCACCGAGTCACCATTTCTTAGACGGACGGTCACGTCCTCTGTGTTCTCCACACACAAACTAGAAACCCAACCCTTCTAGGGGACGTCATTCCTTACCGTGGGGTGAGGTTGTAAGAACGGACCTCTTAAGGTACCCGTCTCCTCGGACCACCCGGAGTCCGGTACCTCAACGTGTTCTCAACCTGTACTGATTTGTGTCGTGTCCCAAATCATTTTCTCTCTCCTCGTTCCTCCCTTTCTACCTTAAAACACCGTCTCGTTTTCGCGGTTGAGAAAAATAAAAGAAGGGGACCGATACCGTGTACGACGGAAGGAATGAACACAATAATAAACAAAAGTCAAGGAAGACACCACGGTGGTCTTTGAGGTCAAAACTACCTGAGGTTTTTCAGGACCACGGACGGAGAGTTAAGACTATAAGAAACCCTCCCCTAGTAATCGGATTTGGGATCCGACCTCTAATTAGTTTATTAAATCTCTTACTACAGTCGTTGTAGATTCTATTATTCTTCAGAGGAAGGGAAGTATACTGAGAGTTACTCTCAAGAGAGTGGACAGAAGGGGGTAATGACTGGTACGTTTAATGTGGAAGTATACAGGCTACCGGGACTTATATATCAGTACCGGACACTAGAATTCCGTGTTAGTCCAATCCTTCGACATCCCCCACCCCACCCACTCCAGAGGTTGATCCTCGGACCCTCCGGTTGTCGGTTCCTCGACCTGACGGTCCCGACCATTGTAGGTCATCCTTACCTCGAACACCACCCAATGTTGTGGAACATTGTCCTTCCCGAGTCTGTCCCCGACCATCACCAGGAAACTTGTCCTCCGTTTCGGAGATACATTTTTGAGTCAGGATTCCCATTCGTAATACACGACGAAGAATGAACGAACGAAACAGTCTACGGGGACTAATATCTTCTAGTACCAAAGAAAATAAAGAAAAGGGAAAGGAAAGGGGGAGGAGGTGACGGGGGGGGGGCGGGGTGGGGAGTTGTAAGTCGGGTGACCGTGTCTCTCCCTTTTGGGAATTCAGACGTCGACTAACCTAATCCTGATCGACAGGGGTAGTCGACGGTCAGACGAGAAGTTCCTCCGAACCTTTCAAGGTCGGTTTCGAGACGGAAACTTGGTCTTGGGAAGACGGTGACAGACGTGTGTGTAGAAAACATCACTTCTGTCTTTAGAAACGAGAGACATTTGTCGTCTCGGCGTGACAATAACCCGGGAAGCGAGACGACTCTTAGGGTTCATCGCGAAGTAGTAGGAACTCACGTGGCGCTACGAAATTACAGACCGTCTCGTACTTAACATTTGTGCAGTAATCTTGAATTTCCGACGGGGCTTTACCACCGACCTCCTCTTCCGGGACTTCTTTTCTCCTCAGACCGACTTTTACTCGACGACTTATTAAATAGTGCTTAACTTTTCAGTTATGGAATTCACTCCGCACCGTTTCGAACCTTTGACTCTCCATTTGTGACGTTCCTACACTAAAAACTCTCTTACAATAGTTTTCCTCTCCAGGAGACCGTCCTCACCCTCCGTCTCGCTGGGACTGACTCCCACACGACTGAGACTGGTCCCGACCCCACCCCTACCCCGTATTTCGTTCGCCATCTCGTCTCCAACGGAAGTTCCGGTTCCGTATAGTGACGTATAGTCGACTGTCTCTCTGCTCCCGGTTTTCCTCGAACCCTTACGGTCTCTCGTTTTGTCTACTAAACTTCACCCTCTAAGTTCTTCTGAACTCGTCACTCGTGCCCTTTCGAAGAACCCCCTCCCTTCTGGGTCGAGACTTTCCCTCCTGAACTACTTCACTTTCCTAAACTTCCCTTAAAGTAGTCTGTTCGACAATGTCGCGTCGTCTCTTTTTGACTTGTCCGACCAACCTCTTACGTACGCTTTCTTACCTTTAAACGAGTCCAAACTTTACCCTCGGAGACGCCTAAGAATCCACCGTAAGACTGTAAGTACAGAAGTAAGTCATTTATAAATCGTTATTAACTCATCGACACAAGGTCTAAGGGACGAGTCATGGCACGTGGGGTACCATTCACGTTCTGTCCGTACCAAGGAATGGAATCCCCTGAATATAAAACCACTCCTTTTGTCTATTAACTTTTTTTATCACTAGTGTAAATAATACGATCCACGAGATAGATAATGGTAGAGTTGGGAGTGACACTTGACTCCATCCACTGTATTAATAGAGGTAAAATATCTATTTCTTCCTGAAGGGTCCACCACGTTGACCATTTCTTGGGCGGACGGTTGCGTCCTCAGTACTCTTTACACCTAAACTAGGGACCCAACCCTTCTAGGAAACCTCTTCCCTTATCGGTGGGTGAGGTCATAGGAACGGACCTCTTAGGGCACCTGTCACCTCGGACCGTCCGATGTCAGGGACCCCAGCGTTTCTCAGCCTGTGCTGACTCACTGAAGTGAAAGTGAAAGTACGTAACTTCTTCCTTTACCGTTGGGTGAGGTCACAAGAACGGACCTCTTAGGGTCCCTACCGCCTCGGACCTCCCGACGGCAGATACCGTCTCAGCCTGTGCTGACTTCGCTGAATCGTCGTCGTCGTCGTCGGTCATAGGAACGGACCTCTTAGGGTACCTGTCACCTCGGACCGTCCGATGTCAGGGACCCCAGCGTTTCTCAACCTGTGCTGACTCACTGAATCGTCGTCGTCGTCGTCGGTCATAGGAACGGACCTCTTAGGGTACCTATCACCTCGGACCGTCCGATGTCAGGGACTCCAGCGTTTCTCAGCCTGTGCTGACTTCACTCCATTGTGTGTGCGTGTATCTATCTCTTTGTTCGACTCTCTGTAAACGGACTCTGTTAAGTCGATTATTTACCATCTCGAAATTTAGACCTTACGGTAATACGTCAACACTAAACCCCGATTTACAAACCTACCTCTTCATTTACTCTGGTACCCGGTTACAACCTACGTACTAAACAAGTTCCCCAGTTCCTCCGACACCTCCTTTCTTTCACTGTCACAATCAACGAGTCTATGCAGGCTGAGAAACACTAGGGTATCCTAGGGTACCCTAAGAGGTCCGTTCTTATGACCTCACCCATCGATAAGGGAAGAGGTCCCCTAGAAGGGTTAGGTCCCCAACTTGGGTAGAGGGTGTGACACCCGTCTCAGAAATTGAAGACTCGGTGACCCCTTCGGACCTCGCTCTCCCCAGTTCTCCTTTAGACACTCTACTCGACTTCCCGGACCCCGCTCCAATTCTCACTGGATATGTTCCCGGACGTTCACTACTTCCTCCTTCCGTCCTCTCCGGCCTAGACTGGTCCGAGAGTCACGAATAGTTTCCGGTGTCCCTCCGGTCTGAAGTAAGGGTCTCGTTGCTCTTCGACGATTTCCTAAGATTCTGCCCTCCCTGCCTCCCCCACACACACAAGTGAGACCGACCAAACACCCCTTAACTAACCACCCCGACCTCATGGTC
Organism: Capra ibex; assembly: GCA_006410555.1. Classification (NCBI taxonomy): domain Eukaryota; kingdom Metazoa; phylum Chordata; class Mammalia; order Artiodactyla; family Bovidae; genus Capra; species Capra ibex. The sequence continues at coordinate 26,109,614 of SJYO01033645.1, read as the reverse complement.
GACGACCTTGTCACTCCTCCAACTTTTCGTCCTTTACTCACTTAGTTATTTACACAGTTTGGGGACTTATGAAATAAGTACCCTCTCAAGAAATCAAGGAACGAATTTCGGTTTTTGTTGTTGTTTCCGAAAGACGGGAGTAAACGTATGTTAAGATTATCAAGTCGACAAAAGGGTTAAATATCGTCCAATTCTCATTTGTGAATTCTTTCTGAGACCGTCACGACACCCTCCATCCCTGTGTCCGTCGACGCTTTTCGCCGTCGAACTGACAATCCTTCCTGTGTGAAATTTTGATAATTATTCGTAAATTTAACGAGTCGTCTAACCCTAATAAGATACCTTTCCGTTTATCGGGATGGAATTACGGTAGGAGGGTAACAATTCAGTCATAAACTATTTAACTCACTAATTAAACTCAGTTGTTGTCACACTACAACTTTTCATTGGAGAGAAATTTCTCAGTCCCTTTTTTTTACCTGCGGTGTAAGGGTCGTCGTGAACACCCAACAGTCACCGAGTTAGGGTTCAACCACCGGTTCGGGACCTGACACAAGGGTGAAGTCAGGGGCACCGGTCGTGGCTCAGAGGGGTCTACTTCCACCGGTAGGTTCCTAACAACCTCATCTCCCAGACCTCGAAACAGTTTCTAAGACCTAAGAGTAGTCACTTGGGTCTTGTACTCGACTCCGTTTGACTGTCATCGGCACCATTGGTACCCGGCGACGGAAGTTTTCAAGTAGTAAAAGATCTGACGACGTCGGAAACTCTCTAAATCTTTTTCAGCGTCGACGGTCCCTTGAATGAGTCTCTTCGTGTCCCATATTTTCTAGAGAGTCGCAGACCTGAGACCCTAAAATGACTCGCTCCCGTACCGAGGTCGGGGAGTCCCCAGGGAAGCGATCCGGGGGCGGGTGGGGCCCCTACCCTCGGAAGACAAGACATTCCCTCATCCGAACCAGAAGAGGTCAGAACCTGACTACGGATGTCGTAGTCACACGAGTCTGTACTAGGGTCTCCCCTACTACGTACCGGAAAGTGTCAAACGGTACAGTCTACGGTCGGTGACCCACGGAACTGAACGGACAATAGGGCGAAACTCACCTATCTTCACACCAGTCCCTCGACCCTTCTACCTTGTGAAGCCCTGTTCAAGAAGATCAAGTCCGTCGAAGAAAACAACAACAATGGTACTAATCTGATTTTTCCTTTTTTATGGGTAACAAACAAATTCTAGACCCTCCGACCTCGTACTTTTTTTATGACAGACTTCTCACCCCTTCTGGGAGGTCGGAGCTAAAATATTCCCCAATCTAGGGGATGACAGAGAAGGTTGATAAGATCTGCGAACCGGAGGTAACTCAATAACCTCTGGGTACCTGAGGTAGACCCCCTGGGAATCCTTTTTCTAGAAGTCGTTTTCTATCAACCCATCCAGACTCTCCAGTCGAAACCTGGAGTTCCAAAATGAATCAGTACTGTAAGAATCTTCCTTGACACCGGTAACTTTCGCACTGACAACCTCGACACTACACAGAGAACGTGTTGAAAACGGTCGACCTCAAAATCCACATAAAAGACAACGATATTTATCTTATAAAAATAATTTCATAACCTTTCGTTAACTAAAAATAAATAACTAGTATATAGGTCCTTGAATAATTTAATAAATACATAAATAAACATTAACTTCATGTCAACTGAATGTTTTAATATAATTAAAGTCCACACGGTGTATCACTAAACTATAGAAATATTTAATTTTTTTAAGAATTCTTAAATATAAATAAAAATGGAAACACGACCCGGAAGTAACGACACGCACCCGAAAGAGATCAACACCTCTCATCCCCGATGCGAGATCAACTCTCCGTACCCGAAGAATAGTGTCACCGAACAGAATGACGTCTAGTGCCCGACACCACCCACACCCGAAATCATCAACGACGCGAGCCCGAGTCATAACGTCGAACTCCCGAGTTCTCGTGTCCGAGTCATCGACACCGTGTCCCGGATCAACGGGAACGGGATTTCGTACACCTTAGAAGGGACTACCCACTAGTTTGACAACAGGGGACGTAACGCTCCGTCCGAGAATTGATGACCTGGTGATCCCTCCGGACTATAAAAATATTTAATGTTTTACTACTGGTACTTCTCACATCAAAGTAGACAGTGGTATGTCTCAAGAATGTCATAATAAGTAGTATAAGGGATGCGATGTGTAATGTAGGGGTACATCACCCTAAACAAGGTAACATTGACCTTCAAACATGGAGAGTTAGCTGGAGCGGATAAAGTGGGTAGACAGAGGTGGGGAGGGACCATAGATACTCAGAAAAGACAACAAACACAAACAAACAAAACAAAAGAATCTAAGATGTATATTTACTTTAAAATCATAAATAGAATACCATGATAAATAGAATCCATAAGTAGAAAGAGACCGTATAAAGTGAATCGTTTATGTGAGATCCAGGTAGGTGTAACACCGTTCACCGTGTTAAAGTAAGAAGAAATACCGACTCATTATAAGGTAAAAAATATGTAGTTAGGTAAGTAGATAGTTAGATGTGAATCCAACGAAGGTATAGAACCAATAACGTTCATTACGATGTCACTGATCTATGGAAAAACTTAATGACAAACAAATACAACAGAAGCCTTTTTGAGGACTTTCACCTTAACGACCTAACTTACAATCAAGACAGTTTGATGAACCCCTGTGTCCCAGGATTCGAGAGATAAGACCTCAGACAGTCGAAGGAGTAGTTCACGAACCTATTCTCTAAGGTACACACCACCTCTTAATGATCGTTTATGGATCTACCAGAAACCTAAACCTGAGAAAGTCTTCTGACTAATATAACCATAGCCGTTTATGTAGGACGATATAGTCGGATAGACAACCATGGACGATTCCGACAAAATAGACCTTAGTAGGTAGACTCATGAAACATGAAAACACATGAAAACACGTAGACACAAACAGAGTCTTGGTTCAAAGGTCTTCAGGAAACTACTGTCTAAGGTGCCAAGAGACTCCTCCCCGAGACCCAGACGACGTTTACGTTCGACAGGGGTCGAGACCAGAGACCGAGACGGTGTTCGTCGTCTAACAACGGAGAAAGGGTCGACGAAGAACGGCGAACGTTAAACACGGAAGGTGGCGTTAGTGAGACAAGACTTGTTCGGTCAGTGGAGCGACACCACCCCTCCAACATACAGACGACTTATAAAATAAATGGTAGACCAACCGTCGCTTCGTGTCTTGTGTGAATAACCGGTCATTACGGGGTCTGGTAGTATATGGTTTGGACTTTTCCAGTGACCGAAGAGGAGTACGGACCAACCGCGGTCGGTAGGGAGTGTGTCCAGGACACGAGGAGGAACGACCGAAACCCTTCCTCCCGAGACACGTCAGGAAAATGGGTCCGTACTGTCCTCGGAGGTCCGTCGAAGATTTTTCTCTCCGTAAAACGGTAGGGTCAAGAAAAAAGACGGAAGATCTTCGGTGTATTTAATCGTCCGTTCTCGGAAAGTACCCAAACTCCTTTAGACACTGGTATGAAGACGAGAGTCATTCCCGAGTCATGTGTACTGAAGGAAACGGGGTGAAGGGGTCGGTCTAAGATAGGAAACCTTTTCCCTAAATCATCGAGAAAAGGAACGAGTCTCCTGTCATAGGTTAATCCCAAACTCTCACGAAGACGAAAATTGTTAGCAGAAACTTCTACGTTTATGAAGGTTCTCTAGAGAGTGAACACCAGAAAAAGAAAAGAAAAGAAAAAATTTAACCCCAGAATAGTCGATCAATAAAGAAGTTACTTCTACTATAAGGTATTGTCTATGGGTCCTCCCTACACTATATACCTTTCCCCATGACCTGAACCTCAGTCTTCGGGAGATGGTGAAAATGAGTAATTATAAACGGAATTTATGTCAAAGGAGTAAACCTTTTGCCCGTACTATTATTGAACGGAAAACCCCACCGACACTTCGAATTCTGTTCCATACACACTTGTCACGAGACACCTAACTTGTCACGACCATATGGGATGGACGGAACCTTCAGATCCGTCAGTTTATTCTGTATAGTGACAAGAGGTATCAAAATGAACCAATGAATATATTTAACACATTTTTGATTATGAGTAGGGAGATTCATTATCTTGTAATTTTTACATACATATCAGGAACCCGATGTGTTCCCAACCTGAGGAGTTATATCCGATATTTTATACATATCAATACCTAACCTTTACTTTATGGTATTAAACAACAGATTTATTTTCACAATTCATTGTGATTTTGATTGTAAACAACTTACGAACGGTCTCCAAGTCATGGTTCAAAATGTTTATAATAAAGTAAATTAGAAGTGTTGTTGTTGAACGGGGTCAAGTGTTTTGGTCATTTGCCGTCTAGATCTTAAGTTTGGGTTCAGACGGACCAGTGCACACACATTGGTAGTACGAGATAACGAAGGGATTAGTTACATAGAAGATGACTCGTAGGACAATTTCCTGTTCTTCGGTTTGAAGAAATGACATAGAGGTCGGTGTCTGTTGTATAACAATAAAGACATTTCGTGTGTTTTGATTCTTTACCAAGACTCACTCGTTTTCTTTCTCTACCACCAATTATTGTAAGGACGAAAGGGATGTACTACTTTCACTAGTACATGGAATTACTAAGGAAAGTAAAAACAAGTTATCCTTTATGGGTGTTATTCGTATCTAGTGAGTTCTTAATACGCACGCACACACACACACACACACACACACGCGCACGTACGTACCCGAACAAAGACACAAATAAGGTAAGTCGTCTTTAGAAGAAGGACACCATGACGAGAGAAGAGTTACCGGTCTACGGTGTCCATACAGGTAAAAGGACTACTACTTCTTCGTAATAGTGCTTACAGTTTCCGACTCAATCCAAACTATGCGACACGAGTCTCGGATGGTTACACACTCCGACCCGACTCCGTATCAATGATAAGGAGAAACTGTCTAATTCTTTGTCCGAATCTCATGGAGGTTCTGATCGAGTCAAGTGTTTCCTACCGTTGGTCACACTTCGTCTAACAAAATTCGTGTTTTTGTCCTCAGTTTAAAATTTAATTCTTTTATTATTAAACTTAAAGTCTTCACATTATAATTCTTCATCAGTAATATTTTTAAGTCTATAATGTCTCCATGGACCATTCTTCAAGTCGTGAACTGGTGATGGGAATTAGTCCAAAAAAAGGCTTCTTTCGGACACCAATTTTCAAAGTACACATAACGAAGAGTCCGGAATGACATATGTACTCAGTAGGTTCCTAAAACTATTTTTACGTCTAAGAAAAAGTTATCTACACCCCACCCGGACTCTGAGAAGTAAAATTTATTCGTGGCCTTACAAGGTAACTGATGTGAAGTTCGCGTTCCAGTATCCCGTACATGCAAAATTTAAAGTAGTAATGACGGTTTGTCGTAAGGTTTCACTGATATGGTCAGTGTGAAAGTGGTCGTCCTATGACTCATGGATAAAGAAAATATGAGAGAGGTTATGAACTTTTAGTAGAGGAATTTAAACAGTTAGACTATGTACTCTATACCATAAATATAAAATTTTACATTGAAGGACTAAAAATTGTTCAAATTCGTAGTAACGAATAAATATAACCTATAGATGTGAAGAAATCAATTAAGGAACAAGTATAAAAATCGGGTACAAAGGTAAACCTATAAGAACGGAGAGAGAAAACAACAAAATATACTTAAGAAATGTATATACGACCTATAGCTAGGAGCCAGATGATTGATAGAATGTTTATGAAAGGAGATCCAGATTTCTGTTTAAGGGTGGGTCGTCTCGACAGGTCACTAACTTACTTTCGTCTCGACAAACCTTCAACGTGTTAGTGAATAATCCCTCCTTAGACCACGTAGATGGACCCGGAAAAAGAAAGTATGATTATATCATATAGTCAAACCTCGAGTAGTCTGACATACTATCGACAAATAAATAACCGGAGGAGGTGACTTGTTACTAGAAGAACTCCCGTTCCCACATGCAGATATTCAGTAGAGACACAATCGTCGTCGGTCGTGACCCAGATTGTGTCTTGTCCGTGAGTTTTTATGAGACATCCACTTGTTCATCTGTATCTCTCAATCTACCGAGATCAACGTCCTAAAGTCAACCCTAAACGACGGGACACTAAGGAGATCCTCAACGAGACCCAGGAAGTTGTTCCACTTTCTCCTCTTCGGTTCTCAGCCAAAGGTCCTGGAAAGCGAGGATTTATCTCCTTTAAAGGGAGACCCACCGAACAGAGACAAAACCAACTTGAAAGTTTATGAAACCACGGGTCTCTACCATTTTTATTGTTATCGGTTATGAATGTATTACAGAAACCCGAAGGGACCACCGAGTCTGCCATTGCTTAGGAGGACGTTACACCCTCTGGACCCAAACTAAGGACCCAACCCTGCTAGGGGACCTCTTCCCGTACCGTTGGGTGAGGTCATAAGAACGGACCTCTTAGGGGTACCTGTCTCCACGGGCCGTCCGTTGTCAGGTACCCCAACGTTTCTCAGTCTGTACTGACTCACTGATTCGTATATATCACGGAAGTCACACGAAATATACTCAAGTAGATTACGAGTGTTGGTAATAATAATAATAGCAGGGGTAAAATGTCTATTTTTTGGTTCCGTGTCTCTCAAATCCATTAAACGGGTTCTAGTATGATCACTCACGGTCCGGACCTTATACATAGGTCGAGAGACCTAGGGAATCAGAGACGAGTTCTCTGTTGTACACTTTTTATGATCTGACCTATGTTACATTCATGACTTGTTTGTAAAGAGAGAAACAAGTGGTAGCGAGGAGGTCTTCTCACGGAAAAGACAGTTATTGTAGAGTCAGGACACCAAACCGTCTTAGGCCAGAATCTGGACAACAAAGAGGTGTCGGAAACACAGACTTGGAACGTAGGGAGGGACGGTCTTCCGGATCATTAAGGACAAGAGGGTCCCTGGACCTTTTGGGTGAAGGGTACATGGGACGGACCCTTAACCGAAAGGTGACAGCTCCGAGTAAAAAGGGGACCTCGGGGGTTTAGGGTAAACCGTGGAATCCGTGGTTCCACAACGTGCCACGACGGTAGACCACCCATATCTACTGGTGACTGTGGGGAGACTATTTACTGAACGGTGACTACCTCTGACCAGAGGACGAGGAGGCATCAGGAGTCCAGTCCTGTGGGAAGAGTCTTCCATTAGTTGACTATTAATTCTAGGTAATTGCTGACCAAAAAGGTTGGGAGGATAGTTTTCGTAAGACTTACATCCGAATCATGACCCCCCTATCGTCTCACCGAGGTTATGAAACCAGTGGACTAAGCTTCTCGACTGAGTGACCTTTTCTGGGACTACGACCCTTTCTGACTTCCGTCCTCCTCTTCCCCTGCCGTCTCCTACTCTTCCGACCTACCATAGTGTAGTGACTGAGCTACCTGTACTCAAAGTCATTCGAGGCCCTCAACCATTGCCTGTCCCTTCGGACCTTAGGAGTCAGGTACCCCGACGTTTCTCGACCTGTGTTGCCTCACTCACTTGTTGTCGTCCTACCCGACATGAACACCCATCCTTCAGGATGGACGACGCAACACGACCCGCGTCAGTGAGGTAACACAGGTCGAGACACTGGGGTACCTGACGTCAAATGGTCCGAGGAGACAGGTACCTTAAAGATCCGTTCTCATGACCTGACCCAGCATGAACCGGGGATGAGTTAGTGTATTTCTTCCTTCGACGGCTGGGTTATCTTTTCTATCCATTTTAGGTTTCCAACACGGTGTTTCTGGGATTGTTCCTAGAGATCGGCGAACGCATCTGAGAAGTTCTATGAGAAAGGAGAACATCGTCATCCTCTGGGATCCAAGTTTATTATCCATATTTAAATGTCTTTATATAACAGGAACTCAGAGACGATTCGGACGAGTGTGGGTAAAAGACTAATTGAAGTGTCACTAGGGGAACATCGTCGAAAGGTCAAAGTCTTTTCTCCGGGTAATAACTCTGATACTCTGCCCAATATATGTGTACAAACATCATTTGACCCGTCCCAGACCCCGTTGACCAGTAAGTCTGTTTTGGAGTCCCCGAGTTATTAATAAACAACCTAACTTACTCCCAGTTTCTTTACTTAGAGATGGGTCCGTAACAAATATCCTCCCGAAGGTATCTCCGATTGAGAAGAGACAGGAACACTGAGACTTTAGAAAGACCCAATTTAGAAACATAAGGGAAGGTTAAACGAACAAATTTTGGTTTCTTAATCCCTAAAAATCACCCTTAATCTCCCAAGGTCTTTGCTCGGTAAGTAAACTTGTATGATAACTGGATACACGGGATGACTACCACTTCTGTCTGTAATACTCATCTTTCAGTTACACGACCTCGAGTCGACTCTTTCAATTCGTTGAACAACGGATATCAAGACCAAGGACAATTGAAGGTAACCCCCTCTCTCTTGACTATGACCAGCCACCTCTTTGCTTGATATCGACTTATCGTTTACCTCAAGTGCCTTAAGATCAGTTCAAGTGGTATGGGACCTTCCTTTCGAGTGTACTAGGACTCGTGGGTCATATGTAGGACGTGATTACTTTGTAAGACGGACCATGTAAGAGAGTAAAGTAGTAGTGTTGGTCAAGAGGTCATTCATAACAAATATAAACTACATTCCCCTTTGACTCTGGGAAACCACAAAACTTCGAGCAGGTTTGAGAGCATTGGTTATTCACCACCTAGACCCTACTCTCAACACCTCGGACCGACGTGGATGTCACTTATTAGAAACTTGACCAGTTGATCTCAAACACTGGAAAGCTCTCTTCTCAGACTAGGAGTAAGAAGAAAATTACGTAAGTCAGGGAGGTGTAATGTTTAGCTACTAACCCGGTCGACCTAGTTTTATATTTCAGTGTGTTAGGTAAGACAAAAGATAAACTTGGAATAAAAATTTAAACCCCAAAAAAGGGGTTATTCTTACACTTTTTACTCATAACGAAGAGAGACAAGTCGGAACACCACCAAATCCTTCTAGGACCCTTCTCGACTTAAAGGTCCAGGGGAGGACCCTCTCTCATACTTTGTCCTCATTAATCTGGAAATGGCAATCGACATAAGTTTCGGTGACGAATATTTAAGTAGGTTGATCTTCCTTCAGGTCTTGGAGACAAACACTAGACTAATATGAAGATCTCCTTTTCTTTCTCTCTGTCCAAAATAAGGGAGTACCTACGTCTAAAGACAGGGAACTTAAAAAAAAGGTCTTTATGAGACATGAGAGAAAAAAGTATACATACCTGAGTATGTATCATGGGAGGAGATGAGAGATAGGTTGGATGTGCATAACAAGAGAAAGGGTCAATACCCATCTCTCTTTAGAAGGTTCTAGAGGTCAAAGCAGACAAAAGTATCATAGAAAACCCTCAAGACATACGTTTCGTAACCAATTTCCCGAAGGTCCGACCACCGGTAGTTTACGGGGAAGTAACTAAAACACAGGTGGGAGAAAACGACCCGGTCCAGGTCTTTTGTAGTGAACTCCCACGACGGAACCCATGGTCCTAGTGTCGAACAACCCCACGACCGCGCGGTTCCCTGTGAGAAGTCCTGTCCTTTTACGTAAGGTCTCTGTCTCTTCTCCTATCTTTAGACACAAAACTTCTTAGAAACAAACTTCCTTAAAATAAGTCCAAGACTCTTCTTCACTCACAAGTTGTCTTTCCCTATTATACTTATTCGGACACGAGATTATTGTTTTATCACAGTCAGTGACCTCAGGTCGGTACGGGGAGACGACACTCCGTGTCAAGACAGGAGGGATTGTAGTTAGTGTTTGTCGTACATGTTCCTGAATGTCGAGTGTCTCTCGAATTAGGGGGGTCCCTATAAAGACACGTCCTAGAGGTGTGCGTAACCCTACTCGGGCCCGGGTGTACTTACTGTTGACCCCAATGTTCTGTGTCAAACAGGACCTTGACGTGTCTGAATTTTATATATATATATATATCGATCCCCACAATTTTTGGAAACTCCACAAACCATCACCTCTACCATGTCTTGGAGGATTCTCTAAGGATTTTCCCAACTGAGAAAACTGTCAACACCCCAGACCTCTGTAAGTCCTTCGGACGACTGTCCCACATCAGTTCCTTCTTCACCTGCAGGTGCCCCGGACTGGCTCCCGCTCTGCCGTGTCCGGTAGGCCGCGTGCGAAGGGACCGGAGGGACTCAGGACCGTTGGTCTTTTTCCCAACTCTCGGCCGTCCACCCTAGGTGCGCTCTTCGGGTCGCTAGCTCGCCACCTTGCGACTCGGCTCGAGGGAGGCCTTCGGACCTCCAAAGACGCGCTCTTGTTCGCCGTATGGGGATCTCCACCTTAGACGGCCGGGTCCTGACCCTGAGCACCGCGCGGGAGAGGCCCTCGGAGCCGAGACCCCGTCGGTCGCGCCCGCTCCCACCTCCAAGACCTCGCAGGGACCTCCCGCCCCCGGTCCCCGCCGGTCGTCCACCCCGGGGCCCGGCCTGAGGCGGAGGGCGTGGGAGGGGCAACCAGGCGCTGGCGGGTCGGGGCCGGGGAGAAGGCTCGGGCTCGCGCTAACCACCGCCGCGAACAGCGAGCCTCCCCCGGCCCGGCGACCCGGGGCGCCAAGAGGGACGGCGGCGGCGGCGGCGGCGACGGCGGCGGCGGCAGGAAGGTCGTCGCGCCCGCCCAGCCTGGCGGTTCCGTTAGCCGCGGGCCGCTACCCTTCGCCGCGCCGGCGCCTAGGTCCGACACCGTTTCAAAGGGTCTGCGAGCATAGTTCCGCGCGCCGACGGCTGGTGGGCACTGACGAGGCTCTTCCCGAGCCTCTAAAAATTAAACCTTTTTATTAGGTGGAGTAAAGGAAACAGTTCGAGAGAGAGAGTGCCGCCGGTCGCCGCCCTCGAGGTTTGAACCCGTGCCGCCGAGGTGACGGTCGCCAGGCCCGAAACCTCTGGCAGCCCTGAGTCCACGAGGCCGCGGGCCGCCGGGGCCCGCAGGCTCCCCCACACTAGCGCCCCCTCAGGGCCCACGCGTCTCTCTTCCCCGGGGACCCTCGAGATATACCTCCTCCCTCGGGTCTTACCACACGTGGTCCTTCTGGTTTTGAAACCACAGGTGAACGCACTAGGACTCGCCGTACTGGTTGTAGTATACAGACGAGATGCACCCGACCCAGTGGTTGATGTAGCGGTCGCACATACACGCCCCCGTCCTCGGCCGCGGGCTGTTCTTCGACCTCCTTCTGTTTCCCCTGTGGGACTTCTAATAACTTGCCGACCTAGTGGACCTCTTACAGTATTTCGTCGTATAAGTTCCATGCCCGCGGGCCCCTTTGAACCCGTCGGGTGCCCCGGCCCCTCACGGGTCTCGGCACGCGCCACGCGGCTCCGACCACCCGTAGAGAGCTCACTGACGCCCCGAGACTCCGGCGTCTGCGAACCGCCCCGACGCACACACAAGAACGGACTCATGGCCTGGGAGTCACAGCCGCCGACACGCGCGAAGAGGTCCCGTGTGCACACACGCGCCCCGAGGTGCGCGCCCACACACGTCGAGCGACCGCCACACCCCCACGCGACGCGTGCACAGGGTCACACGCACACTGATGGCCGATCAACGAGCTCCCGAGAGCCCCAGCGTGTGTCCAGGCCAAGTCTCACACCCATGTACACTTGCAACCACACACATGTTCCCTCGCGAGTTTCCGTTAGCTCGAGTAAACCGATGACAACCCGGATGCCCCTCTTCGCACTCTCCGGGTTCAGCAACGGTAAATCCTGGATGTCCGACGCCCTGCTCGGCCTCGACCCTTCTGACGTGCCGGAATCAGGGTCGGGCCGACACTCGCCGGGTATTCGCTAACCCACACGTCTCCCTAGACACCGATCCTCACGACAGACTTGGATTCGCCAGAGGTGGGCGTGGTGTCGGGCGCCCAGGTTCTGGGAGAGGTTCTCGTCCACAACCGAGCCACTTCTTCGTACCCGCGGACCTCGAGACAGGTGACGCCACCGCGGAGGCGGGTCCTGACCCTCTTGGGCGGGACCCGACGGTCACTTCCGATAAGGGAGGCCATCGAGGTGAGGCTCCGGGTCCCTCACCGACCCCGTCTCGTTTGTCTAGGCGCGCGATCCAGACCTCAGAATCCGACTCGGCCCACTAACGCGAGGTCCGATCCCGACCCCAGTTCCCCTCCTACCCCATGCCTCGCGAGAGGGGTCCGCTGGGACAGGCTACTCGACAGTCTCCGTCGTCTATCTCTCGAGGCCGACCCGTGGTGTCCAGTCTCACACGTGTGTGTACGGGCAGAGAGTGCAAGTGTAAAGAAAAAAGACACGAAGACAAGGGGGACAAAAGATGGTCCGTACAGTCGAAACATTCCCGTCCTGTCGCGGTCGTCTCGGACTAAGTGGACAGTTGGTCCGTCTGAAACCGTGTATAGCCCAACCGACAGAGAGAGGGTCCTCGTGAGAGTAAACAAACGTGTGCCAACAGGGCTAGGTCGGAACGTAGACGACGGGGACGGCACCACCCCTGTCGACGAGAGAGATGCAAGCCAAACGAAGGGGTATACATGTTTTCAAGGAAGGGTCCCCCCTCCAAGTCCACTCACGTCCTCTCCATACGCATAGGTGCCGCGAAGGACTGACTACTGAAGTTTTGTTCAAGTACCGAGACGGCGGAGACGAAGGGTCGAGAGGAACCATGGACGGTACCCGAACGTATCGTCTGGTTAAAGAGAGAGACTACACGGACAACGACACAAAGAATGAACAAGAAAAGGTAGGGCACCCAGGTCTAACTGTTAATCAGTCGCCATCTTCATGTCACAAACGGGGTCCCACTAAGTATTACAAGGGCCTCCCTACGTCCGGTATGGAATGAAACTGTAAAGATCAAACGGGTGTCTAAAATTCTCTAAAAGTAAGTGTCTAAGACACACACACACACAATTACAAAGACCTTTTACTAGGAAAACACGAAAGGTCGGACCAGTCCCTCCTCCACTCGTTCTATGATGTGACCCTTCGTCACTCCTCTAGAACCCCAGTACCCGAGTAGGGTCTCACGTGGGGACAGTACAACTTACACCTGGCATAGTACACTAAATATTCTGAGATGCACTTTTACTCACGCCACACCTTCGACTTTCCTCGGAAACACAAAAACGAGGGTCCTTTGGAATATCGATACGGAACAAACTTTGAAAGTTCACATATGGACTTTTTTGACTCTCCCCTTCTTTTTTTCTCCCTCGTAATAGGAATTTTGTGTACCACTAGGTCGAGAGAACACATACACGTTACTGACATAATACTCAGGACACCTATAAGTCTTTTCCGGTCTAAGAGTCGACCTCTCCATCTTCGGGACCGAGTGTCACCCCACCCCTTCCCGGTCACTGAATCGTTTCTGATCGGTACTCCGTCCCCCTCCGTATCCTACGAACCGACAACACGGTGCTACCACAACGGTGTTGATCACTGTCGTGGGGGCCACTACGACCTCGGTTGGAACTCGTTCATAAACCCCCTTAAATTTCATTTTAAACCGAAGGGACCGTCGGGTCGACCATTTCTTAGACGGACGTTACACCCTCTGGGTTCTAGTCAAGGACCCAGCCCTTCTAGGGGACCTCTTCCCTTACCGGGTGAGGTTATAAGAACGGACCTCTTCAGGTACCTGTCTCCTCGGCCCACCCGATCCCTAAATAGAATGAATACATTCCCCGGATACCACAAACCCTACCTGTCCCTCCGGACCGCACGACGCTAAGTACCCCAGCGTTTCTCAGCCTGTGTTGACTCGTTGACTTGACTTGACTTCGCGGTGAAAGACTTCCGTCTCCCACCCTTCCCTTTTCTAGTCTCCGAACAGGAACTACTATACCCGGTGAATGCACTAAAGGTGACAGCTCAAAGGAGATCAATCATCCCTCCCGGAAAACTCGTTTGGTCAAATGAGACGATTCGAGTCCCCCTTATCCCTATTATTATTATCAATCATCGATTTTCAATATATCGTGGTCGACACACGGTCCGTAATAAATTCATGAAATACATGCAACTGAATAAATTAAGAGGATGGGGATACTCCATTCATACATTCGAGGCAAAATGTATACCTCTCAAATATATTAAACAGATTCCATGTCTCTAAATTTGGTTCGAGTACAACGAAGTCCTGGACACAAGAATTGGCGTACGATCCGACAGGAAATTCTCCCAGTTACTCAGTGTCCCCGTCGTCCCGAGACGATCTCAGGGACCTACCACCCTCACCCACAGCCTCAACCTCTGCAGTCTCCCACCGGCTCCCTACTACCTCAGTATCGGAAAGGCAGACCTCTGAGAAGGTATCAATTTGAGTCCTTCGAGACCCAAAACAAAGTGTGGTTTTCCGTCTCCAATGTAAGTGCATTCTTCACAAACACCTTGTGGGTCCTGTCAAGGACCGTGTAAGAAGACTCTCACACACAACCTACCGACTCATCTACTTACTTACTCGTGTGTCACACCCACGGGTCCCGTGACCAATCAGTAATTATTTTCGTAAAGGTGAGAGCTTACTGATACAAAACGAAACCTCGGAACGTGTCCGAGGAGAAACGAAACCTTCCTTTCAACAGGACCTTCGACGTCTACAGTGTTTTACAAGATGACCTACAAGGTATCCTGAACGTTAATCTTCTCCGAAACCTCGCAGTGGGACCTCGACGCAAGATCAGTACTGACTTTTCAAATAAAAGGAGAACCCCAACGTCACTATAAAGTAAAATTAAACAAAAGACTAACTTACTAAATTAATCTACCACAAACCCTTAGAGAACCCTTTCATTTAACGTCAAAACTATTAATAAAAAATTGGTCTATCTACCATTTACTCTCCCACCTATTGAGACCTAAAATTTTTATCGTAGGACTACCTAACCTTTGTGTTCGTTCATAATCATGTCCAAACCAGAACCTCCTCTTTCTACCTTAACGACCTCCCCCACGTCACCCAATTCATATCTCACACTTCCGCCGACCTCACAGCCTCTCGAATCCTTCACCTTCACACCCAGGTGCAGAAGGACATCTTCAGCTCATCTTTGGGTATGTCGAAAAGTAAAAAGAACCAATCGTAGAGAACTTATATTTTTTCTTACTCGGTTGTAATTTATTTTATAAAATTTTACACATTTTAAGGAGATTAAGTAAGATTAGATTGTGTTGATAAAACATAAAACTGTAACGGAAGATCGAAACAGGAAGACGGAGGTATAAATTTTTACGTCCACATCAGTACCAAATGTACATTAAAATATAAGACGAAAGGAGTCAAATGAAAAACAATCTTCGTAAAAAAGTTATAAACGATGTATCAAATAACTAAAACAACAACAACAAGTCAACGGGTCACCACAGGTTGAGAAACGTTGGGGTACCTGACGTCGTTCGGTCCGGAGAGACAGGGAGTGGGAGAGGACTTCAAACGGGTTCAAGTACAGGTAACGTAACCACTACGGGAGAACCAAAAGACAGGAGTTAGAAAGGGTCGTAGTCCCTGAAAAGGTTACTCAGTCGACAAGCGTAGTCTACTGGTTTTATGACCTCAAAGTTAAAGTCGTAGTCAGGAAGGTTGCTCATAAGTCCCACCTAAAGAGAATAACTAAGTCAGGAATAAATAACCTCCAGGTCACACACGGTCCGTGGTGTGACTCACCACCCAAACCTACGTCTCCACTTAGGTCTGGGAGGATCAGGGACAACGTCACTTGTGCAAAAACTTCCTGCTATCATATGGAGTAGAAGTTGTGTCAAACCCAAACTCAATCGGTCAAATGACTTTTGGACTAATTTCTTCTTTGATTTTGTTTTATAGTGTATGTACGTAATTTATAAAACAAAATGACACGTACATAAAGAGTCGAAAAACTACCTTCCGGTTCCGAAATAGAAACCAAACCTAGACAATTTCTTTTGTCTTGATCTTTAGACTGAAACATTTGTCGAAGAAGTACCTTATTCGGTGAGGGTATTTCACGACAAATGTTTCAGACTAAAGATCAAGACAAAAGAAATTACAAGTAACTCTTGAACTTCCATGAATACTTCGTCACATCACCGGGTGTAAAAATAATGAAACCAGAAAACGTCACTGAAACAAGTACTCATTAAATTGACGATAAATACACTACTCAAGATATTTCAGAAAGGTTTCGAAATTTAATTAAAAGAATCTTTATTGAGATTTAAAAATCGTTACTAGAAGGTAACCGGTAACCAGTATATTATACACTAGTTCAATGCGACAATGTTACCGTTCAAGGTTCTAAGATTTGTGTAAACCTTTGTTTGGGTCACATGAGAACCAACGGAATATTGCGGTAACAATCGACCTCTACACTTACCCCACTTCCTCTCTTTAACTGTGTCTCCCTGTTAGCGTAGGACAAACCAAAACAAAAAGTACCTCTCTTACTTTTGTACGAATTAGCTCTCTCCGTTAATTGACCTCTAAAGAATTTCTCTCCCGAAGGGACCACCGAGTCGACCGTTTCTGAGACGGACATTACACCCTCTGAACCTAAGTTAGGGACCCAACCCTTCTAGGGGACCTCTTCCCTTGCCGATGGGTGAGGTCATAAGACCGGACCTCTTAAGGTACCTGACACATGAGGTACCCTAACGTTTCTCAGCCTGTACTGACTCACTGAAAGTGAAAGTGAAAGAAAGAATTTCTCTTGAAAATGACATAAAAATCACTGACGTATTATAAGGTGGTAGTCATATGGCAATAACTAAATTGGGGAACGGATAATAACTTGTAAAAGAAAAGATAATATTGATTAGTCTTTATTTGTAGAAATGGAGTGACACAAGAAGAAAACTTACTGAAATTACCACGCAAAGGTGTTTACCCTAATAATAACTGAGTTTTTTATACTCGTTAAAAATACTTTCTAACAAAAAGTTTTCCTTTTAGAAAGATACGTCGGTTACCATTATATTATAACATGGACGAAGAGTCTCGGACCGGTCGGAACCAACAATGGGAAGTTGACAAAGACCCGTTTACATTGGCGATAGTTTAGGAGACAAGAAAACGAGACATGAGGGAACTAACGGCATCTTGAATCGTAGAAGAGGGTTCGGAATACGAGACATGAGAGAACTAACGACATCTTGAATCGTAGAAGAGGACTCGGGACACAAACAAAATTAAAACATGACCACAGAAAACGACCAAAAAGAGAACCCTATAGTCACAAACGCTAAACACATAAAATACATACACAAAATAAAGGTATATAGTAATTAACTACTTTAAATATAGTACGGACATAAGATAAAATATATGTGTATTAAAAACGAAACGTGTATACGAAATCCCGTCACTAAGAGTTTGAGACAGGGGTCCTCGGGGTTCGAAGATCTTCCAAACTAGACTCTGAATTCTTTATCTCCCAGTTCACTCCAGAGAAACTAGGGAGGAAAGGAGTAAGAGAGGGGAGATACGTTGGTTACAACAAAAAGAAAGTAGACAGAATATAAACCAAAAGACATTCTATAAAGTAAAAAATTTCCTGAGACGAAAGAAAAATTTTTCCCCAACTTTTAGTGATAAAACCTTCTTTTCCTTTGTAGTATGAATGTAAATAAACTCCCTACTACCATCTCATTTCTTAAATTCTCTCATTTATTTAGATTTCACTTTAACTTAAGGACCCACCATAAGAACATTGTAGATAAATGGGAAGACTTATGGTACTAATTATTACATAATGTAATATACTGATTAAAGATTTAGGTAACAGAATAAAGTGACTCAGTTCTAGTAGGCTTGTTACCCTCTTTACCTAATAATGGACGAAAACAAAGGATTTTAAAATAATCCGTATCATACACCTATAACCTGGTCATTGTCATTAATTAAGTCATCGTCATCCAACCAGTGGTTTTAATGTTTGTGTATATATCAGGGATTTTCAACCTTTTATAGGTTCCGGGTCAACAACCCTCCAAAAAACAAAAAACAAAAAACAAAACAGAAGAATATCGAAAACCTACAATGACTCTTAACCGACTACAGGAAGAGTAGACTAGGGACTGAACCGTCCCAACATTTCTTCTCCTATACTACAAACGTATGACGAACTTCTAATAAACTCCTTTCCCACAGTAAATTTCTCATTTGAATAAACAGGAAGCCTTACTTGCCACCGTACACTTCAATATTATCATTGTCTTTAACTATAAAACTCTCTCAGGTTATCGTTTTAAATCTCCAACTCGGGTTAATAGAAATAATTATCGGGTCCAGGTATAGAAGTACCTCATCTTTTCGGAACGGTTTCTTATGCTGAAAAAAATGGTACCGGTTTCTTAAAAGTAAAAATAGGTCTTCACACATCCGACATTTTATTTACTTAAGGTGTAAGAAAGGGTGAGTGAACTGTATTTAACAATAAACGGGAACTATTCATCCAACTACATCTCGGAGTTCCTCTTAAGTCTTACTTTACAACCTCTCGGTGTCAAACAAAAAGACCAAACACTCCCGGAACTTCGCGTCGAAGTCAATGAGCCTAAATCCACCAGACAAACAAAAATTTCCACAAACACCCCAGGTCTCGGTCACGCGCCAACGACCTTGTAGAAGTGATGACAGGATGTCCTAAAGACTACAGTGAATTGAACCCTTCAACTTACCCGACGACGGAACTGCATCTCGAACCCTCAGAGAAATCCTGACAACGGTCAAAAGCAACGAACACAAGAAAAGACCTCTGATCCTGTCTATCCCACGGAACACTCTCCGTATAACCTCCCGTCGGATCTAACTCGACTATAATACGTCTTCCAGGAAACCCCTTTGTGGTTTGACTCATACTCACTACTGATATCGGTCTTCCGCGGTTCCACCCTAGACCCCTCTCTCTCTACGACCTTCCCGGCAGGTAGTCACACCGTACCCGCGACACCATCCCTCGTTCCCCGGCTCTCCCAACCCAGGTGACCGCCTACCAGATCTAAGACATTTACCACCTAACATGAACTTCCAGAGGGATCCCGACGTCACGGAACTTAAGACGTTTCTGAACTATTAAGGTAACGCGGATGTCAACAGTTGAATAGTTTACAGTGAAACGGAAGCCCCAGTTTCACTCACGGTAAGGTGTCCCGTTACGAACCCGTGTCCACAAGAGCTTCGAGGGGCGAGAAGTGTGTGTACGGAAGTGTACGTCTCGTGTGCGGGGTCCCCTCCCGGTCCTGGTGCGTGCAGGGTTGTGCAACGCAAGGAAGAGTGAGGTAGGGCGAGAGAGGCTGAACTCTTTCGTATAATTATACGTTCTCTTACACTATTGGAACTTTACCGAAGTTAAGCATCAATTAGTAAGTATACGAAACCATGAATTTAATAACAATTATTGTGTAATGACGTTTGCCAAGGTTAAATGTTATACAACACTGTTACTGACCTTTGTCGACGACAAGACCTTAGAAGCCACACTCAGACACATGAGATACCTGGGTCGACTTACGTCGGGTGACCTCGAAATTCGTTCTCCCAAGGACTATCACATTTGTGATTACGAAACCATCAAAAAAGACCGATGTGTTAATATCTAATTTTATACAACGATCCCGTCTAGTAGGGTCAGTCATCCGTACATAAAGACTCTACATCAAGAGAAAGTGACGGGTCGTAAGTCAAAATCAAAACACTTCCAAACGAAAACCCTCTACTTCGACGGGAATCACTGCGGTCACCTTTCGGAAGCCATAGGTTGAGATTACTTTCCCTGTCTGAAGGAAATACTACCATAACGACTTTACCATGACCCCGACCGTCTGTGTGAAACAACCCGATGCAAACAATAGTGACAGGAGAGACTCCAGTGTATTTGTGTCACAAACCTCTCTAGGTCTCTTCACTGTAATCGTGAGTAGAGGAGTCCTGTCTGTTCTCGTTACCTTTTACTACGGACTTCTCCTCCGATTCCGGTCAAGAAGCCGTACTAACCCAAGTAAGGTGGGTACAGGTCTCAAATTCTAAGTCCCATCTCGTGGATAAACTCTACCAATCCACGACGTAGATATGAATTGAAAAAGAATAATAAAACATTTTAAAAACAAATGAATAAATAAAAACCTACAAGACCCGGAAACAACGACATGTACCTCAGAGAGACCAACGTCGTTCGTCCCCGAAGAGAACAACGTCTCGCACCCGAGATCTATCCTTCCGGGTCCTCCACGTGGTGGAGGAGAACACCGTGTGTCAGAACAACGAGGCTCCGTACACCCCAGAAAGACCTGGTCCCTAGTTTGGACACAGGAGACTTAACGGTCCACCTAAGAATTGGTGACCTGGTTGTCCCTACAACGAAGATTTCAAGACCATGGACCAAACCGAAGTCACCAGACTGAACGAATAGGCAGAGACAGGACACCCTCGAATCTCAATTTTTCCGGTGACTCTAGGACGTCCTCTCCCTTCCGTCAAGTCGCTGGTCCCGTCCTAAACTTTGAACTCGATTATTCACAGTACAATCACCATATAATCCTGAATCCTTATGTTCTAACGAACCCTGTTCCTTATATTCTCAATCTTTCGATCCCTCTCTAAACTTTGATGTCTTTACGGTTTACTCTTACTTTCAATTCCTCTCTAAACTTCAATGTCTTTACGGTTTACTCTTAGAATCGGTTGGGGAACTAAATGAAATTCTCGTTGTCCGCATATTTCTTAACTTCGACCTACTATAGTTTCCCTTCTTTCCTGCTCTTGATGCGGATACCCAGTCTCTGACCCGAGCCTCGACAGGTGCGTACTGGCGGAAAATCGTAGTGACGTACACTCCCTCTCAAACTCTCCACTCTTGCGACTCTGTATCACTGAATCTCTCAAACGAGTTCCAGTGTCTCGACGATCCACCGCTTCGGTTCTTCCCTTTGACAGAGGTCGTAAACACGAGAGAGGTCTTCTCTTTTCTTCTACTGTCAGAGTACCTCCTCCCTGACCTTCTGGTAAAATAGTTTCTACCAAAAGTTTACATTCGAATCTCCGGAATCCAGATCGTTCTCTGACTACTTTTTCCCTAGGGCCGTCCGCCGAACGAAACAGGAGCATATTAATTCCTTGGAGCCTCAACGCCACGGTCGTTCCCTCCGAGGTCTTTGGGAAAGAGACCTTAGTGACACTCGGGGAGTCCTTGAACCGGAGTATACTTTTCGTCCCATACGACCGACGTCCGACCTGGAGTAAGTCTAAAGTGTACACTGAAAGTTTGAGGATGTCACGAAAGGGCACGTGACCGTGTCAGTCCACCGAGGACCCCACTGGTTATCAGGACGAACTGAAGGGGAGAAAGATTTTTCACATAAATACATAGTCGGTGTGACGCACCGTACGTCCTAGAATCAAGGGACTGGTCCCTAGCTTGGACGTGGCGGACATCATCTGCAGACTTCAGAATTGGTGACCCAACGGTCCCTGAAAGGGAAAAAATTTTGACTTTTAGAACACAGGCGTCTCCTGGGAGTTGTAACCCTTTTGGACCTCTCGACCAGTAGGAGTCGAAGAGTTCGACCATTTAAGAAAAGTCACGATTGAGGATCGTAGTACCATTTTTATCGAGAAGACTGACGTGGTGTAGACACAGAGACGAGAGACTAGAACTTACAACTGAAACAGGTTCTCACCGTCTCCCCTACCACTCCCAGACCGTCGGGGACGGGGTAAACGAGACGGGGGTGTTCGACGGAGGAGAGAACAATAAGTAAGACGGAATTATGAGGGACAAAAAAAAAAAAAAAAGAACAAAAAACAAAAAAAAAGTCGACAGACTCGGAAAGTCCTAAACCTTTCCTTTTTTGTTAACGACATTTCCTTTCGAGATTATTTCACCAAACCCGTGTTTTGTAGTCGTCGACAAATAAACGGGTTTTGTCATCCTCAGGCATAATTATTGGAACACTCAATATACGACCCTTCAATTTTCATTCGTTTTTAGAATGAACTCTGGGTGTCTACAGTGAAATAAGGAAATGACTTGATTAGAGAGAAGGACAAATACGACCACTGTAAAAGATAATAGGTACACCTCCTAGGAAAAACTAGAAGACAAAGTCTAAATAAATCGGAACGGACCCATCCCAGGGTCTCGTCTCTCCAAAAGACCAAAGAGAAATAACGTCAATACTAGGAAACACAAATACACCAAGGACGGAGTTTCCTAGAACTACTCACCCTGTCCGAAAAACATTAATTAGTAGTAGTATAAAGAGACTTCCCTCTCCTCGGTGGTTCATAACCCTCCCCACAACCATTCCGAAATCTGGACGGAGTGCCAACCTCTTCGTCAGAAAATTGTAAAGATTTAGAGTGAAATTATTATTTGACTAGGAGACTAAATGAAACGAAAGATTTTTCTCATATACCCTCCTTTCATATTGTCCGTTCTTAATACTACATATGAGAGGTTCTGATATTAACCCGGTCTGAAATTTTTTTAAAATAATCTTGGACTCCCAGGAGGGGTCACCGAGTCACCGTTTTTGCTTTTGTTGGGTGGTCGTTTCGTCCTTGGTGTCCTCTGCACCCAAACTGGGGACGCAACCCTTCTAGGGACCTCCTCCGTACCGTCGGGTGAGGTCATAAGAACGGACCTCTTAGAGGTACCTGTCTCCTCTGACCATCCGATGTCAGGTATCCCAACGTTTTTCATCCTGTGCTGACTTCACTGAATCGTACGTATGTACTCCTAAATATAATCTTCCTCTTAGGTTTCCTTTTATTACCTTCCTTTAAAATAGTTACTAAGTTTTTAATTTTATTTTCTTGTTTGCTCTCCTCCCCAACATATTTATCGAGACTTGAACAGATCTCTTCTTTGACCTTCTCCGTCTCTTAGTTATAGACAACTCGTGGACAATATACGATTTACGAAATGCACTTTTAAGTAAAATTGAAACATTCGTTGGGACACCCTAATACAACAATGGGAGTAAAATGTCTACTCCTTTAGTTCAGAGTCACTGACATCAATTGAACAGGTTCCACTACGTCAATTATTCAATGGAGAGACTTCGAGGAATCATACCTTGATCCGTGGGAGAATAAAAAGACGAGGTCACTACGATTCGTTCTCTTTTATCCTAGTGGGGGAGAGTCATCCTCCCAACGTCCACTATGATCTTCCTAAGTACTCTCGTCGTCCTGGGACTCCACCCAATGGTTCACTGAGAAAACAGTCACGGGAAGAGATCTCCATGTCCTCCACCGGATACGGTCCCCAACAGTCCCACCTCACGACACCTTCCGACTCTGTCTGACGTCCGGACAGGGAAGTGTGGGTCGTTATAGAGACAAAGATCCTCTTATGAAGTCAAGTCAAGTCAGCGAGTCAGCACAGACTGAGAAACGCTGGGGTACTTGGTGTCGTGCGGTGCGGAGGGACAGGTAGTGGTTGAGGACCTCAGGTGGGTTTGGGTTCAGGTAACTCAACCACTACGGTAGGTTGGTAGAGTAGGAGACAACAGGGGAAGAGAAGGACGGAAGTTAGAAAGGGTCGTAGTCCCAGAAAAGGTCACTCAGTCGAGAAGCGTAGTCCACCGGTTTCACAACCTCAAAGTCGAAGTTGTAGTCAGGAAGGTTTCTTGTGGGTCCTGGCTAGAGGAAATCTTACCTGACCAACTTAGAAGAACGTCAGGTTCCCTGAGAGTTCTCAGAAGAGGTTGTGGTGTCAAGTTTTCGTAGTTAAGAAGTCGCGAGTCGAAAGAAAGATCAGGTTGAGAGTGTTGGTATGTACTGGTGACCTTTTTGGTATCGGAACTGATCTACCTGGAAACAACCGTTTCATTACAGAGACGAAAAGTCATACGACGTTCCAACCAGTATTGAAAGGAAGGTTCGTCATTTGCAGAAAATTAAAGTACCAACGTCAGTGGTAGACGTCACTAAAACCTCGACTCTTTTTATTTCAGTCGGTGACAATGGTGACAAAGGGGTAGATAAAGGGTACTTCACTACCCTGGTCTACGGTACTAGAATCAGAAGACTTACAACTCGAAATTCGGTTGAAAAAATGAGAGGAGAAAGTGAAAGTAGTTCTCTGAGAAATCAAGAAGTGAAAGACGGTATTTCCACCACAGTAGACGTATAGACTCCAATAACTGTTAAAGAGGGTCGTTAGAACTAAGGTCGAACATGAAGGAGGTCGGGTCGTAAAGAGTACTACATGAGACGTATATTCAATTTATTCGTCCCACTGTTATATGTCGGAACTGTATGAGGAAAAGGATAAACCTCGGTCAGACAACTAGGTACAGGTCAAGATTGACAACGAAGGGTTGGACGTATATCTAAAGAGTTCTCCGTCCAGTCCACCAGACCATAAGGGTAGAGAAAGTCTTAAAAGGTGTCAAAGAACACTAGGTGTGTCAGTTTCCGAAACCGTATCAGTTATTTCGTCTTTATCTACAAAAAGACCTTGAGAGAACGAAAAAGGTACTAGGTCACCTACAAACGTTAAACTAGACACCAAGGGGACGGAAAAGATTTTGGTCGAACTTGTAGACCTTCAAGTACCAAGTGCATAACGACTTCGGACCGAACCTCTTAAAACTCGTAATGAAATGATCGGACACTCTACTCACGTTAACACGTCATCAAACTCGTAAGAAACCGTAACGGAAAGAAACCCTAACCTTACTTTTGATTGGAAAAGGTCAGGACAACGGTGACGATTCAAAAGGTTTGCACGACTGTATAACTCACATCGTGAAAGTGTCGTAGTAGAAAGTCCTAAACTTTATCGAGTTGACCTTAAGGTAGTAGAGGTGATCGAAACAAACATCACTANACCCTAACCTTACTTTTGACTGGAAAAGGTCAGGACAACGGTGACGATTCAAAAGGTTTGCACGACTGTATAACTCACATCGTGAAAGTGTCGTAGTAGAAAGTCCTAAACTTTATCGAGTTGACCTTAAGGTAGTAGAGGTGATCGAAACAAACATCACTACGCAGGATTCCGGATGAACTGAAGTGTCTGAATTCACACTCGTTTTCGTAGAGGAGACGAGTAAGTCTCGTTTCGAAGTGACTTCACAGAAGGTCCTAGTCCCCTATCCCAGTTCAACCCCCGATACTTCCCCTCGCAACGTATGTCTCCTTTGACGTCTGTACAGATCCAAACGGGTATTAAGGGTAAATTAGTTCTTTCCTTATATAGACCCGAGTCCACGTATCTTACACCCGGGATCAAGACACCCGTCCACAACCTCTACCCGGGGTCTAGACCGTGACTCCGAACCCCACCTCCGGACCCTACCAACCTTCTTTGATGAAGATTCAAGGACAAGGAGAGACGAAACTGAGTCTCAAACTGTCACTTGACCCTCCATAAGGATAGAAGACAACCAGTGCGCCAGTCTAAGAAAGGAAGGAAGTAGGTCGATCGAAAATAATTCGTGGATCATACACCACCTCCATATAGTCACCCTACTTCTGTCTGCATACTTCCCAAACGTTACTTCACTCCATCAGTCCACGGAAGACTATTCCTCTCCGAACTTCTTTTAATCCACACTCGAGACAGACCCCATTGTCAAGGTCCACCTCCTTTGTGGGTCGCGTGTTCCCGGTTCCGTCCTCACCTGGACCACAGACACCTAACTCTTGTCACACCGGTCCCGTCTCACTGACACCCTCTTTCCCCATGCCCTACTCCAGTCTCTCCCGGTCAGCCCCTCGTCCGACATGTCCGGAACCTCCCGTGACCTTCTTTACGGGACCCTCTTTCCCCCTCGGGGTCCTTCCCCAGCGTCTCCTCGGGTCGAAAATTTCCGTGGTTAGGTCCGAAAAGACACCGACGAAGACTTGTGGGGAGTACCCGAACTGAGACACGGTCCGCACATACATCCTGTGTCAGGAAACGAAACTTTTAGAGTAGCAGTCCGATCCTTCTGTTGGGTTCTTTGTCCACTGCTAGAAAACGTTTGATTGTTTACATCACTCCCAATTATAACTTAAGAGCTTCTCACACGAGCATCACGTCTGAGATGCCTCCTCGACCCTAAATTACTGTGTGGAAACCACTTACTCCTCCCAAATCTTCTCACCTTATCTCTTCTAATCCTCTCCCGTTCAAATCCGTAATTCATTTTGGTTGTCAATGGACCTTCTCCCTTTGACCTCAGAACACTTAGTACCGTGTCGAACACGTCCGTCTGCCACCGACCTTAGTCGTGCCGGGAAATGTATGACCCACTAGAACCCGTTCAGAGAAGTGAAGGGACACGGAGTCAAGGGGGTCGATACCTGTACTCCTACTGACGAGGAATTTGGGACATCCTAACAACACGACTAATTCTCAACTTTTATTAACTTCACGACTAATTTACGCCTTGCCTGTCGTGGGGTGGGACGGATAGTGCACCACCCGCACCGTCCCCCTCGTGCAAGAAAGGAAGTCAGAAGGTGAAAGGGAGAAGGGAAACAAGGGTGGTGTAAAAGAAGAACCTCGACCGTATCTTTTATGCCAGTCCCTATGTAAAAGACCAACATTGTGGATCTGATAGTTGGAACTAGGGACAAAGTCACGTCGACTGCCCTACTCACACAATCCTGAAGGGGTCAATTCCTGTCGGACCCTACCAAGTCGAAAACTTGACACCACAACCTCTTCTGAGAAATCTCAGGGAACGAACCGGACGTTCCTCTTTGTTGGTCAGGTAGGACTTCCTCTAGTCAGGACCCACAAGTAACCTTCCTGGCTACAACTTCGACTTTGAGGTTATGAAACCGGTGGACTACGCTTCTCGACTGAGTGACCTTTTCTGGGACTACGA
Source organism: Capra ibex (assembly GCA_006410555.1). Lineage (NCBI taxonomy): Eukaryota > Metazoa > Chordata > Mammalia > Artiodactyla > Bovidae > Capra > Capra ibex. The sequence continues at coordinate 26,082,675 of SJYO01033645.1, read as the reverse complement.
CCCTTTCTAACTCCCGTCCTCCTCTTCCCCTGTTGCCTCCTACTCTACCAACCTACCGTAGTGACTGAGCTACCTGCACCCAAACCCACCTGAGGTCCTCAACCACTACTTGTCCTTCCGGACCGCACGACACCAAGTACTCCAACGTTTCTCAGCCTGTGCTGACTCGCTGATTGACTTGACTTGACTTGACTCTACCAAGTCTTCACTCCAATCTCCCCTCGGGTCGGAGTGTGACACTGTAAATTTATGGACCTCACAGAGTCAAACTACACTGACAACGGACCTTTAGAAATTCGGGCGTCCGGACCCCTGGACGGGAGTTAACATCTCTTTATAAACAAAACATTTTATTTCGGGTGAACCGTAGTGTCACCAGGTCCCTGTTACAATCCTTACGTGACAAACATCTTTGGACCACCCTCTCAATACGTTTCCATAGGACAATGGACCAGTCTCTTAGAGAAAAGGAGTTTAGGGACCACCACCTTCTCGGAGGACCTCCTCTCTTCACAAAAGAAGGTAGAGTTGGGTGGAGGGTTGTCTTGACCTCGACGTCGTCGGACAGAAGGACGACCCCCCTTAAACTAAATTGTGTTTCGTTGCACTGAATATTAAAGTTAACGTCCGTCCTTCCACACTAAATTCTGTTAACAGTCCTTCTAAGTTAAATTAGAAAAGAAAGAAAGAAGAGATGTTTTACACGTAAAACAACGTACTAGATTAAAATTATATGTAAGAAATGTTGAGTTTCTATCTACATCAAAGTATAACTCTTCCATGTAAGATGTAAAAAAATTTTTCATGAATAGATAAATTTCAGGAGAAACTTTTTCTAGAGAATGATTACTGTCTTTTGACTCCCTACCAAAACGAAAAAATGATCTCTCTCAACTTCATTTAGTAATACTTTGAAGGACCTGTTATTTGGTAAAGAACTAATCACCCTTAAAAAAAAAAAAAACTAGTGACTTCTCATCCCCCTATTCTTAACGGAATTGTTTTGTTTTATTAAGAAAATACATGGATTTTGATATGTTGACACTTACAAAAAGTTGTTGTCGATCAACAAACAAAAGAAAAAAATAAAATCGTTTTGACGTATACATAAAAAACCAAACATTAATGAAATCTTCATGTCTTTAATACGTAACTAAAAATCTTTAGTTTTTAATTTAGAATAAAGTGAGACCAGTGATAATCTTTGTTTTATAACACAACACGTCGAGATACGTCGGGGAAGGGAGAAAGAAGTAGATAATTTGTTTTTTCAACTCGACAGGTTGAAACCGTCAAGGGTTCAGTATACAGTTGACACTTCCGACAACAGACTTCCGAGAAATAACTCTAAGTCCCATATGATCTTGGTCTTCCATGTTCTCCTGGGAGTGAGAGTTTGAAACACGACTCCCTACGTACTGGGTCTCGTTGAACCACTGACTGGACTCCTAGGAGGGGACCCACGGTCTCTAAGACCCTACCCCCACCTCTCCAGGACTCAGTCCAGATCTTTTAAGGGGAGATATAGGTCAATGAGGGAAGTTGTACTCTTCTTTGAAGGCGTCACTCTTCATTGGGAAACAACACATAAGAGTCTACTTCAGCCCACGAGGTCCCTGTTTCCTACCCGTCTAAAGAAAGATACCCCACTCCGACCTCCCGGGGACAGACCCAGGAACCCCGGACGTGGGGTCGTGGACCGTAGGAGAGGTCCTGACCCCTGTGTCATGGACCTCGTCTTGGACAGAAGTCCAGGGCGTCGTGTACCGTCGAGGACCACCACGTCAGAAAGATAGTCCTCGTCCGGAGAAGGGTCGGAAAGTTTGGACGTGTCACCACGTCTACCTCCTCCCCGTCTCTAAAACACGGTTCCTGTCCTTTTCTCTTTTTTTTAGTTGTAAATAGTCCGTGACTGATCAACAAACCAACCATGATAATTAGAAGAAGCATAATAATCCTAAATTAGGAATTTTAGTCTAGGAATCGGGGTAAAATGTCCACTCTTTCAACATGATGTGTGATTGAAAAGTAGACGAAAGGGTAATCTGACATTCAAGGGACTCTCACCTCTGGCTCCGGATAAAAAAAGGTAAAAGGTCACAAAGTGACCTTTGATGTACGATCATCCCGTATATCAACCCACTTAATCCTTAAACAACCCACTGATTTACTTATATATTCGGTTGGACGGATTTTGGTGAATCATTCTCCTAAGGGTGGGTCCAGAGACCGAAGTTTCAGCAGACCTTCCCTTCGGTCCCCGGGTCTCTCGACTAAGAACAGGGAGGTCCGAACCCCCACCGAAGACACTCCGACAGAGTGCGACGCGGGCGGAAGAACTAGTCGCTGTCCTTCTGTACGTCAGGACCCCGGAGAGAGTAGCGGAGAGTGCCGAATGTGACGACAAAGTTCCAAATTAATTTCTCTTCGGTACCCAGACACACACACACACACACACACACACACACACACACACACATTTTACACGAAAGGAGGTGACTCTAGAGGGTCCTTGGTCGAACACTCTTTTCGGACCTCGGAAGTTCCCTGGGTACTACAGAAATAACATTACTTCGACAGTGAACACCAGTGAAAGTTTGCTTTCGTTAGGACACCCACGTCTTCTCCTTCCTATTTGGCGTGGTTTTCGCCTCTTTCTGAGGTCTTTTCTACGTCGACTTGTCCTACAGACACAAAGTCCTCCTCTCTACTTCAACTCTAGCAAATTTACCTATGGACCACTCAGTTAACCTTCCTCTTTCGCATCGAATTAAAGGTTCTTTCTTATTTTTTGAGGAGGGCCGGGGCCTCGACTCTCTTTCCATCGAAAACCGAAGACCGACCTGATCCAGAGGAGAGACGGGACTCCGGAGACACTCTCGGTGTGGGAGAGTCCCACAGAGACCCCACTACCACCACTTAACCCTTGACGGAAAAGTGTAAGTCTTCCGGGGACGTTGACACTCTCCTCCTTCCTGAGAGTTTCTTACCGAGGGCTCAGTCCTCTCCCAAAAAGGAAGGACGAGACAACTTTAAGGAACCCGTAGTGTCCGTCCCTCGACCACGTCCTCGTCTCGGCCCGTCGCGTCTGGAGGACCCGGGGGCCCACGATGGACCCTTTAGTGGGTGGGTACTCACGTCCCGAAGTGTCACTGGTCGTGTCGAAGAGGAAAGGTCAACCATGTCGGTTCCGTACCAGTGTCCTTCTTCAAACAAGAGCCTGAGACGGGCGGTCCTGTCTCGTCGGGCAACCGTCCTCGATTCCTGATGATGTTAAAAAGAAAAGGATAATAAGGGAATATAAAAGTTAAACTTTTCTCAGTAAATTCGTCATCCCACCTTCTCCCGTATCATCTGTGTCCCCTTTTTAACTTTTACAGTAAATTTTTACTGATAAGGTAAGAAGAATATGGAGTCATCTGTCTACCGACGGAGTGGAAAACGGGCACCGGTGCTCGTTTATCGGGTTACCCACTCGACTCCTCTCGTCACTAAAACAAAAAGAAAAGTAAAGTTTGTCTAACATATCGGGAACCCCATACCCCCTGGTCACCTTACTTCGAGACTCGACCCTTTGATTAATACGGAGGGACGTACCGACTCGATCAATTATGGTTTGACAGTAACTCCGACTAAGAAGGGACCCCGTCTTTTCGAAGGGTTTAAGGAATAGTTAAAGAGAAACGGAACTCTCGCCTCCAGAATACCAGAAACGGTCAAACGTTTTTGTCCTCGTTTTAGGTCCTTTCCAGACTTTACCGTCAGACCCAAGACCAGGATTTACACAGAAAGACTATACGTCGTCGGGACGGAGCAAGTCGAGTCTGTTCCACGATTCTAAACCTCAGTCTGGCTACACCAAGTTTAGGACCATACCGGTCAGTAGCCACACTGCAACGGGTCTCATAGATCCTGACCTTTGTCTAACGAACAGACGAGACAGGGAGGGGAGGGGAATCGTTGTACTCGAGTTGTCACCCAGTGGACTTGACATCCGGACGGAGTGAAACAACTACGATCTTGACTCTGGGTTGGCCCATGTACTATGCCAGTGGTGGACAGTCACCTCGAGTGTGTTCTGATTCCCTTTAGTCTTTAAGTATCACGAAAATTTACCCAAAAATTGAATGAATAGTTCGGGTATGTATAGTAACTTTTTACCAATTTATATAACAACAAAAACAAGTCAACGGGTTGACACAGGCTGAGAAGAGCTGGGGTGCCCGACGTCGTGCGGCCCGGAGGGACAGGGAGGGGTAGTGGACATCAAACGAGTTCAAGTACAGGAATAAGTGTGATATCCATTGTTTGACCGATACATAACGTTAGTGAGACTGAGGTCATGAAAGACAGAGGGAAAGGGGACTAGACCTTTAGACGTCAGGTATCAGGATCGTCAGGGACCGATCGGTGTGCAGAGTGTATCGTCAACCAGGTTATTTTAGACACCCAGAAAAATTCCTATCTTTTTTACCAAAATTTATAACCCATCTTTGTAAATTTTCATGTCGAAAACACTATTGTACTTCTAGTATTTATAAGTCAAACACGTGTTAGAGTTCGTTAATCCGTCTACGTATAAAGGTCCCTCCCATACAATGGGACTACCGACTCCCCCAACCCTGACAGATAGTAAAATTTTGGTCTAAAGGGACCACTGAAGTCAGACTAACCTCTTACTTCAGAGTCTCTGTTAGGATAAAGAAAGGGAGGGAAACGGTCCGGCGTAAGGAAATGGATGTAGGTATAAGGGTATTAAGTCGACTCTTTAAAACTTCAAAGACATACGAATCCACCACTGATTAAGTTTCAACTTCGCTTTGTCGAACAAAGGTCGGAACCTCCTGACCACAATGTATCGTTCTGAACCAGAACCGATAACTCACAATTAAACAAGCCTTAGGTTAAGAGAGACACAACTTAAGGGTAATCTTAATTAACCAACAGAAAACCTCTTGATGGTTTGTATCTGACTCTAGTAACTACCCTTCTATGTTAAATCTTCACAGGGGAAAGTTTCCTCTGAAACATAGTCGGTCCTTAAGGAAGATTGAAGATTTCTCTTGTTCTCAAAATCGTTGATATATAGGGATCCAATGGACCCTGTTGACTTAAACTTTATAAGACTGGATAATCGGGGTCTTTGGTAGATTTACTTAAGATGATAAAGGTTTCAAATGGACGGATGCAGTTGAGGGGATGGACCTTCGTCATGTTTCGGGAACGGTCTGGTATACAGGGAATATAAATTAAATCTTTTATACCAGTGTTACTTCATTTGTTGTGACCATTTACCTCGGTCGACAAGGATTTACCTAGAAAAAAATCACGTTTAGTGTACCCCAATCCTCTTCGTGAAGTCCTTACCGTCACACTCCTAGAGACACCTCGGAGAGGGGGCACTTTGTTTGTATTGACGCCTTTAATAAAATTTTTAAGGTTGGTAAATTTCAGGGACCTTCAATAAGATTTCCGGGTGCAGTTTACTTTTTTGTGAATAAGTTCTTTTACATGATTTAGAGTCATCCATATCGTTGTTAGACGCCATAAACTCGGTGCTGTATGAGAGGGGAACTTGTGCTCGAGTCACTCTGTCTAGAGAAGAGACCCGTCTACACCTATTCTTCTGTCCCGAGGGAAAGGGGAGGTCGAAGATGAGATTCCGACGTCAAAGAGGGGTCCTCTCAGTTCGGTGACATAAAAAATAGTGAGGGTTAAAACACAACGTCTTCGAAATAACGTACGTTTGGACCGGTTCGTCAGATACTGAAACACGGTAGGTCAGGGGTAACCAGCTCTCTTTCAAGATAGGAACCGGTGCTTGTGACCCGGGATTAATAGGTGTGGGAGCAGGTGTGCATCCCACTGCAAAGGTACGGTCCTCTCCGTTAGGTTCCACTCGTCACCACGGTAGGTGTGAGCCATGTGTCGACTACCCCGTCCCTACAGTGGTTCTCTTCACCTGGCGGTGAGGATGAGAATCGAGGTCTCAGTACCATGTCTCTAGGATGGACCCCCCTCTCCACCCGGCATTCTCGTGTCTCAAGACATCGACAGGTCAAATAAACCTTGTTTCACACTCCTTAAAGTTCTGTTTTTCGTAAACCACTCATAAATTCTCCTCCAATCATCGAGGTATTATCGTCACTCTCTCTGTCGTCGGGTCGATCTGTAAAATGTCTCTCTTGGTCTCTTACTTAATAGACTCTTCTTGGGAGAACCCTCCCGAGAAGTTTCGTTCGAAACTTCTGAACGGAGGTTCTTTCGGGGACGCATCCTCAGACCTAAATTCGCCTAGTCTGACACCTCGTTGAATACGGAGGGTCAAGACAACTTTTATTATCTCGTTAGTCTATCATTAATCACCTTCGATTGTCGAACCACATTATGGTTATCCCGTCAGGTAGGTCTTCGGATTATCCTTCTATTCATTTTCTCTATCAATTTTTTCTTTTTTGGTTGGATTCTTTTGTTGACAGTAGGGTTCCCTAAGTTATCGCCCTGAGTGTCCGGAGTCCGATACGCGACGTTCCCTAGCGTAGTATCTGCCGTGTGACACGTCCATCTTCTACGGTGACTTGGTCAGGTAAATAAAGTGACTTGTTTATTCGTTTATTCCTTTGTTTTTGCTCAGGACCTCCCCTCCCGTCTCCATGAGTAGTCATAAGTTTCTCCGATTGCATATAATAGGTTTTACAGACCAAAAGTTGGTTTTTTAAATATTCTGTCGTTCCTGTCTTCTTGTACATCGGGTAGTCCTCCTTTTTCCGTCTGCTGTCTTTAATAGAGACTCCCATGGACCTCCAACCTTAATGGTCTGCGTCTGAAGTTTCGTCAGTAATATTTAAAAAGGTTTCTTGATTTCTTTTGAAACGACTTTCCCATTGCTGTCGTCCTGAAGGGACCATCGAGTCGACCATTTCTTAGACGGACGTTACGTTCTCTGAAGGTCAAACTAAGGACCCAGTCCTTCTAGGAGACCTCTTCCCTATCCGATGGGTGAGGTCATAAGAATTCGAAGGGAGCATCGAGTCTGCCATTTTTTAGGTGGACGTTACGTCCTCTGGACCCAAACTAGGGGCCCTACCCTTCTAGGGGACCTCTTCCCGTACCGTTGGGTGAGATCCTAAGAACGGACTTAGGGACACCTATCTCGTCGGACCCCCGATGGCAAGCACCACAGTGTTTCTCAGCCTGTGTTGCACTGCTGTCGTAGAATAGTTACCCCTTATATTTGTTTCTCTTTTTAATACTGTTTCTTGTTTGACCTTCAAAACCTGAACTTTTATACTTTTCACTTTACTTTTCAAGTGATCTTTGTAAATTTTAATCTAAACTCAACTGTTTTCTTTCATAGTTATAATCGTTGGAACTTTTATCTAGCTATCTCTAATACTTTAGACTTCTGTTCTCTTTTTTATTACTTCTTTTTATTCGTCGCGGAATCTCTTTACACCTTGTGGCAATTATTTTTTTTTGGTGGTGGTTACCGTATAAATTACTATCTGTTACTTTTTTAGAGCTTTCGTCATCGTCTTGTCTTGACGAGTAGTGGATATTCTCTTTGGGTATTCTAATTGTCCACTAAAGAGTGACCTTTGTTACCAATCTTTTTACCTCGTCTACTTGGATAAAGGTCCTGTTCTCATCTCTGTATCTTCCTCGCTTCCCTGTACATCTACGACCCTCCCTTCCTCCCCCACCCTACTTGAGCCCCTAATTTCGCTGATAGATGTGATGGCACACAGTACCTACCCTACCCCCACCCCGACCCTCTCCAGATTCTCCCTCCCCCATATCCGTCCATATATACGTAGTCTACACACACACATACATATATATACTAAGCGAAGTACATGTCGTGTCTTTGATTGTATGGTGACATCTTATTAATATGAGGCTAAAAAATTTTTTCTTCACTACCACCGATTCTTAGAATATATATCGTTTTGACAAGAAGTTTTTACTTCCGATTTATTTCTGTAACGGTCCATTTGTTTTGACTCGCTACACCAATGGTAGTCTAGGTGAAATGTTCTCCATGATTTCCTAAAGGAAGTCCGACTCACGTTCATTGTTGTCTGTTTGTCATTAGACTTAAGTGAGTTTTTTGTTTTTTTCACGGTGACTTACATTAATATACCTGTTGACATTTTATGTCACATTAAGGTATAAATAAGAAGGAAAAAGAGAATTGACTAAATTTTTCCCTAACGTATTTGTTATATGCAATATATTAACGTAACTGATATCGTATACCTTTACATTGTACAAACTACTATTTGTGTCTTCTTCTCCTTGTTTTTATCTTTCCTACCCGATCTTGATATTCATCATTTTACAGACATAAAGTGATCTTAATTCAATTACTTGAACTTACCTGATTTTAATATTACATTCGGGGTCTAGTTGGTGGTTCTTTTATCGGATTCTTTATCTCAATTTTTAGTGAGACCCTTAATTTTATAAGACGTTATTTTATAAGTGAATCACTTGTTTTTTCGTAATCTCCTTCTTATCTCATTGTACCAAGGAGGTCCCTTGGTCTCATCCTTGAAAACCCCTTTCTCGGAAAACAAACCGACCTCCCTGTAAAATCGGAGACTCGTCTGTGTCACCACCTTTCTACATACCGAGTTCTAATAGGTCTTTTAAGTAGGGCAAAGGGACATCCTCGTCGTGCAGTTATACAAAAACAGACGACTTTTTACATACCCTTTGTAGAAACTAAAAAAAAAAAGAAAACATTGGCACGTATATTAAAGACTCGTAAAATGAAGACCCTTAACTAATTTCGAAAAGACAGGGAAATCTCGGTAATTTATCTTTTTACAGACGCCCTCTCGTTAACTGTCACAAAGATCCATGAACGAATCTCTTTATCCTCAGAAACATTGACGAACTTTTCAAACAAGACTACACACGGTTTGTATACTTATCGATTACAAATGACTCATAAATAATACGTAGTCCATGGTACAGTTCACGATTCATACTTAATAGAGTGAAATAAAAGTGTCGTTGTCAGACTCTCTCCCTCTATAATAGGGGGAAAAGACTATTTTAACTCCACGTGTTTATAATTTAGTACATAGGTGTTATTGTCCTCTTCCGTTACCGTGGGGTGAGGTCATGACAACGGACCTTTTAGGGTACCTGCCTCCTCGGACCATCCGACGTCAGGTACCCCAACGATCCTCAACTTGTGTTGACTCACTGAAGTGAAAGTGAAAAGTGAAAAGTGAAAGGACGTAACCTCTTCCTTTACCGTTGGGTGAGGTCACAAGAATGGACCTCTTAGGGTCCCTACCCCCTCGGACCACCCGACGACAGATACCCCCAGTGTGTCTCAACCTGTACTGACTTCACTGAATCGTCGTCGTCGTCGTAGGTGTTACTGTGACAATCGTGAGATACTCTTTCCGTAACCAACACGGACACGAAACTGTTGTCAAGACTTGGAAATTACTGACACAATGTAGTTACAAAATCAGGAACATCTTAAATTAGTGTCAACCATAACCGAAAGTCCTAATATCTACACAAGAGTCTAGGAGTTTGGAACATTGACCACATGAAACCAGAGAATTTTCTTAGACCCCGGGTAGATATACTGACCCGAGTAACATAGAGGTAGACCGTGGTTTCTTCCACGTGAAGGTAGTAGCAGAACCGGAGGAGACCTCGAGTGTAAATGGGTCTTCCTTGGTTAAAGGTATTTCGACAAATTTTTACTGTCTTCACGAATGACACCACCCGACCACCACCCCCTGACGAAACGAATATCTAACCTACTGGCACCGACTTTTATATTCTCTCCTTCTCTTTTAAGTCCGATAAACCTGATTAAAAGTGACATGTTTATTCCTTGGACTCTTGATGTTTACTCTTCCTTGAGTTACTTTAGGGAGGTTAAGTCAGTCGATACCCGTTTCATGACACGAATCTACGACATGTATGTACTAGAGTCAGTTAGGAATATTATTGGAATAATTCATCTGTTACTGTAAGGACAGAGTGGTTACTCCTTTACTTCAAAGCCTTCATTCAACGCACCATTATAGGGAGTCCTTATATGATTCACACAACCATGTCGCACTATCAGTCCCAGGACTAACCAACTAGGGATAAAATAAATCTCATTCCTTTCGATTGACATCATGGTTGAAGGTTTGGAGTCACCGAAATTGGTTATTTTTACATAAGGAGCGAATAGGTCACTGGTTGCGCCTCCAAGGATCACTCGACCGTCAGAAGGAAGGTGGGTTCCTGCGCCCGAACCCTGAACGTCGGAAGGCGACCTGGGAGACGAACGTCGACGTCTATACACTTCTCTCTCTTACACCTCCTGGAGTGCCCCTCAAAAGTACCCGGACCTAATCTTCACCTCGTGCATTAAAGACGGTACAAAATAACCGTCCTTGAGTCAGCACACCACAAGGGATTGTTATTCCCTCCGACTCTTTACATCACATCGACCAACGGGTCCTCCTTTTCCTTCACGCAAGTCACTTGTGTGTCGTTAGAGACGGTGCACCCGAACGGCAAAACCAACAATGTATAAACTCACAATGGGAACCACTTCAGTGTTTCCGTCGTTCACCGTCTCGGTCCTCATCCTGGGTCTAGACACCTTGGAATCGAGACCTAAGAAACGAGAGAGAGAGAGAGAGTGAGAGGAGGTGGCCGACCTAGTTCAAGACGTCGGGACCTACGTCACCCACGAGGTGTACTGGTACACCAGAGACGTAAGGACCCGGTGCAGCCAAGACATTTTGTATACCTACGGACCCAGGACGGTGCCTAAGAGATCCGACACCTAGACCCTCATCCAACGTCCCTCAGAAACACCCGTCGACTGAACCCTAGTTCGGAAACTTCCGGGACCGAGTACACCGTGAGTCGCCGACACGACCCTCACTACCTGCTACCTGTTTGGCACAGTGGGAGGGGTATAACCGAGACCGACAGCAATCGTAAGTCGTTCCGACCCTCAGAACATGTTTAGTCGATAAATCCCGAAATTTTTTTTTTTGTTTGATGATTTTCGGAGAGAACCAACTTCGAGAATACCTTGATTGTCAAAGGGTGCGAACAACTTGTCGTTTTCCCCTCGGAACCAAAGGGAAACCCCGTATAAACCCACAGCAAAAATCGTTACACCGATTTACACTTCTACGAGAACCTTACATCTACAAACGATAGAAACCGTTTCCCGTGACGAACGAGGAAAAATCTCGAAGTCTAGAACAAATAAGTCTCCTTATTCTTCCTCGATAACCAAAATATTTACACGAAGAGAAGACCTTTTTTGTACAGAACGGGGTGAAGGAGTGACCAGGTACCGTCTTCTGAGTTAAACGTTTCACGGACGCCCGGGAAAGAGGGAGGTTCGGAGAGAGGGTGAGGATACCCCTGGGAGTCCCCTCCCTGTGTACTGATTTCTCGTTCCGGGTTTGTCAGGTAAGGGAACTAAGTCCCAAAGTCTCAGGGAAGTGAAAGATGATAGCTAACCCTTCCACTAAGGTACGGAACCCTAAAGTAGGTACGGCAGAAGGGGTTCTATTTCCCCTGGTACGGTCCAAATACCGTCAGTGACACGAGTGACCATATTGACTAGGACGAAGGAGTCCAAACCCGTCTTTGTACGGAACATCCATTTCTCAAGATTACCCGTGACGAACAAGTCACCATTAATTCACCCGTGACCCTTAAAGGGATCAAGGTCCACAGACCCTCAATCTCTGTTTATTGTAGACAAGAGTAGTTTTCCCTCTCACCACTTTTTGTTTAGTGTTCAGTGAGAATTATTTAGGACCTCGACCCCAAACTTTAGATCTCGGACGAATGTACATACGTATTCCACCAACGTCATAAGGAGAAACCTATCTCTTTTGTCTTGATTTTTAAAGGAGGTTTCGGGTCTTTATTGGGTCTACTTAGAGGAGTACAAAGTTCCGTAGGGACTTAGAAGTAGGTGGTCTAGACTTCCTCCATCTACCTCAATCAGTCCTACATTTACTATTCCTTTTTCCCTATAACGACTCGGATCGTAGACGGACTAGGTCCCTCTCTGAAGTATTGGTCATCTCTCTGTATTCTTAACTGAGTGGTCCGTCCTCGAATTGTAATGTGGTAACAAGGAAGGAAGGTGGATAAGGAAGCACGTAAACAACTAAATTAGTTCTCTGTTACGGTCTAAGATACGTACCACGGTTCTCTGTACGTTTCCTCCCGTACATCAGGAACGGATGTTCCAGTATCAGGTCATACCCCTACTTCTGTACCTGTTTCCATTGGGTAGGGTTCCGTCTTACACTATTCACAGTATTCTTTCTTGACTTTTCGTACACACCACCTTTCAGTTGTCTCCCATCTGAACGTCGACTCCTCCATACACGGACACGAACCCCTTCAAAAGTACCTCTTTCTCCATAAACTTGACTAGTGACTCTCTAGTCCCAACCTAAAGTTGAAGTTTAAAACCTCTTTCCCAATCCTCGGAGTTCCGTCTTTCTGGACGTGCATATTTCCACACCTTCAATCTTTTCTTCTACCTCTAAACACTTTGTAGGCATAACGCTAATTTATCACCCTTCTATGTAGTAGGTCACTTAATTTCCTTTCCGAAATAAAGAGGAAGAGAGAGAGAAAGGGGAACCTAAAGACGTAAAACTAAATTATACTTGAAAACCCCAGTACTTCTCCACAAGAACGAATTCAGACTGACCCTCACAACCCCCAGACTCACCCCCACTCCGAGGTGGAACGGAAGGGTCGGTATTGGTAAAAGTAAAACTCATGGATGGTCCCTTTCAGTTTCCCTTTTTTAAAAGGGGTATTAAAAGGAACAATGTCCCACTGAAACTACAACTAATGACCATAATGAGGTGTCCCTATATTGAAGACTTTGTCTTATGTACTCCTGTAATCTAAAATTCGTAGTCAAAGTCGAAAGGGGTGAAATCCTACAAAGGGGACGAACCGAGACACACCAAGACATTTCGACTCAGACCTCGAGGAGAAGTTTCTAACCCGACTCGATGGTCCTCGAGGGAGGACCTAGACCCGAATCTATACCAGCGACGAGTAGGGATGGAACATCCGTTCGACCGCCAGGGGGTCGGTGGAGACCGTCGAGAGCAACCAAACCACACATTGAGTGAGAAGTCGCCGTCCGGACGAAACGACTGTCAGACAGAGGTCCTGGATCACTGAACCCGTAGTGTCACAAAGGTCAGTCACAAGTCTGGAGACCTTACAACAGGACAACTTTAGTCAAACGGAGTGTAAAAAAGAGAAGGAACTCCCTCTTCGACTCCTTCCAACTTCACACTTATTGACTATATCGTAACAGGTCTTCCTTTACCGTCGGGTGAGGTCACAAGAACGGACCCCTTAGGGTCCCTACCCCCTCGGACCACCCGAAGGTAGATATCCCAGCGTGTCTCAGCCTGTACTGACTTCGCTGAATCGTCGTCGTCGTCGTCTATCACCCCCCACCCTTTAAAGACAATCCACCACCCTCTGTCATCGAAAATTGGTTTACCATTTTTCAATAAAGTCATAAAATTAATGACAATAACACCCCGGTTACACATGGTCGATTTATATCTGGGACTTTGTTTAATAAAATAGTCGGAGCGGGACTAACAAATGTCGGGGTCGCTTTTACAGGGAACACCGTAGACGAACAGTTATTCCTACTAGAGTAGTAACCCTAAACCTCCTCCGACCCGGACCCAGAATACCTACGACCCGAGACTTGTTCATCTTAAAGGATAGTAGAGTGTTATTAAATTTAGATACAAAAGTTCACGAAATTAGTATCCTAAGGAAATACGAGAATTTTTAGTAATTCCTGGAGTTTCTCGAAAACAAGTACATCCAAAGTGGATAGTCATAAACGGTGCAATTCTTTAAATTTGACTCTTTTAAAGTTTTATTAACAAATAGTCAAATCAATGGTTATTGTTATCATTTGAGTTAATTTACAGGTGTATCTATTGTAAAAAATTTTTATTTTTTATTGACCTCAAAGGTTTTGTTTTCTATGAAGGAACCCTTCGTACCCGAACAAAATATAAAAGTGTTCAGAGAAATTATAGACCAAACTATTTTTTTTTTTGACCTAATAGTTTGACGAAGACGTAACAGACAACGTTATATAACAAAACCAACTTCTTATACTTTTTGTAAGAACATATAATTATCGTAAAAGTCTATTAATATCTATAACCAAAAAATATGATAGGGATTTGACCTGTTTACCGTCCAAAAATCCCCGATCAACGTTACACCTTAGACTTTAATGTAATTTTTTTAAAAACATGAGGTAATGTAATTTTAGATCACTAGACAGAACTTGAAAATACGAACAAAGAAAATGGGTTCGTACTAGACCATTTTGAAACGTAATAAGTAAACCCTTTTTTTTTTTGTCCAAGTGACTCAATAAGTCTATAAAATTTACAACTTGATCAAAATAATATGTCATTGTTTTTAATGAAAATGATGATAACGGTAACTATAATTTTCGAAAATGCATGTCTTAATCTTTTGACAGTTCGAGTACCATCACCTACGTCCAAAAGTTTTTAAGATCAAAATAATAACAAAAACCGAATTCTCGAATTTCAAATAGTGACCCTTTTAATGATAGTCAATAAAAGACACTGAACTGATCGAATGAAAGTAAAATAGTCGGAGCGGTGTTAGTCTCGAGGTGGCATTGTCTAAGGGTCGAAAACTTATTAATAATAGACAAACAACAAGAAAGTTCATTTTTATCACAAGGTACGTTTTCTTTTTGACCGATCAAGTCGAGCGTCAAGTCAGTATGTCTTTGAAGAAGACCTCTGTTGGAAGCGAGAAGTCAGACGTCGTCTTCACGAATTACACGCGTAGACACGAGTATTTATAAAGACCTATTATCTTTATTAATGTGACACGGAGTAACCAAAACGAACGAATGTGAAGTACGAGGGGTTCTTCCGGTGTCTCGTTTACCGAGAGAGCCACAAAGTGACTTCCGAAAGAAAAGAAAGAAATGTACAAGTTTTCCCGAGAAGACTCGAGATGCGTGGGGGGGCGGGGTGAGTGCCCACTCTTACACTGGTCAACTTTACGGGATCTCTTGTCCTTAACCAGAGTATCATAAAGGGTAGTCGAAAAGTAGGCAACTATTAGACTACAGACAGTCCAAGGACAAATGAAACCAAAGGTAAAAATTCTGACTTTACGTTCGAGTACACACAAACACATACAAAGAAATAAAGGACCTGTAGTGAAGGATCGAAGAGGACCACATCGTGTGACAGATAGGAACGCGAAGGACAGACGTTCACAACCGTCCTGTCAAACGAAATTAAAATAACGGAGACCGGTGAACAGGACGGAAAACCTTGGTTCAGGGACCTTAGGTCCCCGGTGAAGAAGACGACGGGAAAGAACGAAGAGACACACAGCAGAAAAGAGAAGGAGAGCCGGACCGACGCGAGAAGTTTCGAGTGTAACAGAGATCGGACGGTCGAGTACTACGGTAAAGGGGGATTTAAGAATACGGGAACATTCTTGAAGAAAATGGAGACAAAGTGACTCACATTGGAACACAAAAATAAAACACCTCTCGACAACCGAACGAGTGCTGGTCTTAAATGAAGGACCCCAGAACACACCCAAAACTCTAGTACACGAAGAATGTCTACCCCGACAAGGAGTCTGTTGAAGTAAAAAGGGAGGACCAGGTCAATTACGGACCCTGCAACACTTCTAAGTTAGTGACCCACTCTCTCATGTGTAACGGGCGAGTCAAAAACGGAAATCATTCTCATCTCGTCTTCTAGAGTCGTAAAAGAGACCAGTGTATACACCAGTCCCGTAATCTTGACCGGACTATATACGGGAAGACTTCTAGACGTAAACTTACTTACTGTAGAGTATTCTGGAGACCAGAAACTACAAGATGGACATCCCTTACCCTACATTTACACAGGAAACGACCACGGTTCATCTTTCTTTAAATCATTGGTGTTGGAAAAAGTAAATAACTAATTTAGGTCGAAAGTACATGAAAGGTCGGTCTTTGTCTCGATCGTCGGAAAGACGGAAGACCTAAAATAAAAGTAGATACCTAAAACTATTATACGAAAATAAGTAAGTAAATTTTATACGATTAACTCGTGACATACTCTACGAGACCTCCTATGTCCCAGTAGATCATCCAGTAATAGATAATCCTCTATACATCCTCTATACTCTGCTTGTACGTCTTATGAGTACGTCTTCCTGGTACACGGTCCTCTCTCTTGGATTCTCTACCAGGACGTTTATTGCCTCCTTGTCCCCGTCTTAACCGAAATAGAAGGGACTACTCACTGACTTACTCTGGTTAGGGGATCATATCACTTTTTACCTTACGTTGAAGAGTCAGACTCACCTTCTGTGGTAGAGAAACGACCGGGAGTACCGAAGGAGTCATGTAGTGTACTTGTAAAAAAAGGTTTCACACACAACCGTCTTAAATTTCTCTCCGGTCACGGAAAGTCAATCCTCATATTTTATTGTACTCCCTATTCTACCGAGTCCCCATAGAACCTGGGAATTGGGGGTCTCCGAGGACTACCGGTGTAGAAGTACCTTACACACAGTCATCTACAAGACCCACTAACCCAACTCCCCTTATCGACTGTCCCCTTTCCGACTCTCCCTTAAGACAAGAGGTAAGTCGTCGGTCCCACCAGAAAGTTTTCACGTTAGTAAGTCAAGTACCAAGAAAAGAGTTTCGGGATATTACCGATAAGTAATCTACTTTTTATTTAAGATGGAGGAAATTACCGTGGGCACTTCGACAATCACTCAAAGACGATCCAAAACACCGTCATTGTAGTTTACGAAAGTTGGGGATGTCACATAAAGAGTAAGTGTAACTTACAGTAGGGACGAAGCTCCTCCTGGGTCGGACTCCTCATCGTCACCAACTTTTTTTATTATCGAGAATTCCGAAGAGGAGGTCCACCGTATGCAGTGAAGGTGAGTACAAGGTAACCGGGTTCGTTCACTCTACCGGTGCGTGACACCCCGACCCACATGTCAAGGGGGTGACCTATCGTACCAGTCAGTGTCCGACTACTTACCCGTACATATCGGGAAAATGTCCCTCCGTCACTTATTAACCCTTTCCAGTAGACCGGGACGGACGGAAGGACTTGAGGGGACCGTGGTGAGAGGGTTCGGAGAATAAGATGGGACCAGGACAGTCGGAACACGACGAAGAGTTTGTAGGTAGAAACAAGGACGGAACCCCGGAGATCGGTCTTACGGGTCGAGGAACGTACCTGGGAGGAGTGAAGTAACTCGGGAAACGGGTCTAGAGTGGAGGAGTATCTCCGAACGAGGAGAAAGAGTAACGAAGAGGAAACGAAAGGAAATACATAGATGAACTCTACTGAACTATATAGACAAGTGAACAACAGACAGAAGAGGACCTCTGACACTGACAGGAGTCCCTGAACCAGGACAAGAGTCGTAGAGTGTATGGGCCCCCGGACTGTGAACCAGTCGAAAGACACTTACGAAAGACTTACTCACCGACGAGTGGGTATCTTGTTAGTTAGGGGTTCGTCTCTCCGAGGGTCGTATACCTCCCACCGTCGGGTAAACCCTTGTTCGTGTTCAGAGACTGGTCGGACCTACAAAGACAGGACGACTCGTACTTTGTCTGCCTACGTCAGAAATATGTGGGGATATACCTCTGGAGACGGATGTGGACGTTCAGATCGACCCCACCCGTCGGTCTCGGGTGACCGTAATGGTTCGTGGGTCCTCGTCGGGGACAGCTCTACTGTTCCTCGATATGGGAAGACGTGGGAACGAGAACCACGACATCATCTACTTAACCCGAACACCGTCCTAATCCTGACACATGTCCCTCCCCGGTCGACCCATCCGTCCTCCAGGCGGTCCCAGAGTCGACGAGTACCGAGACGAACCTAAGTACCAGTCTAGGTTTCCTCGTCCCTCCAGTCGTCAATAATGTCTACCCACTCTTTTCACCTTTTAGGACCGTCCGTAGGGGCCTTCCGTCTTGAACATCTGCTGGTCGTGGACCGAGACAAATCTCGGGCAAACATCGACCTTCTCTTCACTTAAACGGTGTAGTCAACCTCGGTCACCTAAGTCGCTAAAAGACTTAGGTCCTTTGTCGGTCCTTTGATCCTGGTGGACCCCGGACGGAGAACGGGGCCGGAGGGAGACGGGACACGGTTCAGGTGAGTCGTGTTAACACCGGACTCGGTGGACAGAGGGTGGGGGTAAAGACGGGGTCGAGAGTTCTGTGAAGACACAGAAACTTGTCAAATCCTTTCTACTCCGAAAAGACCGACAGTGTCGACCCCGAGTCGTTCGAACGAAGAGAACCCTATGATCGTCCATCTGTTTTGAGTGTTACGTAATTTAAAAGAACAGTCGTTTGTGTGACAGAGGGACAGAGGTTCCCGATATCCCTCGATGTTTCGTCCGAAGTCCCACCGTGACACCTCCTGTATGAGAAAAAACAAGAGAATGATCCTACAGAAACACAACCTCTTCCCATTTCCGGTGACCCGAAGGGACCATCGGGTCACCCATCTCTCAGGTTGACGTTTCATCCTCTAGGGTCTAGTTGAGGACCCAGTCCTTCTAGACGGCCTCTTCCCTATCCGATGGGTGAGGTCGTAAAAACCCGAAGGGACACCGAGTCGACCATTTCCTAGGTGGACGTTACGTCCTCTGGACCCAAACTAGGGACCCAACCCTTCTGGGGTACCTCTTTCCTTTTCGATGGGTGAATTCGTAAGACCGGACCTCTTAAGGTACCTGACATATCAGGCACCCCAGCGTTTCTCAGCCCGTGATGACTCACTGAAAGTGAAGTGAAGTTTCCAGTGACTTCGACGTAACGTCAACTGGACCGGGCCTATCCCACCTTTATTCTAGGACGTCAAATCTCTACGAACAGTCGTCCATATCTCAAAGGATGGGAGACGGAAGTCGGGATGACTCGGTCCTCACTCAATCCAGGAGTAATCTGGACCCCTCTGTGTCGGGACTACACCCCACTACTATCCACCTCCGTCCGACCTACCAGTGAGCTGTACGAACCCACCGGTAGAACGAACAGAACTATTCATAGATAAAACTAATCAACCCACAAGACGAACCCGTCACGGGTAGGATAAGATCAATTATTTATAAATCTTATAATGAGGACACACCTTCGGAACAATTAGACATTGGAGGTCACCGACCTGACAGACCCGTATCTCGACAGCAGTAAACTTGACCTTGTGACACAATTCTCAAGTCATCGTTCTACCACTTCCCTCCCTGACTCCTCGTCAGACCGGTTTCCGGGTCTCCGTTCTCTGTCGGTCCCTATAAATCCCCGATTGTAGACCCCTGACAAAACGTTTTGGAAACCCTTCCTCTTGGGTCTCAATCCAGAGTTCCGTCTTTTCCTTGTCAAGAAGGAAAAGAAATAGTAGCCGGAAATTCTAGTTACTGTCCATTCCAAACGGACCTGGATGGTTCCACGAAAGTCTTTTGGACACAGGTTTATGTCTTACACTTCACGGTATCCACTGTTCTACTCAATTACCACTTCGGTCTCAAATAGACTAACAACTTATATCCAGAGACGAAGTATCTCTATAGACAGATAGGTAGACAGATAGATAGATAGTAGGTGGGTAGGTAGGGAGGTGGGCAGGAGACAGAGGAGTAGAGTGATTAGGTGAACCAGAGGGAAAACGAAAGAACAGGTTTCAACCGACTACGTCTAGAAAGGTAGAGGGTTAAGGGAGGGAAGACCGGGAGGAGAGTAACGGTATCCTCCGGGTGGAGACACTCCAAACCCCTCGCAGAAAACAACTCAAGAATCCAGGATACTTTGGTACATGTTCACGTCACTGACTCAGTGTCGAGTCGGCACTCGACCCATAACTGGGTCGTACAATTTAGACACAGGATTGTCGGAGGTCTGGGATCCTGAGAAAGGACTGACTCTGGTCCGAGATTTTACACCTTTAATCGAGAACTCGTAAAGTCCCGAATCACGTGACTAAATATTTCAAACAATCGTACTGAAGTCTCGTATATCCTTACCCAAATTATCAAATAAATCTTTCCCTGTCTAGTAGTTAATTAGAATTGGTGGGGAGAAAGTGACGAGGAAGGGTGTGACCTCGAGGCCCACAGTCAAGGTTCCGAGAGTAGATTAGAAGGACCAAAGACTAATTCGGGTACCCATGGAACCGTCACTAGGTCCCCGAACACTGTCTACCATTAACATCCCCATCTCTGGGGCAGAGAGGGAGGTGAAGGTCTCGCCGAGACGAGATAGACATAATATATAATCCCAAGTGTATCCTCAAATAAACCTGTGTATAATCTCCTAATTTTGTTCAAACCTTTAGTGACAAACCTCGTTCGGTATCTCGGACCCGTCCATCTGACGACAGACAGTGGAGGTTCGGGACCAGTTCGGACTTCTCAACCACCGTCGCCCCGGAGTGGAACCGTGAGTGACCTCGGTCGACCCCCGACTGGTCCCACCCAGGTACGGTGCCGTCTCGCTATCCTACTAAGAGACAGTAGTGGTAGTGAACCGGGTTGTTTAAGGGTCTGAGTGTGAAAGGGGTCACCCTACGATAGACAGGTATCGGTCAAGGACCGGTCGGGACGTACAGACGACCCCACGACGATCGGTCCTTTGAGCTCGACCCATGTCGAGGCCTTCACTGGACAGGAAAAGGGTCGACAGGTTACCACGACGGGAGTAGAGAAAGGAAAGACTCCGGTTCTCTGCGGTGAGGCAGGGCAGACCTAGAGGTCCCTCGGTCGACCAAGACCGGAGTTCAAGAAACGATAACAACATCGGGAAAGGTAAAAATTCTTCCGTGTATCGTTGGATCCGACTAGACCCCTCCCATCGACCACCCCTTTCTACCTGACCCTAACACGAAAGGAAAGAAGGAGGTAGTGACGGAGACGACCGTGTCACCCGTAGAGGTTCCCTCGGTCACCTTCGTTCCTCTGACGTCGTGGGAAAACAGGACGTGTACCTCTGGGTCCGGACGGACGATGCGCACTGGGGTCAAAGGAAGACTCAGACCCTCAACCCCAGGGAAGGACTCTACGGAACAACAGAAAAGAACAAATAAGTTTTCGGTTTGTTAGTTAGTTAGGTAAGGTCGTTTCATTTCCTGTTTTCCCTTTGAAGAAGAATTAACCGAGTTCCGGTAGTGTGTGTAATGGTCCATGTGAGTTTGACGTTAAATGAAGAATTAATTTCAAGAAAGATGGACGTCCTTTTTGACTTGTAACCCGGTACACAAGACAGGGACCTTATTCCTCAAACCCCTCGTTAATGTTTCTCTTCCGTTCCTCTCGTAAACCGAAGACTCAAACTACAACGAGTGACAATGAGAAAAGTCAAAGGAAAGGTTTCGGTCACTGGACGTCTTATCAGATGGGACCTAGGAACATGTTTGAGTGGTCAAAGGAACCGAGTGCAGGAGGACCAGGAACTAAGGTACCGGGCCCCCATAGCAGTCGGAAGGGTCCTGAAGTCGTGTAAGCTCCCGTGTAGAGTCACAGGGGGTGCAGTCCGACACCAGACACAGGGACACCAGAGACGAAACGGAGTTCAGTCGTGGTCGGTCTTTTGGTAAGGGCGTTCGTCGTAAAACACTCCGTAAGTATCTTAGAAGTGAAGTCCCTCCTGATCTTCCAGTACCACTTCCAGTACAGAACTCCAGTTCGGGAAAAAGAGGAAGAGGATGTAACGACGTCAGCAAAGGAAGTAATATGTCCCATCAGAGAGAGAAGAACCTTCTGAACCGGTATGGGTGTGGTGGCCCGGGGTAGAAAACGAAAATACATTCACGGAAGGTTTCGTTCTGACAAGGAATTGTTCTCCAGTCAGTTTTCGAACGGACGGTGGAGGGGAAAGATGATTCTCTTTTCCCAGGTAGAAAATCGGGACTTAGTACATCGTAGTGACCGAAGACACAAACCTAAGTCCTAAGGCACTCGAAGTGACTCTGAGGAACCAAATCTCTCCTCTGTTGTCTGAGGATCGGTTACTGTGACAGAGATCACTTTGTCTTCGGTCTTCCGTACCTCAGTCCTTTCGTGTCTCCCGCCTTCAGAAGAAGGTAGCAGGTCACCAGTGAGACGAGGGTTATTCGGTCGGTAAAAAGTCTACCTTTAGAAGTCCCCTGTGAACGAGTCTCGGCCCGATCTATCCATCCCGACGGGGTCGACCTCGGACCGAGGTAAGACACCGGACATCGTTACGTACAAAGTCACCGAGGTGTCACCGGGAGAGGTTGATAGAAGACTCAGATCATCCCGGACCACCCATACTTGAACTTTCTGATACTATTATTAGTCTCGTTATCGATTATAAAGACTCGGGACCATACCAGTCCGTGAACGACTCATGTCGTATATGTAATAAAGTAGGGGAGGGGTGGTGATTGGACAATTACTTCATACTAGTAGACACTAGGAGGGGTAAAATGTCTACTCCGTTGACTTAAGTCTGGTGTGTCGGTCAGTCACGATTCATTAGAACGTAGTACCACTGTCAGACTGTCAGGTTTTCCGTCTCTTCCACTAGACTGGTAACGACTTCGAACTCAAACCCAGAGACAGATGTCTTCCGTCCGGGGGATTCTGGGTCGTCACCACCCGGTCCCGATTCCCGAAAGATACCTTCCCACCACTACAGACGAGAGTCAGTCGAGGGAGTGGAACAAGGTAGAGACCTGATTCCCTCAAGTAAGTCTCGCACTATTGACCCCGAGTCCGGTGTCGGTTTCCTTTCTCTAAACGAGACACGTTTTGGTTCATGTTAATTTTTTTTTTTTCTAGTAGATCCAGTTTCGTGTAAAAGTAAGAGTCTATTGCACTCGGGGTGTGGGTCTCGGGACTGGAGTAATCAAGGTACACGATTGGGTCGATTCCCTTGTCCGAATCTGGGATCGAACTTGAAGTAACAACTCACCCGGGCCCTAACTTAAGATAGAGCTTGAAGTAGGTCGAAACACTGGAATGTACTTTATAAATTGGTGAGTCTCAGAGTTTAAGAACTAGATACTTTACCCTATTATTAGAGAGGACTATACCAGTAACACTTTGAATTTACTCAAAATGTTACACCTACGAACCACACCGGCTCGTCCACGGACGTCTCTCGTCGACTTGTACGGTGACTTACAATTACGGAGGAGGACAGGTGTGACCGGACAGGAGATTGACGTAGACCAATTTCGTCGTTGTAGAACATCAAGTACAGAAACCCTTTTTAGTGACCTTAGTATACTACACGGCAGTAAATCTAAAAAGAGAATCAATAAGGTTTGGGTTCGGTACTTTGGTCTCACTCCGAGGTGGACCTTGGGTGTCGGACCACTCGTCGTTGGACCGATTTCTGGGGCCTTAGTGACGGGACCGAGGTCCAATGTACGTCAGTGCCGTCCTCCTCATACGAGAATCTCCTCCCGTCGCACGTGAGAATAGATGGGTCCGAGAGTATGTACGGTCCATAGGACCGGAAGATCTTTCTTTCTCTTTTGTCTATCGATTTACCAAGTTGCCTTTTCGGACTTCAGGACTGAGAGAGGGGCCCACTATGACCCAATCGCCGACGTGCACGAGACTTGGTATCACAGGGGAAGACACTTTACCTCCAGTCCAGTTAGGAGGGTCACGAGAAGAGTCATTTGACCATAACAAAAGTTATAAACTCTGACTATAATGTAAAGGTAGTACGACTATTGAATAAAAGAGATCGTATAAACTACTGAATGTGTTCCTGGAAATTAAGCGACACTCTAAGTAGAAGGGAAGAAGAAAAGGAAGAAAAAGGTAAGGAAGGGAGGGAAGGTAGTAGAGTACCGTAGACGATAAACGTCCTGTGTAACACGACCTACGATCCTTCCTGCACTCCTTGAGTACTGAGTATCTTCTATTGAAAGTGGACTCTCTTTTAAACTCCAACAGAATAGTTTACTCTGAACCCAGGACCTTTCTCTTCTCTGACCCGGGTCCCAGACGGTAGAGAGTAAATCGGAGAAGTAGATGGGGACGAATCCGACCTCTCCGGTGTCCCTACCGGAACGGAGCCTACTAGTCCTTTTCGAAATCACCTCATTCAGGAACTTGACCCGGAACTTCCGACACCTCTTAAAACCTTCTGTTTCCACACCCCATCTCTCCCGTACGGTTCCCCTTCTGTGTCGAACTCGGTCTCCACACCGCCGGATTTTCGTCTCCGACTAAGCCCCGATCGTTTACCGAGACCTCATCTCCTTGTCATGAAGCTGTCAGGGGAGGGGTGGGGACGTCTCTGAGACGTGCTGACAAGTCACCGAGTGCCTTCGTCACTTAACCGAAGGTGGGAGATTACGGGACGGTCCTTAATTAACATAAGTACTATTACTCGAGTCTGGGACCTGTGGTCCGACCGAATTTATTTGGAGAGAATTTACCACCTAAATACTACGTAAAACATCTTACCATCGTCCTTGAGCTGACCCGTGCACGATCTATCTACTTGGCTTTATGAATTTCTTCGGACCAGATTCTTGTGCCCACTTTTTGTGGGGTGCTATTTAGTACTGATAATTAAACGTACAAAACCCAGACGGTCCGACCTCTTTTGTTAAGCATTCGGAGGACCCTCACAACTCGCCGCTCGGGAATACTTGTGCGTCTCATTAAATACGGTCGTGAACAGGAACGAAGGGATTGCACTGAGGACACGACCCCCTCTAGCACTTCACCGAGGCAGACAAACCGCACCGAGAGGGCCAGCCGGACGTCTTCCCCGAGGGGAAACTGTGTCCGAGGACGGACGAGAGTCTAACGTAAACCCAAAGAAAGGAGGTAGAACCTTTCACCAGACACGGCCACCCACCTGAAAAGTACAGTACTTTGTCTAAAACTGGGATTTATCTGGAGTGCACCGCAGGACCACCGGGACTACGACACCCAAGGAAATTCTTCCACTTTCCGGTTCGGTCTTCGGTCCAGACTACGGAAGAAGACGTCTTACACTATAGTACGCTTTATCAGTCGTAAACCACACCAATCCTTAACTCCCTTCTAGAACACAAAACTATCAAAATTCCATTGTGTACTGACCTCGCTGAATCGTGTGTGTGTGCGTACGTTTTAATATGGTTTCAAGTCCTGATACATAAGGTTAGTCCGGAATTTCAGGTCTGATTTTCCTTCCGAGTGGGTGGTAGATGGATTGGTCGGTCGACAGAGATGAGAGGGTCGGACTCCTTCGTCTACATTGGGGAGAGACCAGGTGCGCCGGTCCCCAAGCGAACATCGGAATCTTCTGTAAGCAGAAGAGACCGGGAAAGACGTCACATCCCTGGGTCCCGAAAAAACAAAGACACAAAACGAAAACAGACTAGGTGGACCGTCAACAGGATGCCCCTCCGGTAAAGGAGTCCACTACGGTGTCTGTCGGTGACCACCCCACCTTGAACAGGACACTAGTCCCTTGAGGGAGAGGGTACCCCCACCCCTCGGTGTGGGTGTTACTGACTAACCGAACCTCGGAGTAGACGACAACTTTCTGGGGGACCACAGTGTGCCTCTCGAGTCCGAACACCCGGTTGGGATGGACTCTGAACGACCCTCTGAGTCCCTCGACTATATTAAAGGGACTCGTTAAAGAAGATTTTACTGACAGGACTACCCTACATGGTGGAGAAGGGCAACGGTACTCGTGGTCTACTTTGTACAGGTCATTCGGGGTCTCGTCACGGAGTTTGTACCACCCCAGTGTTGTGGTCCGAGGACCTCGTACTTCCTAACTCCAGTCGGAGTCTGTCAGTGGCGGGCACGGCCACGGACCCGCAGGAGACTTAACCAAATAACCCTGTTACTGTTATCCTTTATCCTATCGGAGATGTCAGAGTGTTTCGGGAACAACCTCTCTTTTAGACAGACAGGAGTGTCGTAGATCACGAAACGGAAGCCCCAAACTCCTAAACAAGTGTCGTTAAAGAGGAAGGACCTTCGGCAAACAACTGGTCTGTTCGTGCAGAAGGGTACGACCGGGTCTAACGACCCGCTCCTGTCCCAACTTATCACGAGGGTTGGGGGAGAAAAGGAAGGGGAAGGGACTGGAAGTCCAAGACGTAGACATTTTACCTATGATTTCGGGTCGAACCGTACCACCACCACTTTGAACTTAGAATAGTAGACACTCGTTCAAGGACCATGATCTCTCACAAGTCAATTTTCACTGAAAAGTAGAACCGGGCTGACTATTGACTCCATTCGTGTGGGAATCGTACCCCGACTTTGGGGAAACGTACGTCAGAAGAGTCGGAAGAGTGTTCGAAGTCCTACGAGACGAGGGGTGAGGGTGGGGACGAGAGGGCGGGGGTCCTGTCCCTCGAAGTATAAATCCTAGATGTCAACATACATCCCTCAAAGGTCCTCCCTCAAACATCCCAACACTCCATAATTGGAGAAGTTTCCGTCGGTCGCACTACCACTTCACGGACACCTCCACAACGCCGAGTCCTTCCCGTCCTGAGACCTCGACCCGAAGAGACTTAACCAGTAGAAAAGGAAGAAAGGACAGTCGTCTTTGACCACGTACGAAGGGCCTTAAAGAGAGGACAGGGGGACGGACCCCTACTGTGTCACTGTAGGGACTGTCGACCGTCCCTCCTCACCCAGTATACTCCCGGTAGCAACGACCAGGAGGACGTCTTCCCGTGACCGGCTGACGCAAATTCAAGTTCCGCAGAGGACAGTCCAGGGAGACCGCATCTAGAGGGTAGGACTACGGTAATCACCCCTCCCCCGTCCCTTCGTCTTAGACCTTGGTGACAGAGTTAGCACGGGTCGTGTAAGGTCCAAAGTGACCACCTTAACCTCTCTTCGGGCTCGAGTATAGGATCGAGTCACTAAACCCCGGTCAACGGATTCGAGAAACACGGAGTCAAACGACGACGACGATTTAGCGAAGTCAGCTGAGACACGCTGGGGTATCTGCCGTCGGGTGGTCCGACGGGGCAGGGACCCTAAGAGGTCCGTTCTTGTGACCTCACCCAACGGTAACGGAAGAGGTTACGTACCTTCACTTTTCACTTTCACTTCAGCGAGTCAGCACAGGCTGAGAAGTGCTGGGGCACCTGACGTCGGAAGGTCAATCCGTGGAAATTTTGTGTCCATTGACTCAACTTCCACTGAGGAAGTATGCTTAAAAAAATCCAATACGTCCGTTTCGCGAAGGAGACCACGGACCCCACACCGGTTATCCATCACTTACAATCAATAAAAGAATAAAATGAGTATAGTAGAGGGAACTAGGGGTACTCGGTGGGTTCCCCGTTCTTCCGGCATATAACACATAAGGAAGGGATCTAATCCTTTAACTCCGACTTACAAAGTATTAGTTCCTCGAGTGTCCTTCCTCACTGTCTGACCTAGGGACGTTTTGCGATGAACCGTTGTCGTAGACGTGGTGACGAACTAACGCAGACTTGCGACGAGGTGTCCGGACGGACGTACCTTTCTATGTCCAAGGAAAGGACCCGGGCCGAATCCAGACGACTTGATATTAGGGGTCCTCACCTTGGACCCGTAGCCGTAAACATTTCACGGAGGAATTCCCTCACTGCGGGTCACAACCTCAGTGGTAGAGGTAACGACCCGTGTATCGAGTGACACAGTAAGGGTCCTTCCCCCTGTCCTCCCTTTAAGGTATTTATTGATCGTTGAAGTTCGGTCCACTTATTCCGACAGGTGTTCAATTCATCCTCGAATGACTCTATACCCACTTCCTTTACTAGAGAAATTACGTGTGGTCTAAAAAAGGTCCAGTAACCTAAAGAAAAATCTAATTTATTGGAGTAACGTATAATACCCGAGACACCTCTTTCGGACAAACGGGACTTAATTTTGAAAGAAATAGTTCAATAATACAAACCGGACCTGTGTCGATTAACTGTCCTTCAACAGTCTCGGTTGCACCAGGGAACTTTTCCCGGGGACTCCTGTGTCTACTAAACTTTTAACGTATCGTGGGAGGTGTCGGGTAAGAGGGACTCTTCCTTCTCCGTGGAGAGGGGTCCCCCTGTATTGTAAGTGTAACGTGAAGGAGACTGAAACTAGACTGGACCAGAACTCTCCTGACTTCGGAACCCCCCGAAGACCTTTGCGTCCCCGGGTCTGAGTCTTCCACCATGATCAAAACTTCTCGAGGTGAATAGTCGTTCGTTAGAACAAAGGGTCTTACGATTCTTTTGTATAATACCGAGTAACTGAAGGAGGAAGATTGTCAGTCCTCAACTAAGATGTTTGTGTGTGGGAACCCTTCTGGAAGGGAAAACGTAGGACCTCTACGGTAGGACCACCATCGATTCGTGTACCCGGTTTCTGGTCAGACGGACTCAAACTTAGGTCTGGGATGATGTGTGATCGGTACACGAGAACTAGTTCGTGAACGTAAACAAAATTCGGAACTAAAAGAGTAGACACTTTACGATTCCTCTTTAGAATAGAGGAATTCAACACCACTCCTAAGTCCCTCCATTGGGTCCTTTCGGACTCAGTGTACTTTTCGGGACTCACTTACAATTGAAGTCACAATGACGAACAGAAATCATACCTCACCCAAATTATACTAAGCTCCCTTATACACCCCTCGTCAAACCTCTGACTGGGAGATGTCCGTTCATTCACTACATAATAAGTCAAATAAGTCACTGTCAAATTACTACGGACCTACGAGTCCCGACCGTGACTCCGACACAACTCTCGACCTACCAGGGAAAGGGTGTCACGAGTCGATCCAGACCTCAGACAACAATTTACACCCAGTCGTGAGTAACATTCTTCACGGATGTTCCATCCTTCTACTACTCTCCTCGTGCCAGGAAAGGGGAACCCCACCCCTCCAGGAAGAGTTCGAACCCACCAGTCCCCTCCAAAACTCTGACAATTTGACTCTAGACTTCCTTTTCATCAAAGACTGATCAGTTTAGTACTCCCCCTTTTTCGAAAGTTCCGTTCCCCGTCTCAGTAGTTCCTTCTTATCTCGAACCACACACCCTCTTTGGATCCCTCACTCCCCTTCCTCGGGCCTACCCCGACCTCAGCACCTGTCCCGGTCTCACACGTTCCGGACGACCCGACTCGACGGGCCTCTCCGTCCGTCTACCCCGTTACCACCCCGTCGACCCCGCACGTTCTTCCCTCCTCTGGACTGCCGTCCGTCACCCCTCCCGACGGGACTGACACCCCACCTCTGCCCCCCACCACCCGTTCTCGAGTTGTCGCTCCGACGACCCCATCAAGGACCATCTGAGTCAGGTTGTGTGATCTAGAGTATGACTCACGAGTCGGGTGACGATTCGAAAAACTCCGATTATGACTAGGTACACTACCCCAAGAGAAGGGCAGCGTCAGGACCCAAGTGAGACTGAGACTGAGATCGGACGGACTCGAACGCGTGTAGAGACGAGTGTCTCCTTAGATCCGGGTAAGACACACAAAAGGGTCGGTCCTTTTCAGGTTCGACGTAAAAGGTAGTCCGTCGGGGAATGAAGGACTCGTCGGACGGGACAAATGTAGGGAGAATACCTTTAGAGGAACTTGACCTCAAAAAGAGAAAGGACTCGTAAAGGACAGAGGTGACCGATCGAGTAGAGACGAAGTCAAAGAGAGGAGACTGGCGAGGTTGTTAGAGTATGGGACAAAAGGTCGGGGGTAAAGAGTAGAGACGGGACGAACGGATGAATAGTCGTTGAGCTTACATCCAGTGTCAGTGGGGTCCAAGACGGGGCCGTAGGTCGGGTGAGAAACAGGATACCAACCACGACCCACCTTTTACCTAAGAACAGTGCACCCCTTAACAAGTCAGTAAAGTCTTCCGTGTCAAACGGACCCACCTGCCCTTCGTCGGGAACCACATCACTTCAGGACTAATAATTCTGACGGGGTAACGGGACCCGAGTCTCACACACAAGAGGGTACCCCCGAAACCCTTTGGCCTTCTGAGAGGTAGGGAGTCGACCTCCGGGGCACCGGTTACTCAAGGGATTCTGGTCTCCAAGAATCTTCTTAAGTCTCTCTTATACTCTCTCTATCTTTTTTTTCCATACCCCATCCCATGTCTTACTCTTAGTCTCTTAAGACTAGTTGTTTAGGGGGATGTTTCAAGGTGTGGGTCTCTATCAAAGGTCCTGTACAACCGGTATATTACACTAGACTTTCATACATGGAGTGAGGTTTCCTGGGTAAAGTTCAACCCTACAACCCCAACTCCGTCCACCACCAGAATGGTCTTGGGAGTTCGTCTTCTATTTGAAACTCGACTTTAGTTTTGGAGACTCGAGTGAAGGTACCACCGTAGAACTTGACTTAAAAAAGAAAATAGAAATCGGAAGGTTTCCGCTTAACGGAACGTCTTGAATCACCGTCGACAAAATATTGAGAACCAACTCAACAAAACTTAGATGGAGTAAGATAGGAACGAACAGTCAGTCAGTAGTGACCGACGGGAGACCCACAATTATTTAGGGACGGATGTCACTGTTCCTCCGTCCGCCTACGTCTTACGTGTTCTTCAACCCGTAGTCTCTTCGAGGGTCACGCAGTCTCGACCTTTCAACGATCTCTAGTGGACAAATCATCAAAGCTTACGTCAATTAGTACCTTAACGACCGACTTGTCTTAGAATAAATCTTTAGGTTGTGTAAGTTTTCATATTTCGTCTCGACCAAACTGACTTAAATCGTCCCCTACTACCGGGTGACCGGTGTCCAACGAAAAATGGAACTGACAAACGACTCTGGAGACTCCTTGGGTCTCGACCGAAGCCTTTGGTGACTAGTCAAGTCTCTCCCCTCACTGAAAGACTTCAGTGACTCTGGGAACCTCTGGGTACCGAATTCCCCCACTATACCAGGTCGTTGAAGGGGACCCACCCTCAAGTCGTGAAGTCTGAGGGAGAGGACATTACCTCGAGGGAGATAGTTTGTCACTCACAGGTAGACGGGAACCACACCTCAGAGAGGTCTTCAGCTCTTCCTGATAAGTGAGACTCTAAGGGTAATCACAACGACTTTGCAATCCGGACGAAAAGGAATGGAGATGATCTTAGTGACCTCCCTTACTCAGTACTTGATTCCTACGACTACCCTTCTGAGTAAAGGTTCCTCGGAGTAGTCAAGTCAAGTCAAGTCAAGTCAGGTCAGCGAGTCAACACAGGCTGAGAAACGCTGGGGTACTTAACGTCGTGCGGCCCGGAGGAACAGGCAGTGGTAGAGGGCCTCAAGTGAGTTTGAGTACAGGTAGTTCAGTCACTACGGTAGGTCGGTAGAGTACGAGACGGTAGGGGAAGAGGAGGACGGGTGTTAGGGAGGGTCGTAGTCTCAGAAAAGGTCACTCAGTTGAAAAGCGTACTCCACCGGGTTCATGACCTCAAAGTCGAAATCGTAGAAAGGAAGGTTTCTTGTGGGTCCTGGCTAGAGGAAATCTTACCTGACTAACCTAGAGGAACGTCAGGTTCCCTGAGAGTTCTCAGAAGAGGTTGTGGTGTCAAGTTTTCGTAGTTAAGAAGTCNCCCTGAGAGTTCTCAGAAGAAGTTGTGGTGTCAAGTTTTCGTAGTTAAGAAGCCGCGAGTCGAAAGGAGTGTCATGTTGAGAGTGTAGGTATGTACTGGTGACCTTTTTGGTATCGGAACTGATCTACCTGGAAACAACCGTTTCATTACAGAGACGAAAACTTATACGATAGATCCAACCAGTATTGAAAGGAAGGTTTTCCATTCGTAGAAAATTAAAGTACCGAAGTCAGTGGTAGACACCACTAAAACCTCGGGGGGGTTTTATTTCAGACTGTGACAAAGGTGACAAAGGGGTAGATAAAGGGTACTTCACTACCCTGGTCTACGGTACTAGTAGCAAAAGATTTACAACTCGAAATTCGGCTGGAAAGGCAAGAGGAGAAAGTGAAAATAGTTCTCCGAAAAATCCAGGAGAAGTGAAAGACGGTATTCCCACCACAGTAGACGTATAGACTCCAATAACTATAAAGAGGGCCGTTAGAACTAAGGTCGAACACGAAGAAGGTCGGGTCGCAAAGAGTACTACATGAGACGTACATTCAATTTATTCGTCCGACTGTTATATGTCGGAACTGTATGAGGAAAAGGATAAACCTTGGTCAGACAACAAGGTACAGGTCAAGATCGACAACGAAGGACTGGACGTATGTCTAAAGAGTTCTCCGTCCAATCCACCAGACCATAAGGGTAGAGAAAGTCTTAAAAGGTGTCAAATAACACTAGGTGTGTCAGTTTCTACAACCGTATCAGTTATTTCGTCTTTATCTACAAAAAGACCTTGAGAGAACGAAAAAGGTACTAGGTCACCTACAACCGTTAAACTAGAGACNAAAGATTTTGGTCGAACTTGTAGACCTTCAAGTGCCAAGTGTATAACGACTTCGGACCGAACCTCTTAAAACTCGTAATGAAACGATCGTACACTCTACTCACGTTAACACGCCATCAAACTCGTAAGAAACCGTAACGGAAAGAAACCCTAACCTTACTTTTGACTGGAAAAGGTCAGGACACCGGTGACGACTCAAAAGGTTTACACGACCGTATAACTCACGTCGTGAAAGTGTCGTAGTAGAAAGTCCTAAACTTTATTGAGTTGACCTTAAGGTAGTGGAGGTCATCGAAACAAGTATCACTACGAAAGATTCCGGGTAACTGAAGTGTAAGGTCCTACAGACCGAGATCTAATCACTAGTGTAGTAGTACTAGTAGACCCAGCACTTCTAGAAAAAACATGTCAAGAAGGTACATAAGAACGATTGAGAAAAATTATAGAAGACGAAGACAATCCAGGTATGGTAAAGACAGGAAATAGCTCGGGTAGAAACGTACTTTACAAGGGAACCATAGAGATCAAAAGAACTTCTCTAGAGATCAGAAAGGGTAAGACAAGAAAAGGAGATAAAGAAACGTAACTAGCGACTCCTTCCGAAAGAATAGAGAGGAACGATAAGAAACCTTGGGACGTAAGTCTACGAATATAGAAAGGAAAAGAGGAAACGAAAAGCGAAGAGAAGAAAAGTGTCGATAAACATTCCGGATGGGTCTGTCGGTAAAACAAACGTAAAGAAAAGGTACCCCTACCAGAACCAGGGACAGAGGACATGTTACAGTGCTTGGAGTAAGGTATCAAGTAGTCCGTGAGACAGATAGTCGAGATTAGGGAATTTCGATAAAGAGTGAAGGTGACATATTAGTATTCCCTAAACTAAATCCAGTATGGAATTACTAGATCACCAAAAGGGGTGAAAGAAGTTAAATTCTGACTTAAACCGTTATGTTTCAAGTACTAGACTCGGTGTCAGTCGAGGGTCAGAACAAAAACGACTGACATATCTCGAAGAGGTAGAAACCGACGTTTCTCATATTAGTCAGACTAAAACCACAACTGGTGGACCACTACAGGTACACATCTCAGAGGAGAACACAACAACCTTCTCCCACAAAAGATACTGGTCACGCAAGAGAACCGTTTTGAGATAATCGGAAACGGGACGAAAGAGGTATAAGGTTCCGGTTTAAACGGACAATGAGGTCCACAAAGAACTGAAGGATATAAACGTAAGGTCAGGGGACATTACTTTTCCTGTAGAAAAAACCCACAATCAAGATTTTCCAGAACATCTAGAAGTATCTTGGTAAACTGAATTCGAAGAAGTCGCAATGACCAAGCCTGTATCTGAACCTAATGACACTATAACTTACCAAACGGAACCTTTGCTTGTCTCTAGTAAGACAGTAAAAACTCTAACGTAGGTTCATGACGTAAAGTCTGAGAAAACAACTGGTACTACCGATGAGGTAAAGAAGATTCCCTAAGGACGGGTGTAATCATGTATATTACCAGTAGACTCAATTTAAGTGGGTAAGGACAGGTAAAATCAAGCGACTAAGGATCTTACAGCTGCAAGTGAGAACGGTAGAGAACAAACTGGTGAAGGTTAAACGACACTAAGTACCTGGACTGTAAGGTCCAAGGATACGTTATAACGAGAAATGTCGTAACCTGGAACGAAGATAGTGGTCAGTGTAGGTGTTGACCCATAACAAAAACGAAACCGAGGTAGGGAAGTAAGAAAGACCTCAATAAAGAGGTGACTAGAGATCATCGTATAACCCATGGATGACTGGACCTCTCAAGGAAAAAGTCATAGGATAGTAAAACGGAAAAGTATGACAAGTACCCCAAGAGTTCCGTTCTTATGACTTCACCAAACGGTAAGGGAAGAGGTCACCTGGTCTAAGACAGTCTGGAGACGTGGTACCGGGTGTGCAGAACCCACCGGGGTGTCCCGTACCGGATCAAAGTAACTCAATCTGGTCCGACACCAGGATCACACTAATCTAACTGATCAAAAGACACTCATACCAAAGTCACACAGACGGGAGGCTACGGGAGAGTGTCTCCTCGGAGCCCACATTTATCTACCTTTCACTCAGAGTCACTTCTCCCTTGGACCGGACCCGAAACAGTCCACCACGTATCGTCAGTGTCCCATTCCCACATTTCTCGGTCGTCTGGGGGACGTCGGATGAATGACGAGGACATAAACTCCCACCACTCAGTCAACAACGATTCAGACCGACGTATTGTTTGTCGGGGGGTCAGAGTCACCGGATGTTTCCGGAAGGAACACAAAGTAAACCTGACACACAACTGACACCAAGACGAGGTATATGAAAGAGTACGACACTGTACGGATAAAATAATGTCGACTTTTCTCGTTCTCCTAGAAATCAGTGTAGACGTATCAGTGAAAATTTTGAAGACGAGTCTGGTCCGTACGAAGTACAGAAGAGTGTAAGGAAACCGGTCTTTTCCAGTGTACTGTCTCGGACTATCACCCCCACCCTGGAAACATTCAGTGTTCCGTTCTCCTCTCTCCAACATATTAAGACAATGGCTGTCCCACTCCCATCGTTCATTAACGTTTACTCACACCGGATGGCGGTCCCTACAACCCTCTACACCACCGTCTTCTATATGTCCCACGAATAGAAGTATCCTATATCAGAAATCTCTATCTTTCAGAGATCTTGGGTCGAGGACTCCTGTGATTCTTCACATACGGGTTAGAGAGTCTCAGGACCAAGGGTTCACGACAGTAGAGAGTAACCACCTCCTGAAGACAAAGGGAAAAGGAAAGGATCTTCTCCTACACCAGGACTTGACCGAACGTCTCCACCACTACCCGTAGGGGGCAACCACGACCGGTCCAAACCACGGGTCCCTCCGGGTTCCTCGACGTGTCTACCTGTAACGAGGTTCCGGTACGAACCGTCCTCTTACCCTCCCACCCTCCCGACTCACCAGTAAAGGAGAGACGAGGGAAGTTGGGAAAGGTTCTTAATACATAAAACATGCAAAACCATAACGAAACTGTCTACTTTTTAGTTTGGACTTCAAGAAACTCTAAGACCCGGACGTTTGCTGTGGAAGGGTTACCTTTAGTTACCTACGGATGAAATTACCTTCCCAATCACAAAAAGTACCATAACTAA
The DNA here is from genome assembly GCA_006410555.1 of Capra ibex. Taxonomy (NCBI): domain Eukaryota; kingdom Metazoa; phylum Chordata; class Mammalia; order Artiodactyla; family Bovidae; genus Capra; species Capra ibex. The sequence goes on along the minus strand of SJYO01033645.1, from coordinate 26,047,019 downwards.
TGATCATTCAGCTCTTAATCCTTTAGAGAGACGTTACCCTAGTAACCTCTAAGCCTAGACCCAATGAACCCTTTCACGACGACGGTTGGAAAAGTCGTCACAGTCACCGAGGACCGAGTCGTCTTTCGAAGTGTGGTTCGTGGACACCCCAGGTCCACCGGAAACTAGTCTGTGTCTCGCGATTTCCGAAGGAAGGGTGTCACCGACGAGGACTCAGACAGAAGACGTCTTTTAGGGTGCTGACCCTCATGAATCCCGAGAGTCTCGACGACGAAGAAGGTGTCGGCGACTCCGAGTCACAGTTTTCGTCTGACCAGAGGTCCGGCAACCCACTCCTTTTGTTCTTAAGTCTGTTTTCCCCCAGACTCTTACTCGGTTCTTGGACATGGGTAAAAACGTAAGGTTACTGAAAGGGACCATAACGTCTTGTTTAGTTCTTTTTGTTCTACGTACTAGGTTTCACCCAATGTAGGCTAGACGTCTTTCTGTCCGGACAGGATCCAGTCCAGTCTTTCGAGACTTCCTGCTCCCTTCATGTCTCGCCAAACAAGTACTTCTGGAAACCGGGAGACTTCGACGAAGTCAAAGATCAAAAGGAGGTTTGTAAAAATAAAACTTTCTAAAGTTTGAGTATTTCTTCAACGTTCTAATTAAGTCTCTTGTAGGTATAAGGGAAGTGGACCGAAGTGATAAGAATTACAAAACGTGTAAACGGAATAGAACGAAAGAAGTATACGAATAATAAAGGGACTAGGTGAACTCTTAATCAACATCCGAAATACGGGAGATTTATGAAGTCGTACATAGAGGATTCTTGTTTCTGTAAAAGGACGTCTTGGTGTCATATGAATAGTGTGAGTCCTTTTAATTGTAGTCATGTTATGGTAATAGATGTAAGAGATAAACATAAAGGTAAGACTCGTACTCCTACAAGAAATATCGTTCCCAGTCGATACCCCCGGTTTAGGACGGGCGACGGATAAAAGTATTTACTTCCAAAAGAACCTTGTGTCTATGTGAGTCAGTAAATGCATAACAAATACCGACGGAAACACGATGTCGACGTCTTAACTCATCAACACTGTCTCTGACACACAAGGTGTTTCGGACTTTATAAAATGGTAGACTGGGAAATTCTTTTTTCCACGATTGAGTACGTAATAATCGTAAACACAGCAGGTCCTAGGCTAGTTCCGAGTATGAAACGGATGTAAAATTTAAAAAATTTTTTTCCATATTTACTAGAGATTGAATACTTGTAAGGAATGTGCATTACGGTTGTCCGAGGGACTACCTTACACTCGTCTATGCCTCATACGGGCGAGTCTTGTCATAAACTTTACACTGACGTCAAACCGAGTCGGAGAACAAGAAGAGTCAGTGTTACTTTGCCCGTACAGAACCTTGTTCTCTCATGTACCCCGTCTTGGTGTCGGACTACGGGATTCTGATGTACTGGACGAGGGAGGGAGGGGACACGGGTAGTGTGGGGACTTATTCGGGGACTGAGACACCTTGACGAACTACATCACTGTACTTCATAAGTACGGAGTATATAGGAACAAGGACGTCGAAGGAGACGGACCCTGCGGAGAGGTGTGAAGGAAACTTCTAAATCATGTTCACGGTGGAGAACCTTCGGAGGGTTTAGAAAGAGTAAGGGGTAAGGGTTCTAGGGAAGTGGGTGGGAGACCAACAGATTCGAGGGCTCTGGACGACCTAAAAGGTACTGGTGTCGTGAATGACGTGAGTACGCAACTAAGTAAAAGACAACAAAATGAGCGAACAAACGTCTCCCGAACTCCAGTCCCTGATACAGAATAAGGAGACACAGAAAAACGACGGATCATATGTCTGGACTGTACGACTTATTAACGAATAACTTACTTACTTTACTAGAAAGGTGCCGAACGGCCGAAGAGAAAGAAAAAAAAAGGATCCCGGTGAAACCCCCTAAAGGTCCGAAGAGGAACAGGACGAGAAGGGGAGGGTCACGGACACTACCCCATGAATGGGAGGACCAACGACTAAATATTCACTGGAATCTAGTAAGGTTGTGTCCCTGACTTTACTGGGTTCCACCGCTCTCCTCTCTTCCCGCCTGGGAACTCCGGTGGTCGGAGACGTTGGTACCTAGGGTAAAACCGGGAAATGGTGGCGACCGGGTCTGGTGTGTCAGTGACCACTACCGAAACCCAATCCCAACGGTCAGTGGTGACACACCGACTATCTTAATCGTCACTTGTCTGCCTCGAGACCCACGCGACTCGTGGGAGAGTGAACTAGAAGTACCTATGGACGAGTCTCCTAGAACAGGCGTACGACCTTACTCCTTTGACTCCGTGTCTCTTCGATTACTGTACCAATCTTCACAGTCTCGACCCTGTCTGACCCTCGACACACTGAGGTTTCGGAGGGAGGAACCAGGAACGATAAATGGTGTTAAAGGGAATCCTTCCCACCACACCATGACCGTGGGGTTCAAATTGGAGACTTCCTTAAATAATAGAATGTGTCTCAACCTTGGTCCCCGATCTCAGATCTAGTCCGACGGGTCATCTTGAAAGACCCTACTACCTTTACAAGATATAGACGAGACGAGTTGCACCATAAGTCATCGTGGACGGTGAAAGTTTATGAACTTCACACCAAGCACAGTAAATAAATTAAAATTAATTATAACAATTTTAAATTTATCGGTGTACACCGATCATGGATGACGTAACCTGTCATCTCAGATCTCATTTACAACCGACTCATGTAAGACCCATTTATACGACACACCCAACCGACCGACCTCTGAAGAACCCAATGGTGCCAACAGTATCTTTCTTAACCGTAATTTAAGGTTCGTTGAGCAAATCGTTGGCTAAACAAGACCTTACCCCCCTGACGGACGGGACGGTAGTGACACTACTCGTCCCTGTCAAAAGTCCAAACGTAAACTTCGTTTACATAGAAGGTCGGGACTTTCCTCCGTCTCCTTTACGTGTCCCGACACCCCTTCTATTCTTTCCTCTGTACCCTCTCTCCTGGGTTTCCCGGTCTTACCACCTCCACAACAAGTAAATAAATAAGGTCAACGCCAGAAGGTTCACGAGCGGACAGTAGGAAGACCCCTAAACCCTTACGCCCCGACCGAGACACAAGGGTCGACTTCAAGTGTTGTCTCAAGTCTGAGTTCTTATACGGACAGGAAAATCCTGGATCTTACCCCACGATCGTCTCTCAGTCCACAGAATTCGACCCGACAAGTCAACCTCCGACAGATGTGTCACCAATATTAGGACCTGAAACTCCGGTGTGTGGAACCTCAATTTCGAATGTTTGAGATACTGGGACTCGTTCAATGAAGTGAAGAGACACGGGTTCAAAGACGTTGACATCTTACCTCAATTACAACCATGGATCGACCATCCCGACGAGATTCCCAATTTGGTCCGTTGGACGTAAATCGGGTACGGAGCGAACGTCAGTCGTAGGTCGTCTACGAGCTACCAAAATCCCACAAGTGTGTCGGTACTACCGGGTCACAGTCTAGTCGTGTCTGAAAATACAAGACGGGAGACGAAAAAGAAAGAAAAAGAGAAAGGAAGAAAAACAGACGTAACCGTCAAAAAAACGAAAGTCTTGAGTTTTACGAAAACCCTCGAAACGTTCTTAAACGAGGGTTTAGGACCCTTTCCTACAGACAAAAGAGTAGAGTAGAGGGACAGAGACCTATAAATATCAAGACCTATCTTTTCTCAACGAAACTAAAGAGTCTTATCAAAGGTGTTTTCACACCACAACCCCCTCCGTCCCGACACCTCTCTCTGATAACCTGAACCGGAGTCTCGGACTCAAACTTAGGGTGAACGAGAGACATACTGGGAGTGGGAGTCGGTGTTCGAGTCATTCATCAGACTCGGAGCCAAAGGAGTGTACACTTTACTCCAATCTCACTATTAGTCTACTCTATTACGTATTCCCACCCGGGTCTGGACACGGACCTAGTCAACTTACACTCGTGAATTTAGGAAACAGTCGAATTTACAAGTCTGAGTGTTCATCCTTCGATACCCCCGGGGCAGTACCGCTCCGAGAGTCGACCTTCGACAGGTCAAAACGTCACTTCCCGTCGTCTAGCCAGAAGAACCGAGAAACGACAAGGAGATGGTTCCCTGGGATAAATCTGATAGCTTTGGTTCGAAGATCTTTCTTGTCTGGTGTCCGACTCGACTAAACGTGACACCTTCGTTTCAGTCTTTCTCGGTTCAGGGGTCTGGTGTATCCGTGCTCCGGGTGTCGACGTACGACTGAGGTCCTCCTACCTAAACCTATGTGGGGACACTTGGCTCCCCGACGACTCTCGTGGGGACGGACTACGTTACCCCCAGAACCTCCGTCGATGACTCGTCACCCCAAGAATAAAAGTCACCCCTTCGACTAGTCCTTCATAGTTCTTTCTACCGTTTAACATCTTCTGTCCCTTTCGTGTCGTGTGTCTTCTTTATCCTGTCAAGAACGACAGAGGTAGACACTTGCACTCCTGACGTCCTCTGCCCTGCTTCGGAGCCCGTCCCACCAGACCTCCCTCCCGGACCCGGGGTCCGATTCGTCTAGACTCAAGTTCGCACGAAACGACGAAAGAAAGTGCAAGTTATCGGAGCAGGTCCAAGTTATCGGAGGGAGTCGGAGCTCCATGGGTAGTTATTGTACCCCTAATTTCCTCCTAACGAGCCATAAATCTACTTGACTTACACACTAACTAAGGAAAAGGAGTACCTTAAAGTATTGTATAGTAGATGAATAGATGACTGATAAAACGATAAACGTCTTCAGGTACACCTCAGAATGTACCTCGAAACTCTAGTACAACACACGGGACTCGAACATCCGGTCGAACTGTCCCTACCACCACCATCTACAAAGGTTTTATTGAAGACTTCGGAGAATCCTCTGAAAACAATTTCTCTTCTCGAATTCTCACCTACAAAGGTCCTATTGAATAAAGACGAAGAATCCTCTGGAAACAATTTCTCTTCTCGAATTCTCACCCCCACGAGTCTACTGGACCCGTCTCGCGACGGGTGACACACCGACACCGTCCAGGGTAGTGGGCACACTCGGTACCGCAGTCCTGTGCCTCAATTACTGTAGACAACGGGACTTCTAGATACCCCTCCACTTTAAACCGCCACCCATTACCGGTAACAATAAAGTAGGAACCGGAGACAGGACTGGAGGAGAAAGGTGTCTCTACGGAGGAGAAACGACGGAGACGAGTAGTCGGGAAGAGGGAGAGATGCGACCCCTCGGGTTCTAAAAGACCTCCATCACGGAATAAAGAAACCTCTTTGGTGTGGATCCTGGGGACCTTCTGAAACCCTTCTAGGAACTAGAGTCAAGCCGTGACTTCAAATAGTGGAGGAGGTAGGGATGAGGGTTCGACCTGGTCTTTCGCAAGGGAGTCTTTTGATGTGAAAGTCCTACTTAATTACTTCCCTGGTAGAAAAAATGACTTGTAGATCAAAAACGGACTGAGACGATCCGTAAAAGTGTAAATGAAAGAGTAAATTAGGAACTGTGGGTAGAACATAACGATGTGGGTAAAACGTCTGATCCTTTGACTTACAGCCCTCAACACATTGAACGGGGCCTAGTTGACTGTATTTCCGTCCCGTCCCTGAACTTAGGCCTCGACACGTGAAAGAGAAGGACACTGTATCTCGAAGTAAACGTCCTCTTCACAACCCAAAACCGGGGTCTATATCCGAAAGGCCTCGTCCTGACGTCCACCTCCTACTCTTTCCGGGGAGGTCCCGACGGTACTTCTCTTATACCGATACGAATGTCCCTCGGGTCTAGGGGAAGGGAAAAGAAAGGGAAGGGAGGAGTAGAGGGTCTTCTTCCGTGGGTCGTCAAAGGTCAGACGACAAAGAAGTACCTAAAAATTATTTCTACTACTTACTTGGTTCTTAACTATTCGTTTCCGTTTACCATAAACCCAATACGTAACAAGATCATTTTCCATAAAAAGTGACGCCCAGAACTCACTGAAAAAGCAATTTTACAGTATTCCCTTCCTTTCCAATTTATTTTACTCAAAAGGTACCATCTTCACAGTCAGTTCCCCGGAGACGTCCTGTTGTGGGAGTCCATCGACTCGACATTTGAAACAGTCGAGGGACCACCGTCTCAACACCGTACAATACGGTTACTCCCCAAGAGGTTCTTTCCGGACCACCCTTAAAGTCATCGATACGAGGGACCTTTGAATTAACCCAGACTCCCGGGTTCCGTTACCAGGGGTAGTCGTGACCGGTACACCCCTCGACCTGAGATAAAGGACCGGGTGGACTGTATCTCGGACTTTGGAACTCTCCCAGTCCTTGACCCCCCACCACGTCTCGGGAAAGATCGACTCGAGGACGACCGAGTCTTCTTTCAAAGAAGGTGTCCATCCTGAGTTTCTCAAACGGACTAAGATACAGGAGTCCCTATGGACGAACAAGGTCCGGAATTTCTACAACCACGGTTAATCACCTAACGGAAGGTCTATCTAATTCCACTAAATAGAAGGACTTAGATGGAACTCGTTCACAGGAAAACACTAAACTTTTCTAGAGCAGTGTTAACAAGATAACGTAAAGTACCAAGGTAACAAGGCAAGAGAGGGTAGGGTAGGGTAGGGTAGTGAGAGATACGAGATTTGTCAGTACTCAGTATGCGTCAAGGTCCAGTACAAGATTCGTACTGCCATGTCTCTACTAGTTCTTTGTTGTGGACGGAAATACTTCTGGGGGAGATTGCTCCCTTCATTCGTCTGTTAACATCACACTCCGTCTACTAAGTCTCCTCTCTGACCGACAGGGGGAAAGGGGGTCTGTTTCAGTGAAGTGGGTATTTATAGGGCCATTGTCTCCGTCGTCTTCCTTTCACTCCCTGCCACGTCAGTCCCTTCCGAGGAACTTCCACTAATACCCCAACTCAAAAGTTTCTCACTTACTCCCAAATGATCCGGTTGTCGATTAGAGACTTGATCGTGAAGTCATCTTGAACGATCCACGACCCGGTGTAAGGACTGTAAAATATACGAAATTGAGTATATGAGGACTTTTATCCGACACTCCCTTCACGAAAATAACGAACGTAAAAGATTTGCTCCTTCGTCTCCGTGTTTTGTTATCAAATCATCCACTATCTCGGTCCAGGTTGTGTCCGTCCGACGCCGAAATTAGTGGCACGGAGTACCGACGAGACCTTTCTGTCCCTCCTGGAAGGTCTGTGTCTCCACTCTTGGCTGTGACAGGAACTAGTCCCCTTGGTATTGTTCCCCGAGGTCCTTGGGGAGGAGGATACCACGTCTATGACGTCTGTGTCTCCACTCTTGGCTGTGACAGGAACTAGTCCCCTTGGTATTGTTCCCCGAGGTCCTTGGGGAGGAGGATACCACGTCTATGACATAATAAAAGAGGTACTTCATACAGAGGAATTCGGTTTGATAGGTTGAAGAACCGGTGTCTCCTTGTTGTCCTTGGTGGCGGTGGAAAGAAGTGGAGGGGACGAGAGGATGGTCTCTTCGACCCGTTTAAGTCGTCGAAGAGTCGACGACCCTGAGGCCCGGTCCTTTGAGACTCGGAAAGCAGAGACTACAAACGTCTCGTCCACCCTTTACGACGTCCCGGGTCCGTAGTCAGTACCGGTAAGAACGACGATGAACGGAGTGTCGAGTCATGCGGGTCCGAGGCGGGGTCACGGACCGGAGTCACTTCGCGCGGTCGACCTCGCAAACGTTCGTGAGTCGTCATCCTGAATCCGTAAGAAAGGACAGAAAAGGATCTGTTTTAAGTCCCAGGTTGACGTAGACAATACTCCATACGAGAAGAGATATAAAATCGTGAGGTGGTTAACATTCTGCCTAGTGACTAAATTATTGTCAAAAAGTCTCCTCTTGTTCTTTGTAATACCGTAATTCCATGTGTAATTAAAATTCTAAGTAGTGGTAAAGTCTTTACAACTTTACATTTTTTCTTTTCTTGTAGATTCTTATATTCCTTATACTATAAAAGATTTGTAAAACACCAGTTCACTCCCGGAGACACACCACTCCAACAGGTTGTTCCCCACCCCCACCACGACCGACCGCGACCGGTCCCGTCTCACCACCTCTGAGTGTAGATAGGTCGGGACGGAGACGACGGAAGTAGAAATCGGTGGGACGGGTGAAACCTCATTCCGAGTCTCCGAGAGAACAAACGTCCCTGGACCACCCTCCCGTGAAGACACCGTAGGAGTCGAGGAACTTTGTCGTACTTTTATCGATGTGATCTGTTAAAGGTCCTTTTCGGTTACCGTGAGGTGAGGTCCTGAGAACGGACCTTTTAGGGTACCTGCCTCCTCGGACCACCCGACGTCAAGAACCCCAGCGGTTCTCAGCCTGTGCTGACTCGCTGAAGTGAAAGTGAAAAGTAAAAGTACGTAACCTCTTCCTTTACCGTTGGGTGAGGTCACAAGAACGGACCTCTTAGGGTCTCTGCCCCCTCGGACCACCCGACGGCAGATACCCCAGAGTGTCTCAGTCTGTACTGACTTCGCTGAATCGTCGTCGTCGTCGTCGTTTAAAGGTTCCCGGTGGGTCACCGTCACGGGACTCTAATAGTCCCTTTCTGGGTTCTATCCCGTGGTCCCGGAGAGACTCTGAACAACCGAAGCCCCCGTCCGTCTACCGTACTGTTTAGAAGATAGATTATAAGACCTTTCTAAAGAAGTTGTAAATAAAAAAACCCTGGTACCTCTTTACCTGAAGAATCATTGTTTTAGCCATATGGAAAAAGAAACACAAGAAATCCGCTATTGTACTCGACTTGCATTGTAAATTCGAGTGAACCCTGATGTCAAATGATGTATAAAAAGACAGTGAGTATCGACCTAGCAGTGACTATAAGCAATTTCTATTGCCATCGAATGTAACAGTGTAGTATTTAATAAACGAGGGACGCTTGATACGAAATGAAGAAAGTCTTATAGCCAACTGACAAGACGGTTCAAGTTCAACGACCGAGGACCGTAGTACCCTCGACCCCCGTACCAGACGTAAACGTACCAGGTTGAAGGTGTACGTCTGACGCTTTTAGGAGTCGTCGCCATCCCTCGACCTCGGTCGTTCTCCAGAATAAAAATGTAACTAAAGGCGGGGGGGGGGGTTCCTGTGACGAAACATATCTTCACTCTGACTGGGTGGAAAACGGTCGAGGTAAATAAGGTATTAACGAGTACCTTTTGACTCAACTGACCACGGTATAACGACTACTTAAGTCGTTATATAAAAACATTAAGGACGGTCCCGAAGGGACACACCCCATGGCCCCCACAGATGTGTTAAGACCCATGCTTACTATCCTACTTACCACGGGGGGATTTCAAAACGGTGGATGTATATACGACGAACCGGGACTACCAACTAAAGGATTCGTGTGTTACCTCAAAGTGGAAACGAGGAATGTAAATGGGATTGACACACTTTCGTCCATGACCTTAGGAACCTCTTCTCCAACAGAGAAGGTCTTCTCAGGTAGACCAGGTCCTCTCCGAGAGGGATTGGTCCGACAATGTAGACTGGGACCCCGGTAGGGAACCAGACACCTTCTAGATCGGTTCCTTCTAAGCGGTGACGGAAGACGAGATCATCAAGACACCTCTTTGACTGTCCTGCACAGGAGGCATCCATGTTATCAAAGGGTTCCACCAACATTGTCTCATGGTGTCTCACCCACCGAAGTGAGTAATCTGCACACAAGCAAGTATTAAGACCTCAGATCTTCAGGTTTCAGTTCCGCAAGGTACTCCGGCACGAGGGAGACTTCCTAGACCCCCGGTCGCGATCGAACGAGGAAGGATCGGAGACCACCAACAGTCGTCAGGTACCACAAGAAACCGAACAGGTTGTAGTGACGTCAGAGATGAAGATAGAAGGACACTTGAACAAGGGACACACAGAGCCGTCGAGACAAAAAGTCAGTAACCTAATTCCGGGTAGGATCAGATCATCCTGGAGTAGAATAGATTAATATGGATACTACGGTAAAAGTTTATTCAAGAGTAGGACTTCAAGACCTACCTGTACTTAAACCCCCACCCACCCTTAATAAACTGGGTCATGTTGTCCGGTAGACCCCGGGGATCACGAGTTTAGGAGGGCCCACAGTAAGAAGATCTTAGAGAGCACCCATGGAGATGTACAGACAACGGATCCTAAATGAAGGAGAGAGAGAAATCTTTGACCTCGACATCCTACGAACCAATTAGAGAATTGAAAGGAAGATAAGAGGTTTTGAGTAATTTCTGGTAATTTTACCCGGATCAATAAGTGACCGAGACTTAGGTAGGTTCCGTCTTTTGTACGGAGTACATCCATCGGTTCACGGTAGAACGTAGAAGAACCTGGTGGAACCCATAGACAAATAAATAAGTAAGTTGTTAATCAACAACTCTCGAAAGACACAAGGTCCATATACGATCAGGGTATCTATGACACATTTGACCTCACTGTTAATTTAACAACGAAGGGACCACCTGTGTCTGATTTCTTCTTCTGTATGTCAATGATTCCTTCGTCACTATTCGGAACACTTTTCCTATCTCAGCACCCTCCCTCTTCTAACACAAAATCTATCCCCTCCGTCTCTTTAGAAAGGAAAGGGACACTAACAAGTCACGAACAACAACAACGACAAATCAGTGATTCAGAACAGACTGAGGAAAATACGAAAATTTCAGGTTCTTCAGTCGTACCATTCCTCCTTTTTCCAACTGAGGACCACTGTCTAGTCGTCTCGATAAACTGGAAAATGTTCATTAAATTGAAGGGACTCGTATTCAGAGGGCAGATCTTGTACCCCTATGAGAAGGATAGAACATCACGATATCAGTTCTAAATCTCTTCATTTGGACTCAGTACATCGACTACGAGTGTTTAAAATCGAGTTTAGGGTAAGTGAACATTTATTTCTGGGGTATTCTGTCCGTGTAAAATAACTGGTCCCTTCGAAGACACTAGAAAGTTACCGTGTCTCACCCACGACTTTTTTAAACACCTACTTACCCCGTTTACTCCCCGAAGGATCCACCACCATCACCACCACCAGTTCTTGGGTGAACGGTTACGTCCTGTGTAGTCTCTGAGCCCAAACTAGGGACCCAGACCTTATAGGGGACCTCCTCCCATACCGTTGGGTGAGGTCATAAGAACGGACCTCTTAGGGTGCCTGTCTCCTCGGACCGTCCGAAGACAAATACCCCAATGTTTTTCGACCTGGACCCTGACTTCGTTGAATCGTACGTACGCACGTGACCCGTTTACTCTGCTTTCCGACGAACAGAAACCTCAGAGGTCTCCCAGACACTCGGGGGACGAGAGAGACCGTGGCTTTTACAGAGAGGGGACGAGGACAAAAAGGAACATCTTTACACCCAAAGACCCTCCAACTCTTCCTAGACGAACTTACGTAAGTCTCCGCGTCTTCGGAGGGGATTCATAGACACGACACGTACCCTGATTCAGAGAACCTTTAATACTCCACGTCCCTTAATGAAGTACCTCTTATTACCCTAAAGGAGGTTTGTTTGTCCCACCAAATTCACTCTTTCGTCTGGGGTCCACTCAAAACAGTGTTCTCCACGAGTGGTCTGGACACAAAGGTGTACAGTGTGTACGGGTGAGGGTCCCACTGCGATAACTCCAGACTGAGAAAACTCGTGATCTCGTATCCAATTCGACCCCGACCCCTTCTATTGCCTCTTCCGCGACCGTGGGGTGAGGACAGGAGAACGGACCTTCTAGGTACCTGCCTCCTCGGACCATCCGACGTCAGGTACCCCAGTGATTCTCAGCCTGTGCTGACTCGCTGAAGTGAAAGTGAAAAGTGAAAGTACGTGACCTCTTCCTTTACCGTTGGGTGAGGTCATAAGAACGGACCTCTTAGGGTCCCTACCTCCTCGGACCACCCGACGGCAGATACCCCAGTGTGTCTCAGCCTGTGGTAACTGTACTGAATCGTCGTCGTCCCCTTCTATTCTTGGGACAAGACTGTTTACAAATATGGTACAGTCCTTTTACGAGTGTTCAATCTAGACTATTTTCTCTGGGGACGTCGGACGACCGACAGTCTCTCCCGCCCACGAACCGTAGGAGTGACCACACCCACCACCACCACCCGTCCCCCCATCTGTCTTTCAGAAGCCAGTCCCCCGAGACAGGAAAGGGAAACGGGAAGAAACCCACCGGTCCATAGGGGAGTCCCAGGAATCGTCCTGAGTAGTAATCCTTAGAATTAAATTTAGGACGACCAAAGAACCGTAGAAACTCAGAGTCAAAGGTGTAGACATTTTACTGTTACTATTTATGGAGTGACCCAACAACCATCCTACATTACCCTGGTACTAAAGTTTCACGGACCCTTCCACGGACGTTTTCGCCAAAGTTCCTAATGTCTAAGAACTGGTTGTCCGACGAATCCTGGGTGAGGACAGCGAGTGGAGGTGGGACGTGAACGAGGAAGGTCCCAGGAATCGGGGACGACCCCCTATCACCCGAGTCTGTGCACGACAGTCGTTGTCCCGGGATGGCCGGAGATTAGACCGATCAAAACTGAGAGACACTTGTGGAAAGTGTATACACCGTAGAACCCTCTCTACCTAGATATATTCAGTACCCTCCCTCAGTCTGTGTGAGCGTGTTAGGCTGACGACTCTCGTGGGGGTAAGGGCTTCACACAGGACGTCTAGAGATCAAGGTACGGCCCGGGTACGTCCTCTTGTGACACCGATTTATGCAAACTTTTAGAAAGGAACACTTACTGGAGTTTTATAAAGGTGTGAGTTCCGAGATCCTGTGGCAAAACATTCTTTCGGACCAAGTAAAGATCCCACAAGGTTTACGTAAAGTAGTGTCTTCATCGGAGACGGGGAGCAAAAAGTGCATTGTGGACGATTATCGACGTCTAATGTAGAAGGTGTCTTCCGTACAACTTTTTGTGACCTCTGTGTCTAAAATAAAAAATCAAATCAAATATAACCTCATATCAACGACCCAACCCAATCAAAGATGACATGTCGTGTCACTTAATCGATATGCATATGTGTCTTAGGGAAGGAAAAACCTAAAGGAAGGGTAAATCCAGTGGTACCTCGTGCCTCATCAAGGGACACGATGTGTCATCCAAGAGTAATCTCTGTGGCTAAAATCTATAAGGGACTCTATAAAGTCTGGTTCTGTGGGGCTCAGAGTGACCCGGGGAAGGAATGGTCTGGGGGGTGTAGAGACACCGGGGAGGAGAATAGCACAAAGGAGATCGTGGGTCGACGAGAACCCTTTCTCTGTCCCGGCTCCCCCGGTAACCCTACCGAAAACCCCGACTTAACCTCATCTCCCCTCGTCCGGCTGACCCCTCTACAGGTCCCGTCCTGTCTCCCGTCCTTCCCCTCGATCAGATCTCGATAACGACAGTGTCGCTCAAACATCCCGAAGGTCGACCTCATGACGGGACCCCGTCTCTCTACTTGGACTCGACTCCTCCCGTCCCACCCATAGTCGTAGTAGGGGACCGGGAATTGCTCGTCTGGGTAACCACCAATCCTTCACGACTCGTCCCCGGTCGTCACGCCTTCCTCGCTCCATTAGTTACGTATTAATGTTTTCTTAGTCGTTCGGTCTCGTTCTTCACAAACACAGAACACGACGTTTAAGAAATCACGAGGGAATCCCGACACGGGGACGTAAAAGATCCTCGATTCACCTAAAGACCCGGTGTGAACTCCTGAACGTCAGTCCCCTCACCGTCCGTTGGGACCGTGGGTCGTCGGTCCCTAACGTCGATTCGTCTTTCACTTTGAAGTTTCCTCCTGACGAACCGTCCCGAGTCCTCCCCGGTGGACCCATCGTCGAGGACCCCTTCGGACCATTGGTACCCCCCTCGAACCACGGGGAGGCAGGAGAGGTGTAAAGAGGGAAGACGAATCCCAGAAGGGACCCAGAGAGTCAAGAGAAATGTTACTTAAAGTTTCCGAAAAGAGTAGGGACTCGAAAGGAAGGACAGAGGAGACACCTAAACGAGACCGGATACCCCAAGACCCTCCCGTACCACCGACGAGAGCGAGGTAGGTACGGGACTCAGACACCTCTACCCGAAATCTCTCCGTCGGGACGACCAACTCGTCACAGAAGTAAGGTCATCTCCGACCGAGACCCACGACCCAGTCCTTCCTCTTATGCGTGTCAACCCCGGTGGCACTCTAAGTCCGTCGTCCGTCCTTTCAGACGAGTCCCGGAATCATGATCGGGACCGACCCCGTGACCTCCTTTTGTGGTCAGACCCCTACCCTTCTCCACGTCATTTCTTTCCCCTTGATCCCTCTTAAAGTCTCACCAAGAGTTTAAGTTCTTAGACAGTCTTAGGAAACCTCGCGAACAATTTTCCATCTACAGACTCGGGGTGGGGGTTCTCAACCACACCTTAGCCCACCCCGGGATCGTAAACGTATAGATCGTCTAAGGGTCCACTACGACTATGACAACCAGGACCCAGTTGTCGAATTCGTGATGACTAAAGTAGATTTGACCTTCTCAACACTGACCCTCCAGGTGGGTCCACGGATCTCGACAGGTCCCGAAACCCTAACGATTACTACAGACGGACTCCAGGTGACCCACCCTTTGATACCAAGACCCTTTTGACGACTAGAGACAGACCTCACCGAGTCCTCACCCCCACTCCGTAGTCTCTGACCCGTACCCCTGTCTCCGAACCTATACTCCACTCCGACCATGAAGAAGGGACTCTTTACGGTCGTCGTGGTATACCTTCGATCTCATAACTCCTATTGGAGTCCGGTTTCCGTTCAAGAAATTCAATCCTACTCCCCAGAGACCCTTAATGAAACATGAATCGCCCCAGAGTAGTGGGACGACGAGACAGGTACTATTTGGGGACGGATGACCCGAATGACCCTCGGTCCCAGGTCCGACCCGGATTTTACGACGGAGTGTAAATTAGGTCTGAAACTCTGAGAAACTCCAATACATTGACCGGAGTGCGTCGGTAGTCCTCCGACCGACCCTAAACTTGTGATACGACGGGTATACGAGAAAAAGAGCTAAGTTGTCAGTAAAAGAGTGTGGACGAGAGGTGATCCGGGACTCGTCCCGTGCTCCCACGACCCTACCTACTTGATCGCGGGCGGGGGATGCTCGAAGACCAGAGAGACGTCACTACCTCCGAACATGTATGTACTTAGGTTGCACTGCGGGGGACGACACTCACAGACTTGGCTCTCAATACACCCGGTTACCCTCTCGCCGATTGAAAGAGTCTCCGGATCCGAGGAACGGTGTCAGACCGGGACCGGTCATTCATCCCGGTCACGGACGTAGAGAGTGTACTGTGCAGAGTGACGGATCTTGGGGATGGGTCTCCCGTCTCCGGACTGAAGGACCGAGGACCGTCTTCTGTCCTCGGAGGGTTGTGGGGACCGACGAAGCGGAGAGGGAAGGGAAACAACTTACGTAAACATTATACAGTGAAGGGAAAAATGTGAAGAATAAGGTCAGGTCTTTTACTCGTCAGTGGACCCGTCAAGAGGTCCGTTGAGATAGGTGGTTGAAAAGGTTTCGAAGTCGGACGAGACAGGAGTGGTCCCCCCACTCGTCAGTATCGGAGGGTCCGTCTCGGTGACACGGAAATAGGATTCCTTCGATTTCTCCAGGTTTCATGATCTTTAAAGACCCGAATTACTTACACACACACCGGTCCGGAGTGCCTACTAGAGTCCGGGATTTCAGAGACTACTACCTTCCGTTTCGCACACAGACTCCGTCACTAGGACCCCGGTAAACAGGGGAAAGGGGTCCTACCCGTCCGGTAAATAGGGGAAAGGGGTCCTACTCGAAACAAGAGACTGTCTGAGACAACGTATTCTTTTTTTTAATCCAAACCGGGTGTATATTTATCTGTCGTTGAAATAAATCAAATGAAAGGGAGTCTCTCTTTATATATCACAACTCAACTGGGTGAATTTTTTTTTTCAAATAAGAAGAAATATATTTATTCTACTTAAACAATGTTTCGTAAACTTTTTATAAAAACCATAGAAAGGAAAACCTGAAAAAAAAAAGGAGTACCTCAAAACAAAACATACAGACATCAACCCAGTGAGTGATTTTGCGATGACGAAGTCTCCTTGTCAGGGAGCGGGAGGCCGTTCCTATTTAAGGGGGTAGTATGTATGAGTGATGTATGACGAGTACGGAAGGTACGACTAATAGTGTTAATTATTGTAAGTAGAGGCACAAACTTGTTGACAAACGAATAAACTGAGGAAGTCTAACAGGCACAAGTTCTCTCGTCGGTGATCGGTGCACACCGATAAATTTAATTCATTTTAATTTTTAAGTCGACGAGTCAACGTGAGCGACGTGACTTTCACGAGTCTTCGGCGTGCACCGACTACCGACGACAGGGCGTACCACACTCTTACCTCGCAAAGACAGTATCCTTCAAGGCAACCTGTCGTAGTGAGATCTGGTAGCTGAGGGGTCCGCATGCACCTGAGGGCACCCGGAGAGACCACAGTCCTTCATAGGGTACGTGGACGTTAGACTCTTCGATCACTTTGGACTCTTTACGAAATGAAGATTTAATACTTACTTATCTCCGGACCCCGTCCACCACCCCTCTCTTTTCGTCCCTCTCCTTTCTCGTCCTCTTCCGAAAGTCTTCTAGACACATTCCCACTCTGTCCCCTCCCGAATCCCCAGCGAGTCGAGACCCGGGGTGCACCGTGTTCCAGTTCTAGTTCCAGGAACTAGTTCCAGGGGATCACCGTCCCACGGGCTTTAGTTGTACAGGATAACCTTTCAGCACTCTTGTCCGGACGGACCTCCGGGGGACACAGAAAGAGACTCTCCAGGGTTCACACATCCGGGAGTCCCTTACCCATGGTAGTTGGACGAGTAGGACCTCTGACCTCGGGTTCCTCCAGACTTGAGACGCAGGACACAGGGCGGACCCGGTCTCAGTAGACTCAGACGAGAGGGCTTCCCGACCCTCGACTCGAAGGGAACGGAGACCCAGAAAGGATGCCGGACGAAACCAAACACTGAGACATTACGACCAACTCAGGAAGGAGAGACCCAGCAGGTGGTCTCAGGACAGAACCTCCGGTTCAGAGGAAAAATCACCGGAGACGGGACATAGTCCTCTTCCGTTACCGTGGGGTGAGGTCATGAGAACGGACCTTTTAGGGTACATGTCTCTTCGGACCACCCGATGTCAGGTACCCCAGCGTTTCTCAACCTGTGCTGACTCGCTGAAGTGAAAGTGAAAAGTGAAAGTACGAAACCTTTTCCTTTACCGTTGGGTGAGGTCACTAGAACGGACCTCTTAGGGTCCCTACCCCCTCGGACCACCCGACGGCAGATACCTCAACGTGTCTCAGTCTGTACTGACTACGTTGAATGGTCGTCGTCGTCGTCGTAGGGACATAGTTCACTCGGAAGGAGAAGGGGTCGACTGAGAACACCGGTTTAATCCGGACTGACCGTCGACCCGAGAAACTCTTCCATTTTAGTCGGTCGTGTTCGGGAACTGAGACAATGGAGTAGTACGAAGTCCCATCTGACTTCTTCCATCCAGGTATTCCTGTATGAACATACCCGATCGGAGAGGATGTCCCACTCCCGTCCCCTCCCCGTTACGAGTCCCAGGGTAGTCTAAACATGAGTCTTGTCAGGGTTCTTCGATCTGTAAACCTTTGGTGATACACTTTATTTGGGACGGCTATACGTTGTACCGCTTCTTTGACCCTTACCGTCCTATCTCAACATCCGATCTTTTGGACCGGTCACCTATAGTGTGACCTTCCAGTCCCGTCTATCTTTACTCCTCTTCTTTGGTGTTCTCAGTTCCCTGGGAAACGGTCACTGTTCAAAACCGATTCTAGACCCTAATGTATAAGGTAAATCTTACTTCGTCAGGGAACGTATTTGGGTTCGTACACCCTGTCTCGTCGAGATGGACGTCACAAACCATGACTATGTCTCCCTTTACGGATCTCTTCGTTTATTCGAAAAAATCCACTGGACGGCATAGTTAATCTTAATCCAAATCGTCACTGAACTGTCTTTTGAGTCATATTGTCACCAAATCCGTCCTATCTTCACACAAAGAGAGAATATAAGTTTCTCAGACCTCAATTCGTCAGACCCCGACCAAACCGATAAGGTCATAGTCTCCGGACCCGAGAAAAATGGAACAGGGATAGTAAGAATTATACTCGGAAGGTTATGTACCAGGTTTCACCGACGACGTCGAGGTCGGTAACATACATGCAAGGTGGATTATCCTTTTCCTTCCTCCTCTTCACGAGTAGGAAAAAGAAATTCCTTTTAAGGACCTTCAATGTGTATGGTGAAGAAGGATGTAGGATAATAGGTCTTATATCAACGTACCGGTGTGGATCGAAATCCCTTTCGACCCTTCATACCAGAAAGAAGACCTATCAGTACAAGGGTCTGTATTAAACCTTCAAGATTGATTACCAAAGACGATGCCGTCTATTAAACTTCACGTAATCATATTTACGTCCATATCTACTCTGTAGGTCCTTTTGTAGGATAACACCAGTTCCTCTAAAACATAAACACAACTTAGAAGATGAGATTCGTCTCTCTAAATAACTTAAATGTCTATGACGGAATTTATCCTCCTCCGAATCGTACACTTTCATCTCAAACAACTTCACCCTTTTCACTATTCAGTATACACAAATGAGAAGATACGGACTGTGAACCACGCTAAGTTCTGCACAAACCTACACTCCTCGGTAATAACTACCTCCCTTCGTTATCAAAACTCGTGTACCGACCTCCAGAAGTCTCCGAGAAGAGGACTACTTAGTCCTCCAGGGACCAGGTCTCCGGGACCTTTCAGGTCTACAGTCTCCCTCGACTCCGAAGTCCCTCCACGGACTCTCGTCTCGTCGTCCCTGGTCTCCGGATCGACCCTGTTCTCTGAACACTACCTGTCTCACCAAAACAGAATCGAGAGCGACGGAAGGGCTTACCCGCAACCTCTCCCCGAAGGAACAACGGGACCTACGGTCCCAGACGGAGGTGGGGACCTGAGGACGGAGACGCCAGGGTACTCCGACATGGCACGTCACGTGTCCCGGACTCCCATTCTTGGTCCAATTGACCTTTACAGTCGAACACCAGGGAAAACGTCGACTCGACAAGTCTCGGAACCTCTACGTCTGACGTCGGACACGACCGAGATGAACCCATTATCTCGGTAGCTGATCCACGAGTGCCACAGCGTGTCACTACACATTACTCCCGTTTAAGTCCCCTAGACCCTACACTCTTTGCCCTCTCTAGACAGGACCGTAGAGTCGTGTACGCTGACCCGACGAAACCTTCGGGTTTAGGGAAGGGTGGGTTCCTCACACCTTGAGTCACGGCACTCACACGCACGAACGATTCAGCGAAGTCAGGCTGAGAAACAATGGGAGACCTGACATCGGGTGGTCCGAGGAAACAGGTACCCTAAGAGGTCCGTTCTTATGACCTCACCCAACGGTACGGGAGGAGGTCCCCTAGAAGGGCTGGGTCCCTGACTCAGACTAGTTCAGAGAATACAGAGGACGTAACTGTCCGTCCGAGAAATGGTGATCGTGGTTCCGGACCTCAGGACCGAGACAGTGGCGGAACGACTCACTGAGACCACACAAGGTCAGCCTCCCTTCTCGTATACGTCTCCGGACACATTCACATACGATCGTGTACCCCGTCCCACTCCCCGACCTTCCCAGAACTTCTGGTATGGTTCCTTAGACCTGAAAGAGACCTTCCGTCAGTCGAGGGAACTCACCTAATATCCGACCCCTCCTATCTTAGATACACATATGACGAGGGGGATCCACGGCACACCTTCTGCTCGATCACCCCTCACATACCCACGGCCCTCTGAACATTCCG
The DNA here is from genome assembly GCA_006410555.1 of Capra ibex. Taxonomy (NCBI): domain Eukaryota; kingdom Metazoa; phylum Chordata; class Mammalia; order Artiodactyla; family Bovidae; genus Capra; species Capra ibex. The sequence goes on along the minus strand of SJYO01033645.1, from coordinate 26,027,005 downwards.
GGGATTCGTAGGACCATCGTCCCCGATCTCTTGACCGAACCTGTGTGTCCGGAGACACAATATACCTCTTTGAAACAGAATTGAGAAGGACGGAAAAATCAACCCATAACCTCTCCTCAAAGGGACATCGAACCCTACAGTCTCCAACGGAAGGAAAAAAAGGGGGGAAAAGAAAAACACCTTACCCTCGTACGGACCGTTAACACGTCTCCGGACTCGGGACCCGTGTCGGACTTCGACCTACTCTCGGGACCCGGAAGTCCACCTCGTCCGGGACGACCTCTCTCGGTGGGGCTCGAGGGACAGGGGGTCCGGAGTAATAGACGTCAACCGAATCTCACGAGAAAGGTAGTGAATGACAGACCTCGGAACTGACTCGGATTTTAATGTGCTTCATCCGGTCCGCGAGGAGACACCGATGGGAGGTGGAGGTGAGGTCGGAAGTCCCTTCTAAGTAGAGTTGGTCTTGATCCCCTCCGACCCCGTGGACCGTGAACGGGTGACCCTCCGTTTCCTCGAATGTGTACCCGCGACCAAGGTCGTCGTCACCGCCGATGACATCAAACGTATGACTGATACACAGTCCGTGTCCCGCTTTATGAAACAAAAGATTAAATTAGAAGTGTTGTCGAGATGTCACATCCATAATAATAAGAGTAGAAAGCATAAGTAACCAAATTTTCATCTCCGGTTCGTTGGAAAGACAGACCCTTACAGACTAGTCCAATGAACGGAGGGTCTCTGTGTAACCTATTTCTACTGTTCTCGTCTATTTTCTAAGGAGAAGGTAGACAGATAGGTGGGTAGTGGATGAGTCGATGGATAGACTAGATTTTAAAGTGAGTCACGGGTGAGACACGATCCGGAAGGTCCTCAATTATTCTGTCTTCCTATTTCTGGACCCTTCTTTGGACATTGTAAGTCCTATAGATGACGTCATCTATGGTGTTTGACAAACCCCTTGTCTACACAAATGTACCGATCTCCGACCTCATAAACCTCTCCAACCCGTCATCTATTACAGTACGTCCAACCGACCAAGATCCAACGGTTCCCGAATCTTCCGGTTCAGTTCCAAAACCCAAATAGGTCACCCTCAGTACAACGTAGAATTTCGTAACGTTACCATCCTAAACTCAACACAACCTGTTGACATCTGTTTTATCCAAGACTCTACTACTTACGACCCTCCAGGAGTATCCCTCTTGTACGTTCTCTACTACTAAATCCCGGATCCCTTGTCCCCACCCACACTAAAATAATTTTTTTATCTTTTATTTTTGTTTTGTCTCGAGTCAAGTCAAGTCAAGTCATTGTCAACACAGACTGAGAAACGCTGGGGTACTTAGCGTCATGCGGTCCGGAGGGACAGGTAGTGGTTGAGGGCCTCAAGTGAGTCTGAGTGCAGGTAGCTCAGTCACTACGGTAGGTCGGTAGAGTAGGAGACAACAGGGGAAGAGGAGGACGGAGGTTAGGCTCGACCTGTCATCGATTTCACCTTTTCCGTCTAAAATAAGTTCTGTTAACGTCATCTCCTTTTCTCTGGAGGGATATCTTGGTCCGAGTTAAAGTTTATGTTGTTCTGTTCACCCTTACACATCGGTTCCTCGTCCCACCCGAGTCACCTCCCTTTTAATGACCCTCCTCGTAGTCCCCATTCTCTAAACCCGATTTGACTGTCTAAGAACGTCCGTCCGACTCCACTAGTCTGTAGTAAACCTCCCGACACCTCCTACGTATTTGGTTAGACTAGTCGACTCAGACTAGTCTAGGACTCCCACCCTCACCACCACCCCCTAGACCCATTTGACTAAATCATCCTAAGAACGACTTAAACGTACCACGTCTCTACTTGTGTTCTCGGGGTTTCAGTTTCATGTCAGTCTTACACCTAAGTCCGCTGATTTCAGGACGGTTCCTAGGAAACAGTCAACCCTGTTTCTCTTCTCCTGTCTGGACCCTCTCTTATTTTTTCCGTCTTTCTCGTCCTGACTCATGAACTCCAACACCCACTCCCCTTCAGACCCACTAGGATCCCAGGACCGACCCAACTGTCCAGTACAGCCCGACCACAAGTGGTTCATCTACCCACACCGACTCGGAGGAGGGACACGTGGGTAGAACGTTCGCACGACACCAGGTCGCCATCGATCCGTTGTTCCAGAGACACCCGAACATTCGGAGGAGTCCCTACAGTCCCGAGTCACACTCAGTTCTTTCTTCATTCCCTTAGCCGTGACCGTCGGACCGATTCTCCGGCCCTCCCCTGGGTTGGTAACCGTGGAAAGGGTTCCACAGGTCGAGACCCTCCTCAATCGAGACGTGAACGAACCCCCGACACTCTACGTAGAGGGGAGGGGAACGTCCAATCAACCACAAACGATATACGTGTCCCTGAACAGTACATTTCCATTCTGGTTCAGGAGACCCTAGGTCCGGAAGGACACTCGCGACGTCGAGACGTCCGTCGAATCTCTCTGTACATTAAGGTTTACAGTAGGGGTCCGTCGGGGAGGGGTCGACAGGCAGAGAAGGGGACCGTACCCACAGGGAACTCACCCCTGACTGGAAATGTGTACGTGAGACCGATAATTTTGGGGAAAACTGACCTTTTGTGAAAAGTCGTCTCCGACAAATTAGGACACCACTTCCGGTAAACCCCACCACCTCCTGGTGGACCGTGTTCCACTGAAAAAGTACCCCACAAGGGTTCCCCAACCCTAAAGTTCCGCACACCGGACCTATACCACACACGCGCACTTACAGGTTTACACCGGTTTATACGGTGTACACGCCGCCACCGTTCGTACATAGGAGTACCACTACGTACATGTGCGTCTTAAAGGACCAGACACCCAACTCGAGGTACCCCGTTCCGCTAAGTCCCGAAGAAACGGGCACTTGTGGAGATCTTGGTACCCCTTTTCTCAAGGGGAGGAGGTTCAAATTGGACGATTGTCTTATGGACGTTAAAAAAAGGAAAGGAAAACTCGTACTGACCAAAAGTACCAACGGAAAGGCAGACTAACGAGGAATAAAAATATTTCTTAAAAGTCTTCCTCTTAGAATCTTTTTCGTATTCGGAATGTCACCCTGTGTGGACTGAAACTTCGAACCGAGGCCCCGGACGAATAGGACACTGGAACTTGTTCAACGAAATGAGAGATTCGGGGTAAGAATATAGTTATAAACTTTTTACTCTTACTAACATTGTGAAAGGTGGCGTACACCAATCCATCAGTGTTCCTAGTGTGTCGTTACTTTACTAGACCATTTGATACTTATGTGAATGTTAAGAAACCCAATCCAAACCCTTCCGTCCGATCTCATTATTAGTTCTTGTAACCGAGACTTTAGACTACCTCTTTATAGAGATAAGTTCAAACGGGGAATACTCGACACACTACTCACGTTCGATGAGTCGGAGAGACTTGGAGGCAAAGAAGTAGACAGTGTCCTTGGACCATTATCTAAAGAGGGTATCGTGGTCTGGTCACAAAGCGTTTCACACTGAATCCTTGGTCCACGAACTCCTTTGACTTCTTAGGACAAACCCCCCCACACCGGGTCTCAATGTGTGGTCCACTAGGATGACCCACGTGTGTATTCGAGTCTCGGTACTAGGACCCGGTAAACGAGAGACTCACACCCGTGGTACCGAGACGTGACACGGAGCCACGGGTCGTACCGAAGTCCGTGTACGACTCACGGGTGATTCAAAAGTCAACTTATTTGTTTAGTCAAATATTGAACTATGTCGGTCTCGTAAATCACATCACGGACTGTGTCTCGTTCTGGAGGCATCTATGGGTTCACAAAGTAATAATTATTATCCCTTCCGTACAGAGACCTTTATTTAGTCGTCCTGGGTCGTGAGACCTGGTGTCTCGTATCAGCGACGGAGGAGCGTACGTGACTTCCGACTCAGCGGAGGTAAAGGTAGTGTTGGACGGACCAAAGAGACTCCGACTGTCGACTCTCCCCTGACCCGTTGGGTGCGGGCACCCCAGAGCTACAGGGTCGACCCGGGCGACCAGTGGACGAAGAACGGAGACCTTCTCTATGACTTCGGGTTCCTGGAATGCCCGACTACTCCTTCTTAACACGAGTGGTAAGGTCTCGGGTTCCGTAGATAAAAATAATCCAAACGTCTGTTGGTACTACCTTCTGACCGGACCGATAAATAACAAGGTCCAAAGAACCGAACCTGAACCACTCTCCTTTTCACTAAATCTTTTCCGAGAAGGACAGACTTCTTCTTACCCATAAAGGTCTTCGGTGATCTGATCTCGAGTTTCGTGGTCGTACCCCCTACCTCCCTTCCTTTATTCTTTGTTACGACGTGGGGGAGGGTGGGGGATGGGACGCTGTGTAAGTTTCGGACCCAGTGCAGGGACTCGGTGTCCTACGTCCTCTACCACTAGATTGGGTTTCGGGAAGTGAAATGCCTCCTCGTTCGGACCCAGAGACCCCCTCTACCTCAAGCACGTCCAGTCACCCGCCGACCCCGTTTCGACCCGGAACTCCGGGGCTCTCGACTTACCATTTCGGTCCCGGAAGGGGCACGGTGAGAAGGACAGAGGAAGGGGTGTGGAACCGGGCGGAGTGGGGTAAGGGGGTCCTACCCTTGCGGAGGTCGTCGTGAACACCCACCGGAGGGACACGGTTCACCATACTTCCTACCCCGTCCCATCGACGATACCAGGGTCGCCACAAACTCAGGGACAACTTTACGATTGGGAGGGGGTTGGGTCTACTACCATAATCTTCCACCCCGGAAACCCTCCTCTAATCCACTGTCCCACCTCGGAACCCTTACCCTAATCACGGGATTACTCTCTCCGAGGTCTCTCGAGGGGTCGGGGAAGGTAACACACACCTGTGTCCTTTTTCAGTCGTACGACCGTAGAACCAGAACCTGAAGGACGGAGATATAGGTAGTCTTCGCTGAAAGACAACAAAGATTCGGTGTGTCGGACACCACAAAGGTATGTCATCTGATTCTGCTATCGTCTCTCCCTACAGGGGTGGGACTTTGACTCCCGTACTTTTTGACGAGTGAGTCCCAGGGGTCCCAGGGGGTGACTCGGGGGAAAAGGGACGTGGTCCGGGGACAGTAAAGTCGGTCGGTCCCCTCATCCGTGTCCTGACCCAGACTCCACCGGGTTAATCCTCCACCCCTCCTTTGGTGCTACCACCTGTAGATACGGTCTCTACGACAAAGGGGACTCTGGAGGGAACCTAAGACGGGGACTCCTGGGTGTGAATAGTGTCCAGTCGTTCCGACCCTAAGTGTTGAAGGACTTTACCTCCGAGATCTTTATAGATTCTGTACCTCCGGTAAACCTGTCTCGAACAACAAGAGATTTACCATCTTTGTAGACCCTTCGACCACGGACGGGCGGTCATCATTGATTGTAACTGACTCACGAACGGAACGCGGTCTGGGAAGGGTTCATGAAATACATTGTCAGTTACAAGTGTCTTTGAATACTTGTATAATGTATGAGGGGGAGGTATAACGTTCATCCTTTCACCTACGAGTCTCTCCACTTCTGTTAACTGATTTCAGTGTGTCGATCTTTTCCCATCCCTATGCTAAACCTGAGTTCCTCGTATTGACAAGTGGAAAGTGAGGTGAAAGAAAAGAACTATGGGTCCAAGAAAAAGAAACTCGAACCGAACTAACGAAAGACACTAATTCCACACCTTTCTCAATAAGAAGTACACTTTTCGTTCGTCGTACACCGTCCAAGAAGTAAGTAACTAAGTAACTTTTTAATAATTCACACACGGTCATGGTACGAGAAGTACTCTGACAGATCCAACTCCAGGGACGGGTGTTTCTCGAGTACCAGACCTCTCCTCTGTCTATAGTTTTCTTTGTACGTCTGTAGTACCTTCCTCCTCTCGATTCTCCTCCCTCAGGCCCAACGATACCATCGTGTCTCCACCGACACTGAACGACATAGGTCATACCATCTCTCCCACTCCCTCCCAAAATTCTCCTCCCCCAAACTCGACCTACTTCCTGACAAGGGGGTCACCGATAAACACCCACCCCTGGTCACGTCCTTCTCGGGATATACAGCCCGATTACCTACTGCCCCGAAGAGACCATCGAGTCACCAATATCTTAGGCGGACGGTTACACTCTCCGTACCCAAGTTAGGGACATAGTTTTTCTAAGGGACCTCTTCCTTTATCGTTGGGTGAGACCATAAGAACGGACCCTTTAGGGTATCTGTCTCCTCGGACAGCCCGATGTCAGGTACCCCAGCGTTTCTCAGTCTATGCTGAATCACTTACTTGTTGTCGTCGTTGTTTACCCACCTCTGAGCTACCGCGTTCCGAATCTCTCGGTGCCTTCTCGATATCATCTCGCCGTACTACTCCAGACACCAATCCCTCTGGCGAGACCGCCTCCCACCGAACCTCTCCCCTTCCGACTTCCATTCCTCCGGTTGATCCTCTGCTGACCTACTCACGGACACTTTTCCCGGTCGTGTCGTCGCCTCCGTCATCTCCACCTTAAGTCCCTTCTGAACTACTGGTCAGTCCAAACCCTCCCGCTCTCTCTACTTCCTCAACCCGAACTAAGACCCAGACTACGTACGCACCTTTACGGCCGTTAATAAGTCCGTCACCGTCCGACGGGACAAACCCTTCCCTCCCGCTTTCTCGACCATCCATGTCTCGTACTACACTCTTTACAACCGGCGGTGCCACAGTGGGGTAATTAAAGTCGGTCACCTCTGGTACCACCAGAGTCCTAACCTACACCCCGCTCGCTTCTGTACAACGTGCGACAAAGTAGTCCTCGTTCCGTCGCACGGAACTGATGTAACGACCGAGGACTTTAGTGATGGTGACATCTTTCTCTTGACATTGTTACGTGGTTGGAAACCCGTCTAGACTACGTAGTATATCCCAAGATCTCTCCCCAACGAAAAGATTGGGCGAAAGGGAGAGGTCGTTAAGTCTCAAGCTTATATGGTGGTAGTCTCCGGAAAGACGGTTAATGTGTAAGGACAAACCGGGGAATTTCTGGACGAAAGACTGTACGTACAGACGACTCGACTATACAAAAGTATTAGTCTCCCTCAGTGTGTCTCCACGACAACCTGGGAAGTCACGAACAACTCCCGTACAAAAACTTCACACACAGAGTAATTTTCATTGTCCTTTCGATATTTCGCAGTGGGCTCAAAGTCTCGTTCGGTTCCCTTCGGGTTTCTTCCGTCTTGACCTCAGTCAAAAGTCCCGGCTCCCCACACGATTATCACCCTCGGGGAGGCACGTCATAGTCATAACGATTGCACTAACAGTGCTGGGGTTCGAAAGATCACTTTGAACCATTAATTTCCCCCTCACCTTCACTGAGTATAGTCGTTCGGTGGTGGAAGTCGAGACCCTTTTGAAGTCACGAAGAAAACATGTTACGTACGCCTGTTTTGTTTGGGTTTGGTGGGTCCTCAAGGTCCGTGAGATAACAGGATCGTGGCCCCTACGTCCTCAACGTTCAAAGGTATCGTTGCTCCGTCTCTTTGTTAATAGTGCACGGAAGGTCCCGGGAAACGGTTCCAATGTTCTTGTGACAGATTCGTGACCTCTTCTACTGTCTCGATAGAGTCAGATTTTACAACTGTACCTTTACTTTTTAATAAATACTGTGGTGTTTTATACACGTCCTGTCAGAGAACGACAAAAGTCTCTTCCTTTGTTCCTGGGTCCCTCCCATTCGGGGAGTAAGTTCCACCGGGTCGAACTCTTCTCGACCAGACGTCACGGTGGTACCCAGAGACCAAGGACCGGGACACGGGAAAAGACGGTAGGGACCTCATCCGTGACCCCTATCTCCACGAGGAGTAGAGACGGTCCACGATACAGAGTTTCGGTATATAGTGTAAACACATCGCGTTTAGGATCAGACGGTAGTTGAAGGAACTATAAGACTTTGCCACAGAAGAAATAAATACTAGGTAGAAAGCCGTCGGGGAAGGTCGTGAAATCACGATACCAAAAAAAAACAAAAAAAAAAAAACGAAGTACTCTAGACCTGTATATCGAAAAGAACGTCGAAAACTCGTCTCAGAAATTACGAGTCATTTATATGAATTCATCAACTCTCCCTAGGTAATCGGGTAGTCACCCCCCGGTCCTCCGGGGAAAGTGTCCGAGGGGACACCTGTCGAAGGGAGATACAAGGGACGTCGGGTTGGAACACTGACGAACCACAAGGGTGATAAACCTCGACCCAGGAGGGCCCCGGAAGACTCTCCACTTATACTTCGAAAAGACCGAGTGCGGACACAGAGAAAGACAGAACGTTCACCTAAAAGGACGTTCTCCGATACTCGTCATTTTCGTCCTGTCGAAAGACCTCCCCACCGGTCCGGTTCTCTGTCGATGACAAACGTGGAGACCCGAACCGAGGTCGGGACCCGGATGTACCTTTCAAGGTCTTCCTCCGGTACCAGACTCGTAGAGAGAGACCCTCAGAACTAGGGTCCTGTCTACACTTCCCTCATCTTCTCACACCGAGGTGACGACTCAATCTGAGTGAAACCCTTTTCTCCTCGTCCCACCCGTCCTTCCCCTGAAGGTAGTCAGACCTCGGGGACTCTCCCCCGGACCCACAGCCCCCATTCCCGTCTTGGTGTACGAGGTCCACACAAACAAGAGTCAGGACTCGGGACACGTCTCGTCCACACGTCAAGGACCCACAGTCTACTGACCTAAGTAAGTAAGTCGTAATTGACTCACGGACGAGGGAGGGTCCGTGTGAAGATCGGGTCCCTTTCTCGTGTCTTGTTCTTTCAATCCGGGACGGGGACCCTTCGACTGCAGGATCCGACTCACGAGTCCCTCTGACTCCCTTGGGTGTCGTGACTACCGTTCCCTCAGCCCCCTACACCCCATGGAGAAGGTTGTTTCCCCGGGGGTCTCAAAGAACCCTAAAGACTGGACACCGGACCCCATCCCCTAGACAATCACGACAGGCCTACCCCTACTATGGTTCTTTAATTTCTACTGTTGTCGTCCTCATTCCGTCCTCCAGACCCGTGGATGTCACACCCCCGGTCCCCGGCCTAGTCCAAGAAAGATGTACCACAGTCGTAATTAGGAGGGTCTCGGGGTCACTCCGGGGTCAGCAGCAGTATCTCCACTCGTCGGAGGGGAGGACCGTGTGTAGAACCTTCACTCCTAAGAGGGACCCCAGTCGTCTGTAATAAGCCAGTCGTCTTCCCCTCCATACACTCCACGGGTCTCTTCGAGATGTCCAAGACCCCGGAGTCCGAACACGGAAGATCGGTGTTTCCCAAGTGGAGTCCACCACTATGGGACCGGAGAGGGTAGGACGTTTGAGTCCGGATTGTCTCGACCATAGTCGGGTCGTACAACTGTCCGTAGTCTTGTCCCCCTGTCCACAGGGACCCCCTACTCGACTTCACCCACACGTCGACCTTCCCGGGGAAGGAGTCGGCCACCGGACGGATCGGGGTCGCACCGGGACCCCTACTACCGTCTCCCCCCGGACGAACGTCGTGACTGGAACACGAGTTTCGGTGTTGTCGGTTTCACTGTCTTACTCAAACTTAAGGTAGAGGTGACGAGTGAAACGAACATCGGGACTCGATCGGTGGGTCTGAGAGCCTCGGAATTAAAATAGTAGTCGTTTTGTTCCAACTGGTGTTGATGTCGTCTTCCGACACTACTCTTACTCGCATTTATTCTAACCCTTGCATGGGTCGTCACAGACCGTACGTCATTTACGATTATTAGTCATCGAGAGTACTAACTACAATTAAATAATATAATCATAGTCTAATAGGAGGAGGTACATCGACCCCGACCCGACATTCAGTACCACATAAGACCACCGTCTCGGTATAAAGGGTCCCTACGTACCCCGTCTCTCTGAATACCGTTTATCTTGGTATTACAAAATATCGTCTCCTAAGGTTTGAAGGAACAGTAGTCTTGTGGACCCCACGAACAATGTCTAAGTCCCAACCCCCGATATGGGGGAGGGTAACGGGAGAAGGGAGGGATCTCTAAGGGTAAGTACCCAGACCCCCCTCCGAAACTTAGACACAAAAATGATTTTAGGACTCCACTGAGACAACGTCCTTCGGGTTCTTAATCCAAAACCTGTCGTGACGAAATTTTCGACAAAGGAGGTCGGGGCCGGTCGGAGCACCGACCGAGAGGAGGTGCCGACCCGATAAAGACAGACTAGTGGTCCTCGACAGCGGAGTTCAGTCCGAGAAGAAGGGACCCATGGGGACCTCTGTGCGTACCTGTCTAGGAAAGAGAAGTCGAAAGACAGATCTGTGGTACGTCTGGATGTTTTGGAAAAGAGGAACTTTTGCACTAGTGGATAAAGACCCGCCGACGTTAAAAACTTGAGAGAGGATTGTTTGTGTGAATCTATCTCCGAAAAAAAAAAAAGACTGAACTCTTAGGTAAAATTTTCACAATATTTTCATACTAACATATAGAGGGAAATAAACATATATCTTACTAGGGATCGTTTACTTCTGACCGAGTCGTCTCACTGATTTGTAGGTCCGACACCGTGACCTAACGGACCCAAACTTAGGGTCGAGACGGGGAAGAACCGACACACTGGGACCCGTTCGAGACGTCGGGTCAAGGACACGGAGCCAAAGGAACAAAAATCTTATCCTGATTATCATCGTCGATAGGGGGTCTCAACAATCTTCCTAACTATTTCGTGAATGTCGCTACGGACTGGGTATCACTCGGAAGTGATATCTGGCACTTTACATTGACGTACTCTGTCGTACCCTCTAGGTCCCTCGTACTTGTAATGGACGAAAGGTCCTTTCATTTATTCTTTGCATGACATTACTACGGCTGACCGAAATCGATCCAGGAGAAGAAAGGACTGTGTGTTAAGACGGGACTTCCTTCCTGGTCTGGTACTTCCGTCGTTTCCTTCGGGGTAGGCACTGGTGGTTGGTACGGGCTTCGCGTCCTAACAAAACGACTCGGGGAAAGCGTTTGTGGCATTTCGGAACAAACGCCTCTTAGTAAGATCGACACTGGATGGATTCACCGTCCGTCCCTGGTCCCCTGAAAAGGGAAACAGAGTTAAAAGTAAAGGTTCTATACCTTAACGACTTCCAGAACCGACCAAAGTGACTTCTCGATGTCCGTTTCTTGGACTACATCCTTTCCCTCCTTAATTCTCTGGTCTTGTCGTCACAGGTTAGTCCGGAAGTCACTACTACTTTCTGTTCTCTTTCCTTTGGCCCGAGTGAAACGGGAGTGGATGGGGACGGTCCAATCGGACGGAGATAGGGGACCCTGTCGTCATACCGACTCGTGATCCGGAACCTCGTCCGTCTCGACCGACCTGTCGGACGGGACGATGGACAATCACCATACTAGAACTCTTGGACTGACTGGTCAGATTAGGAGGAGACATTTTATTTCCCCTATCGTCATGGGTACAGTGAATTAACAACCCAGTTGAAGTCGCTCCATTTTATATATTTCACGGTCTTTGACTCATTTACTTTCGAAAATAATAAGAGTAACGATGCACCTGAAAAGGTACCCGGGTTAGATCAGGTTCTAGCCTACTAAGTCCAGAGTGGGTTATGTCTGAGGACGTTTCTTATCGGGTCTTGTCGACCTCTTCCTTGCTTCTGACTTGCTGGTCGAACGACCCTGTCCGGGTGCTCAAGGACACACACACAAACCTGTCCTCCACACACTCCCTGAACCTCGAGGAGCCCGTCCCTGGTGGGAGGGGCACCATTTCTGGGAGGACCACTGAGGTACACTGGGGAGACCCACGAGGTTTTCCTCGGCGTCTTTGAGTAAAGACTCTCTCTGGGTCCCTCGTCCCGTCCCAGGTCGTGGCGTCTGTCAGGAGTCCCATCTTTGTCTACTTCTGCGATCGCACCGTCCCTTGAGTGAGTCCCCCGTCCGGCCCACCCGGTCCCAGTGACTGCACCGCCTCTTCCAGACCCTTTGTAGACGGTCGTCCACCGTGGGTATGAAAGTTCCTCCTTAAAGGACGTATGGTCAGCCCGTCCACCTAGAGCGTCCTGGAAGACGTCCTCGTGTCTTCCAGGTCGGTTGTCGTCGACCCGGACCGATAGGTCGCCCCCGTCCCGTCCGAGACGAGGGACCCCTCACCGTGATCGAGTCCCGGGTCCGGACTTTTGACCTCGGGTACTCTTGTTCCCCAGTGGAATCCTGTAACCTTGAACCGGGACCTGCTGGTGTCTCCAAGGTGTCTTTTTCTATTGAGTCCTCTGACATGGGTCTCGAAACAGCACATGGGGTTTAGTGTAATAAAGTCTGTTCAAAAGTGTGGTTGGGTTACCTTTTTCATAACCACAGTGGGATAATAACTACTCATTTGACTCCGAAGAAATCCAAGTGACTATGCGGGGTACAAGGTCTCGACGAGACACCGTCTTCGTCCTTACGGGTCCGGACGAACGAGTCTTAGGGGACGAGAGTAGGTCCATGGTCACACACGTCTAGAGGTCGACCACCCCGGTCCCGGACGGAGTGGTTGTCTTAAGGAGTGCGTAAGAAAACACAATATACTTTTCGTGGTCGACACCCGACTCTTGGTTCTGCGAGGGACCCTGAAACCTTCACTGGGTCACCCCACGGAATAGGTTAGAGGTATCCCCCCATCTCAAAGTCTCTTCAATCTTCGGAACGGACCCCTGTGAGTCTTCTTTCACCGTCTCGGTTCCTGGGTTTGGTGCAGACGACCGAGGGGCGGACCACAACAGAGGTGACGTAACTCGACAAAAGGAGGGTGGGACTTCTTCTATGCCCGTCTGAGTAATACACCGGGACGACGTATTCCTTGTAGATGTCTTAGTTTGTGAATGTCCGGAGATCGTACAGAAAGTCCTGTCCACCGTCCTCGTTAAACAGACGCCAACGTAAACATTTGTGTCGTACCTCTTGTGGAGTCCTTCGATCGTTCCTAGCTTGTCCAAGATAAACAGCGATTAATTTTGTTCCCTCTACGGTCCCCTTTTCTTCTACCTAACCTCTTTTCCACCTTCAAAAGTTCAGTTACGCCTTACCACCCTCCTGCCGTAAGGGTACAGAACCCGTTCCCACCAGGACTCGGAGTAAACCCACACTCGGAGTCAATCGAGCCGGTGGTGGAAGAGTAGACAGAAGGACTGACCGATTCACAGAATTCCTGTTACGACACCGTATAAATGGAAAGTAGTTGTCGTGTGTCGTGTCCCAGACCGTACCTCGTCCATAAGTCGTTTACAAATAACTTACTAACTGCCTTACTTACAAACTCTTGGTAATGAGTCCAATTCCCACTCTGACTTACCGACCAGTCTCGAGAGGGGAGGAAAGTATAATGTGCACGGTACCCGAGTCACAGAGGTCAAAACCGAACGTCTCTCGGGGCCCTCTAGGGTACCAGGAGGAGACGGAAAAACTTATAACCGGAGGGAACCCTCGGTAGTCGAACCACAGGTCCTGGTGGTGACCTCAAGTAATCCCGACTGATCGATACCAGTCCCCGGGCTCGGTTGACCGACACTAGTTTTCGGACCTACGGTCCCAGTCCAACAGGGTCAGACTCACAACCGAAGTAGTGAAAGGTCGACACACTGGAACCCGTTACTACTAACGGGAGACTACGAACTGGAGAGATTCAGACAGAGGAATAGACATCTTATCCCCAGTATCGTGCCTCTTGCTACTCCTGACTTACTCTGGTGCAGGTCACGACCGTGTATCATTCCCGAGTTAGGTACGGTCCGGAAACGAGATAGTAAAGGACTCCCCGGACCCTCGCACCGCCAGGGAAAGACGAGGGAGACGGTCCCCCCACCACTCGTTGAAACCGACACACGAGTGGAACGGAAACAGATCCTGGTGTTTCCTCTCGTCCCCTAGTACTCCTTCTCTTCTCTTCTCAGACAATCTTTACCGTCGTCCTCTTCGCTAGCCTATATATCTGCACGTGGTCCCGGTCGGTCCCTGACCTATTGTAAAGGTAAGACAAAGGAAGTAGGCATTGAATCAATAAATTTCACGTCCTTTTTTCGGTTTTATACGACAGGGCACACATGTTTACTCCAAATATTTATCGACGACACCTCTCTACCGTGGCACCTCTCTAGTCCCACGGGTGTCACTCGGGACTGAGTCAAGGCACCCCCGGCCGAGACCGCTAGACCTCTACAAGGTGCACAGACGGAGACTCGGTGTCAGTGGAGCGAGAGGCGCCGAGGAACCCCTCTGGATGTACGAAACTGACACCCCTATTCCTCGTGACACCGTAAGGTTACCCTAACCTTCCGTAACCGTAGTGACCCACACCATCTCACATGTCCTAAACTTATGTCGTCTGACCCTAAACGTATGGAGAGGTAGTGAACGGTCGCCACACTGACAACCGTTTAACGGGTCCGGAGTCTACGAGGAGGTAAGTGACTGATCGACACTCATGTCCAAACGATATGGACATTAGTGGTCTATATGGTGCTTATGTCCTAACGACACTTCTACCTCGAATAAGGATATGGTCGAGTTGTCATAGAGAACGATTAAAACCGTTCTGTTCGTCTATAAAGACTCCGGTCTGTCGTCGTTCTCAAAATCCCCGGAGTCTAATTGATTACCGACTCCGCATTGTCCCTATCTGTTCCTACTGTATGTCCAGTGATACTACTTCGACCATACGGGTCCACGATGAAACTAGGGACTTATCTGGGGTCTGAAACTCGGTAGACTGGAAGTTTCCTGCTCAGATCCATAGTAATAATATTAACAATTCGTAGAAATAACGACAGACGAATCGATGGACCGTAAAGTCAAAGACACTCACTGTCAGACAGCGACGTCTAACAGACGGTGACTCAAGGACGGGGTCGGAACGACTCATCCATCGGACTCACACAATCGTCGAGTCAGGAGGACTACGAGACTAGGAGTCGGTGCGTAGACTGGTAGTCTTTCAGGAACAGGCCGGTGAATGGTTGTGGGACCGAAACTGATTCCTGGTCGGAACTTCGCCGAGGATCCCTTCGGGACTACAAAGGACCTCCTGACGACGGTGTCTGTGATAGGTACCCAGTGAGTTCTATTGGACTCGAGTCGGGAACTCGTCAAACCGGGAGAAGTCGAAAGAGGAACCTGAATTCGTACGGAGACCCGGAGGAAGAGCCTAAGTCTAGTCAAAATGTTCGTAACCAACTCGTGGATGATAAACCGAAATTGACACTAGGTCCAACCCCCTGTTGTTTCGTTGTACCAACGGACCCTTCCCCGTGCTGGGGGGGGAGTGGATGTCTACTTGCGAAGAGGTGACGAGTAATCGACACACCAAAAATTAACAATGGGGTTTGAAAACTCGGGACCGAAGGGTGAACGTTTGACTCTGACCAATAGATGTACCAGAAATCGGATCTCTTTACCGAGGTATCGTCCATGACTCACCTGCTCTCAGTAGAAGAAGAACAGAAGGAGAGAGGTAAGTAGAGGGTAGGAGAAAAGATGAAAGAGGACGATGAGGAAGAAAGGAACGAGAGTTCCTCAAATGGTAGCTCACTCCAGTCCGTCTCTGGATCTGATTTGAAAAGGTTACCGTAGTCCTATTCTCATCCATGTCCTTTAAGACCCTATGTCTCCACCTGTGTGTGTGTGTCTACCGAAGGAAGACAGCCGGAACTTTCAAGTCCCTTTTTGACTCAGCACACACACACACAGGTCCACATGTGTGTCCCGACTTACACACATATCGGACGGACATGGGTGTGAATGTCTTTGCACCTGTAGTGTATCTGTAAGTATATATCTGTTAGTATGGATAATCTTCCCTGGACCTTACTTCGTCCTGAATCGGGATAACCAAGTGTGTCTTCGGAATTGGTTCTTCGTTGCTACCTCAATTTCCAGTTCCTGTCACTCCACGGGTCTCTGAGTCACCCTCCTTCGAGACGGTGTGGATCCCGACCACCTTGTTCCCTTCTGTACCACAATGGTTCCGTCCTTTCTCGGACTCAGAACCTTCACAGCGTCAGACCGTCCTTGCTGTCAGCACCTACCTGTACTGATGAGGGTCTCAACACGCGGGGGGTGGGAAGGAGAATGGGAAACTAAAAAAAAAAGGGAGGACAACCGACTCGGGATGGGTCCCTCCAACCCACTATCGTATCCGTCCTCGGAGGAAGGACCCGTGTCTCGGGACGTCCCTTCATACCTCTCACCGAGGAACCCTCCCACGTTTTCCTCTCATTCACCGACGGGTCTCGAAGAAGGACGTCCCGTCCATCCTACCCCCCGGTCTACCCCCGGCCCGTCCGCACTACGTCGACCTACTAACGGTTCGGGGAGGGTGTACAGACCTTATGGTCCTTCCCGAGAGTCGACGGAGAACCTCAAAAGACGTCCTAAAAGACTGTCGAGTATGTGACAGTACGGAGTCAACAAATACCCTTTGGTGTTTAACCGAAGATCGGAGCGATCAGAAACGACTTCCACTGACACTCAAACGTGAATAAACTCTATTTAGACACACAGCACGAAAGAGAAAGACGGGGTCACGAATACAAGTCCTCCGCACTCTCTTACGGACCGGGACCCGTTCCCGACGTCGACCGACCTAAGCACAGGAGTCTCGTACGGGTCGAACCACACCTGTACCCGTAGTGCACGCCAGGAGTCACTCGTCGAACAGGGGTGGGAGCCGAGGACCTCCGGGGTCTCCGTGAGAGTCCAAGGAGGGGTAACCGAAGTGTAGAGACCGAGACGGAAGAGGTTGTGGTAATTAGGATAGTCCCGAAAGGGTCCTCGACCCTCAACCGTCACGGTCCGACGCGAAGGGCAGTCGTGGGTCGTCTGTCATTCAAACGTGACAACCAACTGTTCTCCTATGTACAAGAGGTGTCCGGTCGTGTTGGCTGGCCACACCAGAGCACAACACTTGAGACCTTCAAGGGTGTCCACTGAGGAATCAGGTCCACCACCCGTCGTCTCCCCCCACCACCCTTCGAGATAGAGTTTAGGGTCGAGACACACCGGACACTCTCTAGAGGTTGATTTACCAGTGACCAGACGGAGAGAAAGAGGAGTTGTCCTACGGACGTCGTGTACATAAGACTCGTCCAACCGAAGGTCTTCCCAATTAACGTTTTCAGTAGGACCTATCGTTTCGAGTGCCCGGATAAAGGACCCAAGGCAATTGTAGTGGGACTACAGCGACTCTCTCGGGTGCGGAACTTCAGCAGAGGACCATGACCTCTGTCCCGGGACAGTCGTCGGGTTTCTTTTCCAGATAGAAGGACAAAGGATGCCTCCCTCCCATAAACAGGTGACCTAAATCTTTAAAGGGATTCAATGACTCACCTACAATGCAACCGTCCCTCGATCAAGGGGCGGGACGGGTAAAATCCCGACCTTAAACGGAACACAAAGAGGAGAGACCGACCGGACCGGACCGGAAAGACACATCCTGAAACGTACACTTACTTAGACACGGGTCCTCCTCATCCCTCCCGGACCCGAGGTCCTTTCGACGAGTAGACCCTAAATCCACTTAGACACCATGAGCTCGGTAGAGGGTCGACGTCAGGTCCCAGGACGTCACGGTCCCTGACCTGAATCTCCTGGAAGTCCTTCTACGTCCGTATAAAGACGTCTTTTTAGGTATGGCTTTTCGCTCCCTCGATGTGTCCGTATGTGTGAGTATGTGTCTGTGCGTGGATATTTGTCAGAGAAAGAGTGTGTGTGTGTGAGTATGAATGTCTATGTACGCCAAGTACAAACCAGTCTTGTCCATTTGGACAATCTCTCCTAACGACTAGGTCGAATTAGGGGAAGACCTACTCAATCTAACTAAACGAGTCGTGTCTCGCCCACGTCTCGACCACTGAGACACGGCACCCATGGGTCGGTCAAGACCCTGACCTCTGTGGTGTAGGGCCACGGTCCCGGGGGTCCTGGTGTGTCCAGTTCCCGTCCCAATCTGAGGAAGGACTCGACGTCCAAGGGACTCCTTACGGTCCGACCGTGTTGAGTGGTCATGGACCAACCCTATGTACAGGGTGTACAGTCTAACATGGGGAGGTACTCGGGCGTGGACCGGTCAGGGTAGGGGACTTCCCGGTCGTGGACACCTGAAACCCTGACCTGTACGAACTCAAACGTACTATACCAGATTAAGTAGGAGACACATGAATTTGTTGACAAGAAGGTAGGGATCTCCTCCACGAATCGATCCCTCCGTCCCACGACTCTCGTCTCGAGAAGTTATCCTACCTTAGTACAAACATAGACCCGGTCGACACACTGACTGATTTCGGGACTTAGAACAAAAAGACAGATAGTTCACTCCTATGAACTCGGGTGAAGAATCAGGACGATACTCCAAATTTATTAATCGATAATTTCGGAGGTCGTTACACTGATCGTATGTTATCCACGAGTTATTTACCCCTCGAGGATAGAGGACAGAACCAAAATATAAGAGGACCTGTTAAATGTGTCCTCTTTATCTGGGTAAGTCTGTGTCCATCGAGAGGTACATCGGGCTCGTCGGGGCCGGTCGAGACTACTGTTCCCCTGTCCCAAGACCGGACGAGGAAAAACTGGACTACATAGTCAATGCAGAAGTCTCCTGGTCTTGGTGTCCCACACACGACACACATTATTTCTCTAATTAATATTCCCTAATCGAGTGTACTAATACCTCCGACTCCTTAGGGATTTAGACATCAGTCGTTCCACCTACATATCACGTCACCGACTACCATATCAAGGTCAAGGTTCCGATCGTTCGAGTGTAGGGTTCTTCTCGGTTACAAAGTCAAGGTTAGACTTCCGTTCTTTTCTGTCTATAGGGTTTAGTTTGTCAGTCCGTCCTCCTTAAAGGATATTGAACATCTCTCAGTCGAAAGAGTAAGATAAGTCCGGAAGTTGACTAACCTACCCCGGGTGGGTGTATCTCCTCCTGTTAGACAAAATGAGTTAGACGGTTTAAGTTATAATTCGAGTGAGTCTTTGTGAGAACACCTGTGTGGGTCTTACAAATTGGTTCAGGACCCATGAGGTACCAGGTCAGTGTCGCGGGGTTTTACGTAGACGTAGTGTGGATCATAGACCACTGGAGGACGTAGTCACCCACAGGGTCGTGTCAGCCACAGGACCCCTATTCGTGGTCAGAATCTCGGAGGACCTCGAAAACCAGTGGCGACATTATGTCGTCTCCAACAGGAGACCCCACCGTCTTAAAGTATAAAGTCCACTCAGGTGGTGGAGAAGTCGGTACTTCTATCGTTCCACAGTACTGGTTCTGGATGAGGTCGGGACACCCGGAGAGAACCATCGTCATTACAGTCTCGAAACGAGTAGTCGAACAGATTCTACTGAGAGTAATAGAAGAAAGGTATGGGAGACCCAAATTATTATTAGAAACGTGGTACCAGACATGGTCTTTGGACCCGTAATATAAACTTTAGACAAAAAAGGGATGTAGAATTAACGAAAGTTCAGGACGGTCAAAGAAAGAGGAATTGTAAAGGAAGAGGTTAGGTAATGACAAAGAATAGGTGACGGTAACGACCCCGGGATGGACCAAAGTAGAGGACGGCGAAGGGACGTGGAAAGAGGGGTCACGAAAAGAACGGGAGTCAGAACAGAATGTCTCGGACAGTAGGTGTGAGAACGGTTTCCGTCGAGAGATTTTATTCTCTAGGTTGATGGAACGACGATTCGACGATTCAGCGAAGTCAGCACAGGCTGAGACACTGGGATGCCTGAGACGGCAGGGACCCTAAGAGGTCCGTTCTTGTGACCTCACCCAACGGTAAAGGAAGAGATTACGTACTTTCACTTTTCACTTTCACTTCAACGAGTCAGCACAGGCTGAGAAACGCTGGGGTACCTGACGTCGGGTGGTCGAGGAGGCAGGCACCCTAAAAGGTCCGTTCTCATGACCTCACCCCACGGTGTTGATGGAACAAGGGATTAATTAGTAGAATAGTCGAAGAGTGGCAGATCATCTCAACATTCGACTAAGAGACTCCCGGTTTAAGTCGGATGTGAATGGGTTTTTCTCTTTTTTCTTTCTTAAGTTCACGAAAATGGATAACTTCCCGTGGAAGGTCAAGGCGTCAGAGTGGTGAGGAATGCCAGAGTGGGGACGGACGAAGGGAGGCAACAAGGAACAGGTTAAGGACCTTACTCTCCTAAGGTTTGAGAATTTTTTTAAAAAAAACTGTACGTGTGCGACGATATAAATAAATACTGAACGAAAACCGACGCGGTCCAGAACCAACGACGGACACCCGAGAGAGATCAACACCGCTCGCCTGCAGAGTGACGTCACCGGGGAGAGCGACACCTCGGGGTCGAGAGCCGTGCACCTGAAGTCATTAGCATCGTGTGCCCGAGTCCCCAACACTGAGCGACCGCGATCCCACGCTCTCGAAGTCATCAACGCCGTGTCCCCGAGTAATTGACACCGAGCTCCCGGGATCTCGCACGTCCGCGGTCATCGACGCCGAACGCTCTAGCTCTCACGCTCGATTCATCAACGCCGCCTACCCGAACCACCAGGACTCCGTACACCTCAGAAGGTCCTCGTCCCTAGTTTGGACACAAGGGACGTGACCGTCCTCCTAAGAATAGGTGACTCAGGGAAGGGCTAAACCGGAAGTGTGCGAATAAAAATTCGACAAGATGGGTTCATGGCACACAAGAGTGGTAGGACGAGACATGGAAAGGGGTTTGTGTGTCATATCAACTGGGAACTTATTGTCGTCCCCAATTAAGTGAATATGAAATATCTATCCGAAAGACAGACACCAAGACGGTATAGGTGTCTAAGTTGGTTGGGACCAATACATCACAAATGACACCTTTTTATGGGTCACATTCACTTGCACGTGGGAAGTGTGAGAGCAACGAGTTCCCTGTTAACGTCAGGAGCAGTAAAGACACGGAAATGGGCACAACAAATCAAACTAACTCCTCAGAAGGAGAGAAACTTGGGGACCGATCAGGTTTGATAGGACATTCTGAGATAAATATACCACGGGTGAAAAATATCAGAAAGGTATTTTAAGACATTCAGAGGCGAAGGAGATATTTTACCTCATTAGTATCCTAGATGGACTACCCCAACAGTACTCCTACTTTACTCTGTTGGGTCCATCTCACGAATAGTGTCACAGGCCGTCCATCTTTCTCAGGTTCTTTGTGAGTCGGTGGTCGGACGGAACGTAATCTCTACAGTCATAAACCCCGTCACCACTGATATCCCTCGGAAGTCAGACAGAAACTGGTCCCCCCGGACTCAAACGGTCCGAAAAATGGAAAGTGTCAATTTTGTTTATCTATTATTAATCACAGATAGTCCGTCATTCATCCTTAATCGGAGAACGTCTACGGACGAACTACCCCAGTACGTTCTCATCCCCGCCTCCCTCCTTAAAGAATCGGAGTCTTTCTAGACAAACTCTTTCGTTGTGTTTCTTTTAATTTTATACCAAAATATGTATGCAAATCTGAACTCTACTTTTTTTATACATATAGATAGATAGATAGATTAGAACTTCCCCAAATTTATAAAGTAACGAGTACCGGACCACGGAGAGTAACCACTTGGTGCCATCACCTCTGCCACGAGTAACCAAAGACAAACGTCAAGGTAACTTACTTTGAGTACACCTGTAAGTGAATCATTTTTAGGTAATTAACGTTTTAGTGGACCCTTATTATTAATAACAGGGACATACCATGACCTTACTAAACTGGCGTAGTGTGACCTCTGAAAGTTCCAGTTGTTTAATAGATGTCCGTATCTCTCTTTGGGGTGGGTGGGTCGTCGTCTGGTCATTCACTGAAAGCTAGACTTTTACGCAGACTCTCACTTTATGTCCAAGACACGATCCAAAAGAAAAAGAAATACATCTCTTTTAGGTATTCGTTTTAATCCACTAAGAACCGAGGTAGGAATCAAATCCCAACCCCCCGTGGAGTTCTATTACTTCCGAAAACTTTCTTAGTGCTACGTCCCTCCTATCCACAGTCGAACTACATGAGAACCGACCTTTATAATTCTAGTGACCGTTAGACTACGGTTCCTGACTTCTCTACGTAAAGATTTACTCTTTTACATCGGGGTCCCAACTCGAGGAAAACCTCCTTCACAGGTCCAGTGCACTCTTAACACCTTGTCGTAGTGTCTATAACTTCTTCGACCGGTCGAATCACTCACACAGAATATCTGAGGTGACGACGAGCCCCCTAGAGTATACGAGGAAACCCTCCCGATATGAAGGGGGTCACGGGGACGTACGGTCAGAGCCGGTACACTGAATTAACAAAGCCGGTTCCTTGATACTCGTGTTCACTGTACGAAGTAAAAGTCCACCTTCGAAATCCTCGGTCACACACGAAGTGGAACAAGAGAAGGGAGATCGGTACTTGTGTTCCCAGACACCACGTCGACGAGATAGTCGAATCTAGAGTCATACTTCTACCGTCACACTTGTGTCCTCGTCTCGAGGACCAACTGGGAAATACCTACGTCTCGTACTCACTCTTCATTTGGTACCGACATGACCATAAAACTCTCAAAAATTATGACGTCAGATTGGGTCAGACAGAACTACTTATGAGAGATAAAAATTTCCTTCTTACTATACTGTAAATAAGGAAGAAACTTATCGATCTGTATAATACTAAAAATATCGTCTTCCTGTCTTTCTCTTTCTTCTTAAGCATTTACGGTCTTTGCCTGGGTGTCAACTCAAATATTTCATTGTGGTTCCCGGGTTCCGTAGGCGAAAAGTCTCAGACGTCTAAACAAGTATTTCACAATCATGTAGTCACAGTGTGTCGGTGAGGGATTGGGTATCTTTCCTATTGAGGCACTGGTCAGGGTACCGAACACCCTACAGTGTGTCCCGTCAGTAGTGCATAGACGAGGAGAAGGAAGTTGGTACAAATTTTCGAACTAGAAGGGACTAACATAGGAAACCGAAAGATTAACATATTAGGGACGGACCTCACGACAAGAGAAGGGGAGAAGGTTGTCAGACAAATCACTTGTGGATCACCGGCATTACGTTTACAGTTGTGATAGACTTCGAAAAGGGTGTACGAAGGGTTGAGGTCCGTCCACCCTTAAAGAAGGTAGAACAGGTCGCTGGTTGACCTGTGGAGACACCCAAACAGGGTCTCTGTCGAGTGTACCCGACACAAGTTGCGGTTCAGCAGTCGAAGAGGGTACGGACGAAGGGAAAGACGAAGGGGTATAGGTGCTTACGGAGATGGGAGGTTAGTCACTAATTTAGATACGGTAGTATACGACACGGTAGAATTAGCAGGGACGGAGTAGGGAGCAGGTTGGTGCAGAGTGACTTCTTGAGACTTTACGAAACTCTTGAAAAACAAGAGTAGTAGTGACAAGGTCAAGACCTTGACCAAGACTAGATTGTCAGAAGAAGTGACGCAAGAAGCGAAGATGGAGTAGGAGGTGAGATGATGGAGATCCAACTATAAAGACTTTATACCTAAACGACGGTTGAAAACTAGTAAGAACGTCAGAACTCATACTCCAACTTAGGACAACCGTGCCGTAAGACCCCGTAAACTTTAGGCGAAGAGGTAAACCGACAAAAAGGGTGACGAGGAGGAGGAATTAACGGATATGAGGTCGTTGTGGTCTTAAATAAGAACGTATATATATAAAAAGAACATGGAGACTTAAACGGATAAAGGTACCTTAAGAGAGGAGAAAGGAGAAGTTGGAAGAGACGATTGTGACTGGAATTGCAAGTTCTAGGTCAAGTTTAAAGTGTAGGGGATCTTTTGGAAGACTCTTCGGGGTCCGTCTTAGAGACAGAGGAGAAGATCACAAAGGACCCGTAACACAAATACGAAAGAAACTTTGTAGAGGTGAGAGACACGGTCGATACTGAACTTGTACAGTGTCTCTTCACGGTGTTTCCACCCCTGACCTAGGATAAATAAACACATAAGAGAAATTATCCGTCACTACACCTTACTCAGAGTCACAACTTAGTCTATCAAAACAATATTGTTTGTCACGGGGGGTGGTTTAGTTACTGAATAATTTTTACTGTAAATAAAGAACGAGAATAATTACAACCTCTGACACACCCAGTTAACACCAATGATATCCCGAGACGATTCAAGAAGGGTAAGACTCCGGATCAGACCTCCAACAAGGTAAACCCTGTATGACAAAAGGATCTTCTCTTTTTTTTCGTTCTCAGAAGGTACACTACCAAGGGTTTCAAAGAAAATCCCGTATTAAATACAGTATAGGATAACCAGTTTCGGTCAATGACCACTTCGGACTATAGTGACCTCTACATAAGAGGGTATCCTCCCTTCCCCGGGGTGTTCAGTTACCGTTACTTATTGCTACAGATTATAAAATATACATACTACCTTGATTACTCACCCTTAATACTATATGAGATGATGTTACACGAACAGTTTAATTTACCTGAGCTCGATGACTTGTCTTGGAACCTCTTAGGTCACAGGTTAAAGGAGTATACGACCTGAAAACAGTAAAACTTGATGGGTCGTAGACTTGAATGAAGAATACAAACTCCTTAAGGGATGAAAACTCAGAACCACCCTTATCTCTGGATAGTCTTGTCGGAGGATGTTCTCTTCACTAAAGGACCGGAAGGAACTAGGTCCGGGTCCAAGTACCGAACAGAACGTAGGTAGTATACACAAAAGGGTCCGAAGCTCAGTTCCAACCGACCGTTACCGACCCCACGGTCCTCGAAGTTTAAGAGTCCCGCGACCTCCGACGTCACACCCATCGTTGCAGGTTATAGTCGTGGCGCCCGTCACGACCCACCCGGAGATGACTTTGTTCCGAACCTCATTTCACAAACGACTGTAATGGTCCTTAGACCAGGAGATCGAGAGGACCGTCAGGGTACCAGTGGGTTACAGGAGAGTGATTAAGGAACAGACGGACGTAGCCGGTCACGACAACGACAGCGAATATCAGTGCATGGGACCGAGCGGGTGGCTGCAAGGGTCCCACCCGTCACAAATTCCATCAATTGTGACAGTCGAAACCTTGGTCTGAAGAACCGAAACTTCTGGAGGTCGAAGGGGACATGAACCTCGTTCGATGAATCGGAGGTAGTCGGAGTCAAAGAAATAGACACTTTACCCTCATTTCTACGGAATGTCCCAACAGCATAACTTCCTCTATTATACGTACCTCCCTTAAATCACGGATAATACTACTGACAATAAGTGTTCTTTCACTTTACTGAAAGAGTCGAAGTATTTTATACGACCACCATTGTGACTCAGGTCTTCCGTCCGGAGGACCGAGGTCTTCGTCACGAATCGTCTCGAGTCGAAAGTGAGCCCACCTTAAACGGAACGTCTGTATTACCGTCCCGAGTCCATTCTTTCACGTGTGTTTAACGATGAGAGAACCGTTCGTTAAGCATTTCCTCCTGAAGACAGACTTAAGAACCACCTACCGTGACTGGAGACAGGGAATGAAATTAGGGTGGACGGATTAGACTCCTGCTCCTTTCTTCAAATTCTGAACTGTGGAAACAGCCATAAAGTTGTCATCCCTCCGACATCTTGGATCTAAACCTTCACCCAGATTGGACATGACAGGCGTACCGTTTGTGTACGAGGTCTACCGTGTACGCTCCATGTCTACCACGTGATGGTCGACACACGGCTACCGGTTCACAGGAACAGTCGGCTCCTCCTCGGTAGTGGGGTTCTGACAACCTCTGGGCCTAAGGTACCCACGTCACACCACAGACAAGACAACAACAAAAAGTCGTAGGTCTTTTCTTACGTCAGGGCCACCGAATGTAGTCCTAGGGTCGTCCGAGACTCGAAAGGACGTCAACAGGACTCCCCGAATTGTACACCGTGCCCGGTCAGACCTCCAGAAGTAAACGAAAAACTCGGATTGTCACTCGACACACAAAGACACCTGTCCGGAGAATAGACACGGTACTCGGTTCCGGTACCAAGTTTGTGTTGGTGTTTTTTAATCGCTTCTGGAGTAAGGGATGAGGGGAGACCTTCCCTCCTGGGAGGTCGGACCGAGGTAGGGACAGGAGTAGGTGCACGGGGCCAACTGGTGACCTTCAACACGACTTTCTCACCGTCCAACCGACACTCCACATCCCCTACCCGTCGAGAGAGAACCCCCAGGTCGTCAGTGTCTCAAACGTCCCGTCTCTACTACACACAGACTAGATGACGAATAAGAGACGTGACCCCGCTCCTCGTGGAGTCCTCCTCCTGAGAACATTCTGTTCTCTGGACCTTGGAGGGAAGGGTCCAGTCCCCCCACGGCGGCAGAGAGGGCTCCCACCGACTACACCACGATCCCAAAAGGGGTGAAAACTTGGTGGGCACAGGGACAAGAAACCAAGAACGAAAAAGAACCTGGAATTCTTTCACAAGAATTTCCACCTGAGAACCCAGTCGACCAGAACCCGGGGGATACTTCCCCCACTACCACCTTCTCAGGGGTCGTCCCGCGGTCCTGACGTCCTCGTCCCCGTCGACGGACCCTGGCGCACCTCTTCGCGACCCGAAGAACTGGTTACCCCACGACGAACCAGGAGGGTCTCCCGCGCAACTCGGTGAGTTGTCAAGGGAAGTAAATTCGACGACAGTCTTCGGTGACACTAACACCACATTTAATACAATCTACTTCCACCGAAACTTATTAAGAAATCTAAGAGAGGTACCCCTAAAAGAGACTGTAAAAGACTAACACCTTCTCCTGTCAAGTCACCATTCCATCCTCGAGTCTTTTCACCGACAGGACGGATCGTAAAGAACACTCTACGTTCGCTTCGAGGGGAGCCGGAGAGTCTTGTAGGGACACCGGAAAGACCACTCCGGATGTCTCAGGTGTTCTCGACCTCTTGCTCAGACGGACCTCCCTGACCCCCTCGGGTCCCGTGTCTGGTTTCTCGGTCCCTTACTCCTTGTTCGGGTCGGCCACCGGTTCGACCCGGGCGTCCAGAAGTCTCGAGGTCTGTCTGAGAGGACAAAAGTGCAAAGACCAATAAAGACTACAAACGATCAACAATGGGGACACTCATAAGTCTTTTAACACTAGAAAGTTCTGGGAATCTTTTGGAGACCGAACCCTAACACCCACAGTCGGGTACACCCTGGGTAATACCCCGTGTCTTCTCTCGGTCCTGCACATCCGGAACACAAATCCCGTTCCCTTGGGCCTAAGGATTGTCGAGACCTCAACATAGGACCAACTATATCGGTTCATCGGACTGTGTTCCTGCAAACCTCTCCGAAGGACCCACCGGTTCCGATCCGTCGTCCAAAGACTAAATGTCGAATACTACCCGTACCACTACACACAGGACCTAGCGGAGGTCCTTGTTTCTTTACCAAAGGTGGGCGACCCTCGTGACGACCGTCTTTCGGGACGACAACTCCCTCACGAAGCTACCTCTCCCGACGGAACGGGTCCGGTACCACGGAGGAACCCGACAGGACGTACTTTACTGACGACTATATCCCATGGAAGTGGGGTCGACACACTCTAGTGGGGGAGATTGGGAGTGGAGTCCCTGTCGACACCGAAGAAAACTCTGAAGAGTGAGACGGGTCTGGGTGAAGAAGGGAGGGAAGTCCTTTCCACCCAGGAGTCTCGAGAGGGAGGACTTGGGGGTGCACGAGTATAGGTAAAGTCTCCGGAGGAGAGTCTTTGAGTCGGGTGCTGAAAAGGAACGTCCCGTCTCTCCGGGACCCAGTGGAGACTCTAACAAGTGAAAGCAAACTACTGACCGTCTTCAGAAAGGTCGCTACGGAATTTATAGGTCAGACCTTCCTCACCCCGCATCCGGTACACAGACCCACCGTCAAGTACGGACACCGACCGTCCCTACCGTCAGTCACACGAGGACGATCGAGTCTTCGATTCTCCTGTGTAGACCCACGGTCCAACGGACTCAGACTCAGAACGAGATGGTAAACGAGGGGTACACTAGATTCCGTCCAATTAATTCGGGAAACACGGAGTGAAAAGAGTAGACATTTTACCTCTTCTATTGGTAGGGAGGGAGTATCGAAGAAAACTCCTCATTTACCCTTCTAGAAGCATTTCGAAAATTTTGTTTGTCACGGACGACCCGTACGTAACGTTAATATTCGATAAATTCTCACAATTTTGTAGTGAATTCTTGTGACGGGCCCCGAGAGAGGTCCTCCGGGTGGAAGAACCATTCTCCTTCCTGTCAACCACCGATGGACGACAGGAACGACGGGGGAACCGGAACCTACTGCACAAACCGTAGAGGACAGCCCACGAACCGACCGTCGGGACGAGGTCCAAAGAGGATCCTATATCTTCGGTCAGGGACCGTCCGTGACCCTTGACAACGACCGGGAACGTGTCGTCCGTCCCGGGTAAGAATGGGTGTTCGAGGTGGACGAGGGTCCTTCCTCTCATCATCCAAGGGTCCGACGGTCACTAAGGTTCCTCTGGACCCCAGGTCTAAAAGGACTAACGTCGAACGACCTACCCAGTGGTGGGTAAGAAGGATTCCAAATAGGACTGTGCCCCTACCCCGGCTCTATGTATCTTTACCTTTTCACGTAGCTCACACCACCCCTCCCCCCGTTGGTCCTCGCTAGGGGGTTCCCGTTCTACTTTGCGTCAGTGTCCCTCACTTTTCTTCTACACTCAGTCTAGGTTGGTACACCGGGAGACACCCTTAGTCTCTTACCCAAGGTCCGGACCCTCCCAGACGAAACGGGGAGGTGAAACAGTCGCAAGTAAGGGGTGAAAAGAACTACTACGGGACCCAGCGTCATCCGACTGGAGGCACCTAACGTAGGTTGTTCGAAGGTACACGGACCGACCCGAGGGTCCACCCGTATCGGTCACCACCGTGGTCGTCCTCTCGACCCGGTTCTGACCGGTGAAGGACAGGTCCGGAGAAGCACGACCCCCACGTCACCGGCACAAGAAGGAGAGAGGGGTGTGGGCGTCTAGGACGACGAAAGACCCCCTGAGGGGAGGTATTGGGAGAGGTTGGACTCAGACACTATTGGGGACAGAACGATCGGGTCCGACGGACGTCGGGAACAACTGCAGGGAGTTGGGAAGGGAGGAAACACTTCCCAAGGAACAATTCGGGAGAACCGATCAAAGGGCACCCCGGGACTGACTGTGTATGGGGAGACCGTCCGCTCGCCCGTACCCGACTTACCGTCCCCACGTGCACGTCCCGCGGCAGACATTCTGACGTGCGCCGCCACCGGCCACCCAGGGTCCCTTGGAGAGATAAGGGTCCCACCCTGTAGGGGAGGTAACGGTCGTCGTCGTCTAGACCCAAACCAAAGTAGGTCCCCCGACTGTCCCAGGAAGTCGACACTGTCGTTACAGGGTCCCTTACCCTGTCTTTCCGAACTCCACGACCACGTCGGTCTTGACCCTCTCGTCTATGACCTGCAGGACTCCCTGTCCCCGGACCCCGGAGACGGTCCAGAAGGACCAGACACAAAGCCCCTCAAGTACCCAGGTCGCAAGGGAGGGATTAGAGTCTACTGATCGCGAGCCGAGGACCCGTCAACTTGGTGACCAAGATTGAATAAAGAGTTGACCTGACGAAAGGATTACTTTTCGGCGTCTAGTCACGGGGACTTAGCCAGAACAAGATGTAGGGATATTAAAGTTCTTAAACGAAGAAACACAGGAGTTGAACCATCTTTCTGGTTTTCGATGAGATGGATTAAGTCGAACGTACAGACTTAGACCAAATAAGACTAGAAATCGGAGTCCTAAAAGTTCACCTTTTGGTTGGAAACATCAGTTCTGTGGGTTTCTGTACAGTAGAGGCGATCCTTCCTAAATCTCGTCACCTTTTCGGGACCTTTAGGGTCCAGGTTAATTATTAAGGTATTCTGCCAAGTAATCTTACGTGTTCACGAATTGATTTGTTTTGGTATTAGCTTCGACAGTCTTCACTCGGTGCCAACACAATCTTAAAAGAGTAAGTGTGTAGTAAAGGAGACGTTAAACCAATCTATTGTTTGTGGTGAATAGGGCAGTGACCGAAAAAGTTGGTACTTTACGTCAACGACAGACATAACCCAATTACCATGTCTTTCCCGAAACCCGACCAACCACTCTTTCCAGGGTCGAACCCCTATCCGTCCCAGAACCCGTTAGTACAAGTTTCTTGGACCGTAGGGTGCCGAGGACTCTGTAAGAGACCTCGGGCCGTAACATAGACTCCTATAGTCGGAAGATGACCGGAGAGACCCCGAGACGGTGGAACCCCTAACGACCGTCCTCTGTCCGGAAGTCTCGTCTCGACAATTTGGTCCGGTCTCCTCCGTGACCGGTACCCCTTCGGACAGATTTCAGGGGGTGTAATATCATGAGAAGTCGATTTCAACCATTCTAACTCTTTCACGCCTAGGAAGAGGATCCTCCGAGTAAAACGTTCTAATAGTCACAAGAGTGAAACCAATGTTATTAAACAGTTCGGAAGACTCGTCCTAAACTTTGAGTCCCTGACACTGTCCGTAGTGTTCCCTACTCTTCTCCCCTGGGCCCACTGAGTCACCCCACCCGGTGACTCTGACCCCCAACCCCGTCCTCGAGACAACGACGGTCGAAGTAGGTCCGTCGATCACAGAGAGTTCCCTGTCTCTTCCCTCACTGACGAAATAAAATTTGCAACAAAATCCTGGTCGGTCTGCTCCCTACGGTCCCGACATACACTCCCAGGGAACCAGAAATCAACAGACTCCTATTGATTTTGTGGGGTTTACGAGGGAAATTGACTGATGTCATTTAGGTATACACACGTGTATACCCAAATATATAAACATATCTGGAGGGGGTGGGGGTGGGGGGACAAATAAAGAAGGTCCCACCCTTGCTCGTAAGAGTCGTGTCGTCACTTTCTGCCCTCACGACTTAGGGTCGTCCAAACTCACCCACCTCGGAACAGAGGGTAGAGAGAACCCGACAGACCGACGGGGACCCGACGTCACTAGTGACGTACTGGACAAAGTGTCTCGACTGGAAAAGACTGTGCAACATTGACCCAGTCGACTGTAGTCAGTTCCGGAACCGTAGAGAGAATCAGGCAGGTATATGACGTCACCATCGTCCCTGCTGGTGGGCAATGACGCCCAGACGACACACGGTCCCACTCGACCCTCGAGTTAGTACACATAGGGGGTACTGTGGGGGTAGTGTGGGGGTACCCCGCCCCGAACGATGGATATCCTTTACCTCTGAACCTCTCACCAGTCAACTGAAAAGATTCCGGAGAATACGTTTTGACTCTTAAACCCAGGTCCGGAGGAAAAGAAGTCCGAAGGGAACACCAGGTCTACCATTTCTTAGACGGGCGTTACGTCCTCTGGACCCAAACTAGGAACCCAGTCCCTCTAGGAGACCTCTTCCCTGACCGATGGGTAAGGTCATAAGAACGGACCTCTTAAGGTACCTGTCTCCTCGAACCGTCCGATGTCAGGTACCTCAGTGTTTCTCAACCTGTGTTGACTCGTTTATTGTGCGCGTGTGTGTGTGTGTGCGTGTGTGTCTTTGTGTGTGTGTGTGCGTGTGTGGGACAGAGGAAAAGAAGTTGTAAGGTCCCTGTTCCGATGAACCTCCTCTAAGGTCAACTGAAAAGTCCTACATTCTGGAACAGAAAACTCACAAAATGAAGCATGTCCTACGGACCGAGGGACAGGGACATGCTAGAAGGGAACTCGACCCAGATACAGTGTCGAGACCGGTGAGGGTTCACCTCAACCCCGATCTTCCTCCGACACACTTCCAGGCAGAATGTCGGTAAGAACGAACCTGGACCAGGGTCGGGAAAAAGTACCTGAGGAAGGGGCCAGGAGGGTCGAGAACCCCCGGAACGCGATAAGAGGAGGAGGACTTTCGGGTCAAGGACTCAGGGTTTCGTGGACGGGAGACAACGACTTGAGGGTCTTCGGAGTCGGGGAGACGCAGAGACAGGACCGTGGTCGTGGACCGGTCCCGGGACCCGAACCTCTCTTTGAGGTCGGGAGGCGAGACAGTCTCGCGGAACGCCTGTCCGAGGAGACGGTGGACGTCCTTGGTCGAGACGGGGTGAGAGCGGCAGTGAGGACTCGGGGTCGGTACCCCGGAAAGCGGGAAGGAAGGGGAGTGGTTCGTGAAAGGGGACCCCAGGGACGTGGACGACGAGCCCGACCTAACGAGAAGGAAGGACTTTCGGTCCACCGACGGGAGGGGGAAGGAGGGAGAGGGGTCCAGAGACGAGTCCAAAACAAACGGGACAACTTCTCCGGAAGGGGTTGATGGAAGTAGTTTATCAACGACCGGACAGGCAGAGGCAGAGGGAATGAGACGAAGTAACAAGAATCGTCGCGAACAGAGGTAGACTCTCGGGGAAGACAAATATGCGAACCACAGACGGGCGACACAATAGACTCACTCCCATCCCGACACACCCGAATCAACGACGTAGACTTTTCCTCTAGGGGACCTTTCTCGTCCTCAGAGCCTACGTCTGTTTCTGGACGAAGACGGTGAATTTCCACATACTGGAGTCCATATCGGGGTGCTGTATTCTGGTCACTGAACACCGGTGTCAGCCTAGTCACTGTTCATTATCCTTTACGCTTTAAAGTGTGAACCTTTTTTTAAGAGACACACTAACGAAAAGAGGAATAGATGTGAGTCTACACGGTCCTAACCTCTGAGAACCGGTGGTCCCTCCGGACGGTGGGCGACAGTGACGTTTTGGTCACGGGTCCCCTCGACGAAGGACCGTCCCAAAGTCCTACGACACCTTATTTCACGACCTCAGAAACAGTAAGGTGCACCCCTCGGAGCCAGACGTTCAGTCTCCACTAAGGGGACTGTGTAGGTGGACCGTGCCGTCGATGTCCACACGCACGACCTTGGGTCCGGGGTCGTGAATGAGAGACGTATTGGAACCTGTTCACTGGAGTGTAGAGACTCGGAGTCAAGGGAGTAGACATTATACTCTGAGTAGTCCACCCAAACTTAGATCCTAAGAGAAATTCACTCCCACAAGATCCTTCGAGGGGAAGGGTAAGACTGGGGAAGGAAACACTAGTGTCCCCTAGAGGGTCCCTCTCCCAGGGGAAGTGAGAGTCACTGGTGGAAATCTGGTACCGTCCAGGTCGCGAGTCCCAGACTCGACGAGTGAGCGGTAAACCGGGTGAAAGGTAGACCCTAAGTAAGTTCGAACTACGAAAGAAAAATCTTCAGGGTAGTCTTAGTCAGTTTGCCCTGGGACATCCATGGATCTTCGTGTAAAAGTCAGGGTGAATGTTGTTTTGTTGTCAGAAATTTCACGACGTTTTTTGATTCAATACAAGGAACACTTGTTAGGGTCTTCTTTACGGTGACCTCTGTATTTGACGAAATGACACTGATACACTTACAGGATTCTTTTGACGGAAGGATAAGGAATTTCGGGAGAACAGAGAACGAAACTTGTTTTACCTAATCTAACAAATTCTTCGTCCTCGAACCCCAGACCGTCCCTTCTGTCCAGACCGAGACGACCACTACGTATCGTTCTCCTTCGAAATGTAAACCCCTTTGAGTCATAGGAGTTAAAATAGTGGGTGCAGGAGAGACTCTCGAACCCTCTCGAGACTCGCCACGGTCAGTGAAAGGAGAATATCCTACACCTTCGCGTTTTGACCATCTGAGACCCCAGCTACCTCCCAAATTTTTCGGTCTCGGTCTAAAAAGAGACTCTACTAAGGTAGTTCTCAACGTCTCTGAGCTCGTTCCTTGTCTTTTCCTTGTCTACCCAGAATTGGCAGACACTACATGGTCCGCACTACGACTGTGGAGTGGAAGTTAGGAGTATAAATAAAGATGGTCTGGTGTCTCCCTCCAAGACTAAGGGGACAGTGTCTTCTCTTTTGTCCGGGACTCTGTACTTCACGGAAAGGACTCCAGTGTGTCCCTAATCCGTGTCCTCACACCGGGACTTAGGCCCAGATTCACAGACACCAAGATTTTATCGACAAGAAGAAAGAGGAATTCAGCGGAAAAAGAAGAGGTCACACAAAGATATCGGGTCTCCCATGTCCGCACGTACGAGTCAGTACACTGGCTGAGAAACACTAGGGAACATGATCCCGGGACAACTACACATTTGAGTATGTGTGTGTGTGTGTGGTGTGTCCTTTCGTGTAGGGGCGTTGTATGAGTCCCCGGTGGACTAACTACTCTCCTCAATGGAAGTAAGACCCTGAAACAACTTTCCACAGCAAAAAGACCGTACAGTGGACACAGGACCTACGAACCGATCTACCCGATTCTCTCATCAACCCGTACCTATTGTGGTGACCCAATCCCGTGTACTACCCGGGTCTGGAGTCCCCGACGGATCGGGGGGTATCGTGGAAGATCTGTGTGTTAGGGGTGGGTTTTACGGTTAACCCTACTTCTGGGACGGTGAATTTAATGCAGTATTATTCCAGACTCGACCCGGCTCGGTAGGACTCCCTTACCGAGCAAACGACAGTGACGGGACCCGAGTCTTTCTTGACACATACGGAAACACACAAACGTGGGTGCAGGGGAACTACTCGGAGGGGGAGGTGTGGAAAGTAGGGTTTAATGACCCGGGCGAGTCTTACTCCCTAAAGATATCGTGAGCCTCCTACGCAGGGAGGTAGAGACTCACTTTGGGTCTCTCTTACACACACTCACTGTCTCACGGTACTTGAGGAGGGTGTTTCTATCGTCAGACGGGACGACCGTCCAGACCCAGCCCGTCTCGCACTGTCGACACTGTTGCCAGCTCACGTGGGTCGGTCCCAGGAGGTGCGACACACGCTCCAGTGTCCGGTGACCGGGACCCCAACACAATTGACAAATAAGGACGGGCCCTCTGTCTCGAGTCGAGACTGGGGTACTCCCGTCCCCCAAAGTCTACCTCTTTAACCGAAGATGAAACCCCTGAAACTCTTCCTTCAAACGATTCTTGGGTCCCAACGATCCGATGACCCTTCTAAATTTTCGTTCTCAAGAATTGGACCTGAAGTACCTACCCAAAATCTCTTACACATTTGTACGTTTTTAACACCCTTATTAAGACACATACATACATATACATGGGGGGGTGTGTATATATACACATATATATACATCCCCACACACATACACACACATACGTAAAACTCCTCTCTGGTAGGCTGGGAAAAGAGTCCAAAAGGTTCCACACACACAGGGTCTTCTCGTCTTCTTAGTAACGTAGCCACATTGCCCTCCGGGTCGTCCAGAGGAACCCTAGTCTACCCCCTACCCGTCTCCGACGAGACCCAGTGCACACGCGCCGCGACGAGACAGACGGGGTCCCCTGACCGAGTCGACACGAAGTTACCACTGACCTCCTGTCTCGTTGGAGTCCTACCTCGACACACACCCGGTAGACATTCCATACTCTGGTCCCGGACCCACGACCCAATCATTCATCGACACTCCTCAGGGGGACACGCTTCGGCCTGTCGACCAGGTAGGTTAGAAGTAGTCTAGGGAACCGACTCTACAGTCCGACACCCAGGGACTTGGACCAGGAACCTGTGAAATCGTGGTGTAGAGGTCACCCTTTGGAGTAAGCCGGGTTCCATTTCCGTCGGACTAAAGTCTGAGAGGTCCTGTCTTCCAGGAGTCGACGTCGGACAGGCAGACTTTCGGGGCCCCTTGGGGTAGTGGACTGGGGTACAGAAACCGTCTACGTCTGTCACCACGGTCGACGTGTGGGAGGGCCCTCCTTTCCCCTGGCGACACAGACGTCCTTAACGTGACCCGACGGACCCGTGACAGGCGTGGTCGCCTCGCTACCGTGCCACACGTCTCTGACAACGGACCCCGTCAGTGGGCGTCGGACGACCTATAAGAAGAGGATTCCCACCTCTAGTCACTCGTGTGTACGAACTGTCCGAGGGTCCTGACAGGTGATTGTGCATTCGGACAGAATCTTTGTCACAATGCCACACAAGTTGGGACTCCGAACGGTGGTGTCTCTACGGAGAAAAGACTTTTTCTAGTGTCGGACCTTCTTCTCTGTCTACCCAGTTGTCGAAGTAGTCGAGAACGAAAATTTAGAAGGGTCACTTCTGCCCCTCTACCACTCTTTTCACTGTTATTGACCTCTTCAGGAGTGCCCATCCGCGAAATTGAAGACACAAGGAACGTGACTCGGGTCTCAGTCTGAGTCTTTTACACAGTGATTTACCAGTCTAAGAAACGTATATCAATCACGAGTTTCCCAGAAAGATACAGGGGTCCCGGACCATATTCCGACCACTAATCACTATGAACGGTTCACCGGACTTATCTCGAACCCTGTACCTCTCTGAAGTAACTTCTCCTCTGTGTCTCTTTCCTCGAAAGCAATAATGGGACAAAGTATAAATTACGAAGAACGGTCGGGTAGGGTCTCCCGAAAACCCTTTCGTATGACTCTGGTCTCTACAATTTCACGAAACACGTGAAGTCACGACCCGTTTTGCGACCGACGGGAATATCCATTAAAAAGGTCACACCCTTAAAGGTTTCGGGGAGTAGAATGTAACGGAACAAATAGGACCACAGGAGGTCCATAAAGTCATAAAGGAGACACTACACCACCATTGTGGGGGTACGGTACCGACCGTCTCGTATCCGTGAAATAATCATAAGTGTCCCGGTGTCACTCCCCAGACCTCCCCCGTCTGCGATATTGGTTCATGCCTTCCTACATGATTATCCGAGACGGGGACTCTTTGAAAGGTCTCCCTCTGGTGGGCCCGATACAGAGTATACTTATATGGAAGACTCACCACGATCCCACCGGGGTTCGTATCGGTTTCTTCACTTGAGTGGGAGGTCAGTAGTAGTACTTGTCCTGGAAGGTAAAAAGTGTCTCCTACCTCAACGGGACACGTCTTGTGTCCGGTCACTTGTAGAACTTAAGTTTATACGTTCGGACTTCGGCTTCCGGGTCCCGGTAGGGAACAAGAGACTACACCATCAATGTCTCCCGGAGAACCCTACTCGACACGGAACCTACTCCCCGTATCCTCTCGACCCCTCTCAGTAAGGTAGAAGTTCCCTCGTTTTGTTAACATTAAGGATCAAAAGAGAGTCAGTAAGTCATCGATGAATGACTCGTCAATGGTACGTATCGTGTGACACGACCCGGACCCCGATCCCTTCTTTATAACACTTAAGACAACGACCTCAAAAGTCGGGTCTGATCTAATTCTATATACCCCAGGATTCTTTCTATCAAGAGGGAAGAGAAGAGGGGGTATACATTAAGTTTTATTTTTATATAATTTAATATTTATAAATACTCCTTATGGTCGGTCAAGATTAAAAAGAGTACTATTGACGAATTTACGAATGTAAAAAAAAATCTATAATTCAAAAGAGTTTTTACAAAACCATGAACTTGTAGTGACTACAAGACTTGTGTAAGAGTCCCATGACAAGTCGAGACTAAAGTCGGAATACCCTTCTCTTCTGTGTCTGCCTTGTTTCGACATGGCTCCCGTCCATGGCTCCCGAGAGTAAAGGGTCTATTTCTCTTGAGTCTATTCCCTCTGAAATGAAAACCTTGTTTACGAACACCTTCTCGTGTGTAAACTGGAACCGGAAGTGTAGACTCATTTTTGCAGACATTTAAGAGACTACCTCTAGTCTTACAAGTTCCGTTTCCTTAGGTTTACTCGTTCCCTTCTCGTACTTCCCCATAGATTCTTCTTCTCCTGCCAAGTCGCACTACTCCTACACTTTCCCTCAGTGCCCTCTCTCCTACTTGACACGCCGGCCTAGGAGATCGGAACTTGCGGGTCTATTCCCAAACCCCTACATAACCCATCAAGAACCCTCAGTGACTCCCAAGGACTCGGAGACGACAACATCTGGTTAAAAGTGGAAGTCGTATAAGTTTTAGCAGGAACGTAACGTAAATTCTCATAGAGGTCACTACTTCACTACGGTCTCATTAACTCATACCCATTAACGAAAGTGACACGAAACCACATTACGTAAGAAATTTACCTTAAGATAGGACATTCTCGTAGATATCCTTTTTTTTTTTTTTTTCACGGTTTCCGAAGTAATAGTAATTGGTCACGATTTACCCTAAATATCTCTATCACTCACTTACTTCTGGTCCGGAAACAGGAGGGTAATGACGAGTTTAGACAATCCCTCTCTAGTGTTATTAACGTCACTAATTTTTTGTTGTTGAACCCCTGCGTCTATAGATGTACCGGAGTTTCATTGTCGGGGTGTATAATGAATAATTAATGTTTCCTTGTTTCACTAAAATGACACCTCTTTGTATCGTCTGTGGCAGAGGTAGTTCACTAGTGTGAATCGAAATGGCCATTGCCCTGTTACACTAAAAACTACCTCACCTTTGTCACAGTCTGAAATAAAAAAACCCGAGGTTTTAGTGACGTCTACCACTGGCGTCGGTACTTTAATTTTCTGCGATTGAGGAACCTTCTTTTCAATACTGGTTGGATCTACCGTATAAGTTTTCGTCTCTGTAATGAAACGGCTGATTCCAGGTAAATCAGTCCCGATACCAAAAAGGTCATCAGTACATACCTACACTCTCAACCTGACACTTCTTCCGACTCACGGCTTCTTAACTACGAAAACTTGACACCACAACCTCTTCTGAGAACTCTCAGGGAACCTGACGTTCCTCTAGGTTGGTCAGGTAAGACTTCCTCTAGTAGGACCCACAAGAAACCTTCCTTACTACGATTTCGACTTTGAGGTCATGAACCCGGTGGAGTACACTTCTCAACTGAGTAACCTTTTCTGAGACTACGACTCTCCCTAACCCCCGTCCTCCNCCCTAACACCCGTCCTCCTCTTCCCCTGCTGTCTCCTACTCTACCGACCTACCGTAGTGACTGAGTCACCTGGACTGAGACTCACTAGAGGCCCTCAACCACTACCTGTCCCTCCGGACCGCACGACGCTAAGTACCCCAGCGTTTCTTAGCCTGTGCTGACTCGCTGACTTGACTTGACTTGACTTGACTTACCCTTTCTGTGTAGTGAATGTATCATAAGTCCAGTTTTTTAACTGGATTTACATTATTTCTCTTTAATTAGTCTGTGTAAATGTAGTATTCTATCGGAATTTTAGTTTATCGTATTTGAGATTTCGGTATTTACAAAACTTTCTTTTTTTTTCTTACACACATATACACACACACACAAGCCTACCTGATACAATCTGATTTTCCTCTGGTTTTTCTATACTACTACTTTACATTACGAAATAGAGACTAAACTAGTACTTGACCCTTTTGATTGTTCTCGATATTTCTTGTGACAACCCTGTTGTCCCTTTTAAACTTATGTCTTACATATACTCTATTAAGTAAGATAGTTACAATTTGAGTAACTCTTACTGTTACCGTAATATAATTACATGTTCTTACGGACATGAATCCACTATTAACTACGACATAAATCTCCACCTCATTGTTCCTCTCTCGTGTACTCATTACATTCTACAATTGTTGACTATTTAGATCCACTACCGATATGTCTATAAGTAGCACGATGAGAAAGTTGAAAAGATATCCAAAATTCAAAAAGTTTGATTTTGGAATTTTGTTTCGTTGTTGTTAAGGAACACATCATTACATTCTGTTATATAAGAATCTTGATACTAGAGTTTAACCGGACTTCAATTAAAATGTACAACGTTTTCGACGAGGTCTGGTTTACATGTACAACGCACGAGTCAACGAAGACAGCACAGGTTGAGACACCCTGGGGTACCTGACGTCGGACGGTCCGAGGAGATAAGTACCCTAAAAGGTACGTTCTTATGACCTCACCTAACGAAACGGGAGGACGTCCCCTAGAAGGACTGGGTCCCTAACTTGGGTTCACAGAATACAGTCGACGTAACTGTCCACCCAAGAACTGGTGGTGGTGGTGGACCCTTCGGGTTACACGATGACAAGGAACGAATTATTCTCGACACACGATATCCAACTGACTTTTCACTTAAAAACACCAAGTAGGATAAAATTTAACTTGGTATCAATTAAATGTTACAACGTAATCAAAGTTCATATGTCGTTTTACTAAGTTAATATGAATCAATATTTAAGCCAATATGATATGCATATATATACATATATCTACATATGTGATATATATCATATATATATATATATGTGTGTGTGTGATAAAAAATAACTAAAGGGAACATTTTACCGCTTATTAACTCCCTTTACAAACAATTCTCTCTACAGACGTACTTCACGAGAAGACACCGTAGGGTCCCACAAATACACTCATAAAGTTCTGACATTTTTAAAAGAACTAATGTTCGAAATGAAAGGAATCACAAAATAAGTGAAATGGGAACGATTCTATTACACAAGACGGTACGAACCTCCAGAGATTAGATGGTGGGGGATAAATGGATGTGGGAAACCCTCTAAGAAGGACCGTCAACAGGGGAGAGTGGTACAGATTACCTCGATCCGACGGTACGACGTGAAACGGTCATTCACAGTGACTAGTTGTTGCAATTTTAAAGGACAGACGTCGTAGTCTTAGATCTTTTGCATATAGTCATTAAGGGGAATAGTTAAGACACTTGATTTTAAGTTAATGCTACGAATAAATTTTGGTTTCTTATGAAAAACTCTTTGACGTCAATTAAATGTGACGTGGACATCAATTGTGGTCCCCTACTCACACTGACGACACATCCTGTACGTCAAGAAGGTGGGTGTCACGGAATGGGTATCCATTTCAGGTCGTGTGTGTCTTTGATCATCTGAGTCCCTCCACGAAAAATACAAAGACCAAGAAAACACACAGTCGTTGTCGTCGTAGTAACGAATGACGATGACGATCAACAACAGCTCAACGAGTCAACACAGACTGAGAAAACGTTGGGGTACCTGACATCGGACGATCCGAGGTGACAGGTACCCTAAAAAGGCCCGTTCTAATGACCTCACCCAACGGTAAAAGAAGAGATCGATGACGATGAAAATGACGATGACCGATAGGTAACGTACGGTTCATTAAGACACTCCATGAAATTTTGACATACACATTAGGAGTCCTTTTAGGATACTCTACTTGTACTAAGAAATGTAAAATTTTCATATCTTTGAATCTGAGTTTCTCCGATTCATTGAACGGTGTCGCTGTGTCAAACTTGGTTTACATCTTGGACTGACATTTTGGACCCGAGAAAAGTCTGAAGTCACTTGGGTTAAACAGATGGGAGGGTCTCTTTGAAACAACAATAACAAATCAGCGAGCCAACACAGGTTGAGAAAACGCCGGGACACCTGACATCGGACGGTCCGAGGAGACAGGTACCCTAAAGGGTCCGTTCTAATGATCTCACCCAACGGTCAAAGGAAGAAGTCCCCTAGAAGGGTCAGGTCCTTAGCTTGGACGTAGAAGACGTGGCCGTCACTCAAGAAATGGTGACTCGGAGGTCCCTTCGACCGTATGACAGGTAGAGACTCACCCTGACCTTCCCGAAAAAGAGGATAACTTCCCTCAAATCCGTCAGGATCTTCTGTCTCCCGCGTAAGACCCTGTCGGGAACGTCACCAGTAGAGGAACTATGAACGTCCATTATTTACCCCTCCTTCCAGTCCCACACTTTCGACCTTCACGATTCCTTTCTCCCGGACCTCTGAACTCCGGACAACCGCTTTCTGGTCTGTACCCCGGGACTCGTGGTCAACGTAAAAGAGAACCACATAAGTTACGCAAATGGGCGAAAATTTTCGAGACCGGTAAGAATAGACAGGAATCCCCTA
Organism: Capra ibex; assembly: GCA_006410555.1. Taxonomy (NCBI): domain Eukaryota; kingdom Metazoa; phylum Chordata; class Mammalia; order Artiodactyla; family Bovidae; genus Capra; species Capra ibex. The sequence continues at coordinate 25,985,105 of SJYO01033645.1, read as the reverse complement.
AAACAGGTGTACACCGGACTCTCGGATCCTCTCTTCTGCCCAGAGACCCCCGGTCCCCCACCACGGACCTTTCCAAGAAGAAACCAAGGAAGATAACTTCGGAGGAGTAGTAGACCAAGACTAAGTACAGGTTATAGAGTTCGAGGTTTAGACAGGAGAATCAAGTGTTTATAGGAACGGGAGGTTTCGAGAGTGATTCAATGTTTGTGACTTGGAGAATAAACTTGGGCTCCAGGGAGTTCGTGTGGAAACGACAGGAAACAAGGTAGTACTGGAGTGAGGGGAAGGGAAGGATTGTCTGTTTCGAGATCTTCATAGAAACGTTAGAGATGAAGAAGGCATAAATGTAACGATCGTCGATGACGACATTCACATCTACACTAGTCCTGACTTTCGTTCTCCTGACCAACTTTCAGGAAACTCTTCGTCAATCTGGGAGGTCAAAGGAGAAAATGAGGTACCTCAGTCCATTTATTTACGATGGTGGGTGGTGGTTGGAACTGTCTTTTGATTTCTAAATGAGAAAGTCCTCTCACTTTGTCCTAAACCCCAACTCGTTGTAGATCGGTTCACCCTACGGTATGACTTTTGTCGTCCTCTTTCACTTTCGGACAGAATGTGACCTATATCTCTGTAGGGACCGGTAATAAGAGGTGAACAAGGATCTTGTCCTCGTTTAAAAATACGAGATCAGTACACTATTCTCCCTGAAGGAGCTATCGGAGACTATCAACCGTTTCTTAGAAGGACGTCACGTCCTCTGGGGTCAAGTTAAGAACCCAGTCCTTCTAGACGACCTCTTCCCTATCCTATGGGTGAGGTTATAAGAACCCGAAGGGACCACCGAGTCGACCATTTGTTAGGTGGACGTTACACCCTCTGGACCCAAGTCAAGGACTCAACCCTTCTAGGGGACCTCTTCCCTTACCATGGGTGAGATCATAAACCCGGACCTCTTATGGATCCTGACATATTAGGTACCCTAACGTTTCTCGACCTATACTGACTCACTGAAAGTGAAAGTACACTATTCTTCTCAGAAGAGACCCTTTGGACTAGTCAGAAAGTCTTTCTCACCCCACCCCATCCAACGGTAAAGGAGGAGGTCCCCTAGAAAGGGTGGGTCCTTGACTTAGGTGCAGAGAACATAGAGGCAGTCATCGTCCGCCTAAGAAATGGTGACGTGGTAATTACGAACTTTTCGACCAGCTTGATTAGGAAGAATGACGTCTATTGTCCATACTTTGAACCTAAAAGAACCCAGAAGAACATACACCGAAAAGCAACTTACAACAGAGAAGAAACCAGTTTCACTTGAAAATTACTTTACGTAATGAAAGGAGAAACATGTTTCACTTCTCGGATGAAAAAACACACACAAGACCACCGACTGCAGTACTTTAAAACTTTACTGTATTTCATTTTGTTTTTGGGAACAGTTACATCTTTCTCAATTGACACGACTTTATGATTTTGTGATTCTTTTACAATTATTACATACAAAGGGGAGTTTTACTACGTAGATCCAATTAGGTGACATTTCGAGTATCAGTGTTGTAAGGGGGAGACGTCTTAAAGGTTGTTTAGAAAGCCACGGGTCGGGAATTTATTCTCTTCTACTAACTTCCAGTGGTCTGTGGGGTTTTCTTGTAATCCTTTGTTGTATATTCCCTACACTTTGTTTGTTTACTCTTTTTGGATTTCCTTTGTCTGTTAGGTCCTTTACTTGAAAATTTTTAATAATTTATAGAAGTCTCCCAATTCTCATCTTTGACACAGGTCCTTCTTCTACGAAAATGTTTTCATTCTAGTGTCAGTCTCAAGAACCCTTAATTGTTTTAATTGTACGATTGTTTTTACTTTATGAGTCGTCTATGCGATCTTCGATTTTAACCTCATTAGAAAATCTGACACCTTTACTCTATTTCTGTTTCTCTACCTTTCATCCTCTCTTTTCCGTCCATCATGTAGTCAGGACCTTCAGGTTCTCGTTTAGTGTCCACAAGGTCTATCTTTCCTACCCAGTCTTTCCTCTTTAGTAGTTTCTTTATTATGTTCTTTTACAAAATATTAACTCCGTGTATAGTCCTAACTCTCCCGGGTGACTGACGAAGAGTATCACTTACTTTTGTCTGATTATAGTTCTGTATATTTCCACTTAAAAGTCTTGTGGTACCTGTTTCACTTCGAGAAAGTTCGAGGACATGAGGACATGTCTTTTCTGTTTCCTCCTTCTTAGTGTTACCGAATTCTAGTGAGTTTTTGTTACAACCTTTGATCTTTTTTTCTCTTGTTACGGAAATTTTAAGACTCCCCCTTACCAAAAATTGAACCTTAAGATATGACTGGATTTAATAATTAACACCCATATCCTGTTTCAGTAAAAGTCTTTACGTATCGACCTTTACTTACCCTTCCCCTCCGTTTCATACAAACACTGTCAATTTAGAAATAGAAGATGATCTCTTTCAGTTATCTATTACGAAAGTGGATTTGTTAATCCTTCTTCATTATATTTCTATACAACACCGAGTCTGTCATTACTCAGACGGACAGTACACCCTCTAGACCCAAACTAGGGACCCAACCCTTCTAGGGGATCTCTTCCTTCACCGTTGAGTGAGGTCATAAGAACGGAACTTTAGGGTACCTGTCTCCTCGGACCGTCCGATATCAGGCACCCCAACGTTTCTCAGGTACCTGTGTCGACTCACTGAAGTGAAGAAGTATAATATACAATATATTTCTATCCCTCATATATGATTCTCTTTTTCGGTCTTCTTAACTTTCGTCAATCAACGGAACCCTTTACAACCCTCCGTCCCAACCTCCACCTCGTCCTAAAAAAATATTCCAAATATCCTCATCAACTCGGAGGGTCCACCACGTCACTACTTTTTGGGTGGACGGTTACGTCCTCTACATTCCCTGTACCCAAACTAGGGACCCAACCCTTCTAGGGACCCTCACCCTTTACCGTTGGGTGAGGTAATACGAACGAACCTTTTAAGGTACCTGTCTCCTCGGACCGCCGATGTCAGGTACCCCAGTGTTTCTCAGCCTGTATTGACTCACTGATTCGTGTCGTGTTGTGTATCTTTATCGACTAGAAAATTAGAAACACCGATATTTCGAACATATTTATATTCTGTGACTTTTCATCTTCACCTCCCTTTCTTCAACTTCGTTTTCTTCTCTTCCCCCTCCTTCTTCTTCTCCTTCGCTTTCTTTCTTATTTTTCCTTTCACGCAACCCCGACCACCGACCCTATAACTGAGTCAAATCCCAAAAAGAGACTCTACGTCACAGGAATATTCTACCCCTTTTACACAGAAAGTACCCAAAATTACCTTGAACTGACAAGGACCATATTTCATTCAGAAATTATTTACAAATAAAGTTATTACAAAAAACAAAAATTACTTACTCGTTGAAAATCTTTCAACTGTAAAAGTAATTACCCTTTTAAGTAAATAGAACAGTAATAGAGTCAAGTCAGCGAGTTAGTACAGACTGAGAAACGCTGGGGTACTTAGCGTCGTGCGGTCGGGAGGGACAGGTAATGGTTGAGGGTCTCAAGTGAGTCTGAGTGCAGGTGACTCAGTCACTACGGTAGGTCGGTAGAGTAGGAGACAACGGGGGAAGAGGACGGGGGTTAGTGAGGGTCGTAGTCTCGGAAAAGGTCACTCAGTTGAGAAACGTACTCCACCGGTTTCATGACCTCAAAGTCGAAATCGTAGTAAGGAAGGTTCCTTGTGGGTCCGACTAGAGGAAGTCTTACCTGACCAACCTAGAGGAACGTCAGGTTCCCTGAGAGTTCTCAGAAGAGGTTGTGGTGTCAAGTTTTCGTAGTTAACAAGTAGTGAGTCGAAAGAAGTGTCAGGTTGAGAGTGTAGGTATGTACTGCTGACCTTTTTGGTATCGGAACTGATCTACTTGGAAACAACCGTTTCATTACAGAGACGAAAACTTATACGATAGATCCAACCAGTATGGAAAAGAAGGTTCCTCATTCGTAGAAAATTAAAGTACCGACGTCAGTGGTAGACGTCACTAAAACCTCGGGTCTTTTTATTTCAGACTGTGACAAAGGTGACAAAGGGGTAGATAAAGGGTACTTCACTAACCTGGTCTACGGTACTAGAATCAAAAGACTTATAACTCGAAATTCGGTTGAAAAAGTGAGAGGAGAAAATGAAAGTAGTTCTCCGAAAAATCAAGGAGAAGCGAAAGTGAGTAATAGTTTGCGATCACAGGTATATTACCAACACTGATTGTTTCGGTTCCATCGGTCGGGAATCAGTGACCCGTGAAAACGAAGACAAACAGGTGTAAAAGTATATACGTCTTGTCGGAGACGTTCCCTCTCTGAGGGAGGGTCTCTCTACCGGAAAGGTACCCTTTGTAGGGACCTTCCAAAACCGGACGTGAAAAGGAACAGACCCCATGGATCACACCTTCTATGTCTTCGTTTTGAAACCAGACCCCTCCTCGCTTGACGGATTCTCTCCCGGTCGTCCGGTAAAATGTACTGGTCAAGAGGTGGGAAGAGGCAACGATTTTCGGAGGTCCCGTATGAACGACGGTCGTATGGTCAGACCGGCCGACGTCCAGAGGACTCGAAACAGAACGGGTAGTTGATCTTCGAAATAGACGAACCGTACCAGAACACTTAAAAAAGTGTACGGAAGTGAAAAGATCGTTGTGTCAAGAAAGAGGATCCAGTAAAAATTAAATAGACTGTGTCTACGGGGTGAAAGACGGTCCTTTTTGTTTTGGTCCTTAGTTATGACAGTCGACAATCGGAAGAAGGTCCTTTGCACTCCGACCCTGTCCTTATGGGAAGTTGCATTCGGGAGACCCCTCAGTGGAGGATGAGGGTTACGGACTTAGTGGTCAACCGACTATTACGAGTAACAAAAAGACCCCAGAGGAACATCGATAAACCCCTTTATCAACCCGTAGACCTATCCTGAATCTGTAGTAGGCACTGGTAAGACTTAGACTTTACTAGAGGGACGTCTTTTTTTCGGGTGTACACGTAATTTGGGTATAATCTATACCGAAAAGAAAACGTTTTACCTACTTAACGAATCCAAGTCCAAAGACATCGTTTAGGTACACCCTAAAATACACCACACACACAACGAACATGTAAAAAATATAAGTAAACGATCTTCACGTCACACGACCTGGAGACCCCTGTATCTAGTAAACTTTAGTTATCTATTCGGGATTTGAAATAAAGTCGACCATCGAAGATGGGAGAACGAGTCGACCTAGAAGGTAGTGTCTTCGAGGATTCTTGATTTAGTTAGTCTACCAAGACTCGTAATGTTCAACGACATCCCACCGACCTCCTCCGGAGTCATTAGGTATCAAAGTGGGGGGTTTCGACTCGGTCCGAAATTTGTGACGGTTGGACGTGACTATTTCTTTGATATTACCCTCCCGCTGAGGGCAAGTTCCACACACTCCTACCTACCGAGTGAAGAGGCTGAACCTCCAAGGTAGTCATTCTGGACCTGATCCTACGACTGTCACTTCTTTCCGGTCTAGACTTTGTCACCCCTCCTTTACATCTGTATTCAACCTCTGTGACCTATTTCCTCCCTCGTCATGCGACCTACGTATCTCATCCTTTTCCCAAAAGTCATCCCTCACCCGCACCGTAGTTCAGTCTTCCTGCAGACTTAAACCACTCTTCCTTCAACTATCTCTAAGAACTATCTTGTCAAAGTCACCTTACAACTCCGGACTTCGGTCTGAGATACGACAAATACTCCCTTCTCCACCACTCCGTCACCTTCGGTACTTCATGTTGGGTCCTACTACGGTTGAGGATAATAACCATAAACGACGGGTCTCGAGAAACGTCTCGACCTAGGACCCCCACGAAGACCCACTTAGTACATCCTCACGGCACTAACTAATGATTACAGATTACACCCGAATCCTCACCAGTCACAACCGTTCGTAGTGTGGAGGTACGGTGGGAATCGTCTCCAATCTACAAGTTCCTCGACCATGGAGTTGTGACAAGGGGGCCGTACCGGACGGGAAGGACAAACATGAATCCCACTTATAAGTACTAGAGAGTGTTGATCGGGTACTGATCAGGGTCGTCTGTATTCGATATTTGTTGGTCACACGGGTATCCTCACGAGTGATGGTTTATTGGGATGACTATGAGAACAACGAACGAGTCGGATGTCACAGGACGGGGACACAACTAGATCATTTGTGGTGAGTGAGAAGTCCAGGAGAAGTTTACCGCAGAGAAGTCACATCGTAAAGAATATTTGAAACGAGGACACAACGTACTGGGAACTACAGATAGACCTAATCTCGTCAAATTATAAATTGTGAAATTATAACGTCAACAAACGAATGCACGGAAATAGAAGGAAATCGGAGATTCGATGAAGACCCGTCGTCCTCACGAACTAAGTAGAGACTTAGAAGTCTCCCTTCGTCTCACGGACTATGTATAAACCGTGAGTCATCTAACAGGACGAATGGATCTCATCCGGAAGTAAATTATTAACTACTGGACCAAATAAACACCAGTCAAAAAAAAAAGAAAAATTGTTCCTGTAGACAAATTTCCGTCGTGTTTTACGGACTATGAGTTGTCTTGTGACCACTTAGTCCTAACCCGGGTCCCAACAGGTCAGGTGGACTTGTCTTACTGGATCTTTTCTCCGCAGACGAGATCTCAAGGAAGATTCTGGGTAGTGGTATGAGGAACGGGACGTGGACAAAAGTACTAACAGGAAAACGAGTTCACACAACTGACAACTCCCTAGACTATAATAATAAGTAAATGAGTTAAATGACTCGTGGATAAAACCAGTTCGTGCGAACTCGGGGCCGTCTGGAGTCCCCGAGTAGTATTTACTTTTGGTACATTACCACCTTAAAGTGCCACAATTTCCTTTGGAGAAGAAACAAATCCCGAAGGGACTATCGAGTCAACCATCTCTTAGGTGGACGTCACGTCCTCTGGGACCAAGCTAAGGACCCAGTCCTTCTAGGAGACCTCTTCCCTATCCGATGAGTGGGGTCGTAAGAACCTGAAGGGGACACCGAGTCGACTATTTCTTAGACGGACGTTACACCCTCTGGACTCAAGCTAGGGACCCAACCCTTCTAGGGGACCTCTTCCCTTTCCGATGGATGAGGTCATAAGACCGGACCTCTTAAGGTACCTAACATATCATGTACCCCAGTGTTTCTCAGTCTGTGCTGACTCGCTGAAAGTGAAAGTGATCCACTTTTATCAGGTCCTTTCTGTTCTTGGGGAATGTCTTTTTTAAAATTTCTATTACAGTTTTATCATTTTGTCCGTTTTACTTACACACGTGGATCTTAAGTCGTAATACCAACACACCCTACAGACCCCACGACCACTACTAAGACAGATCCCACGACCACTACTACCCTCAACATACCTCCACGAGTCGAACACTGTCAAGTGGTCTGACATGCGAGCACAATCTACATGAAAAGACATACATGTAATGTGTAGATGTTTTTTCTTCTTTTTTCTACTTCGGACCTTTATTTCGACTTTGACAGTCTCTTCCATCATTTCAAAAGAGTATTAGGAAAGTTGGTCCCTTATGACAACGTAACTTTATCAAAACTGAGTATTAATTCCTTAGAACTTAATAAAAGGACACGTGGACTTTGATTGTGTCACAATATTTAGTTGACATGAAGTTTTTCTTTTAGGTTTTTTTAATCCTTTAGAAAAGACAGTTTTAGTGGGTGTCTATTAGAGTTGAAACCCGACCCTTCCCCGGTTAAAATGACCATAAACTTGGATCGTATCCAGGATCAGATTTCTCCGGCTGTAGTGTAGAAACATTTTACTTTCTGTCTACCACGGACGCCGGTCATCGTAGTGAAGTCCATCTTCAAACTAACCTTTAACGGCACCTCCATCCGCGAACTAACCTAAGTGAAGTCCTTACCACTATCGACATCGACGAGAGATAGTTCTTAGTCTCACACGGTCAACGAGGCACATACAGGCAGGAAGGTCCGAGAAGGATCATTGAGATGTACTGGATTTTCTTTGACTTCGAGTCTCTCCACTCAATTGAATAGGTTCGGGTGAGTCGAGTACTCACTCTGTTTCGAGTGAAAGCTTTATTCCGAAGAGAATGAGTTTCGGAACGAGAAGGAGGATGTCGAGTAATGGAGGTTATGGGAGTCACATACGAGTGTGAGGACCGGGAGAAGTCACGATCCGAGATAGATGACGGAATCTCTATCGACAGCCCTTTCGGCTCCATGTCGAAAGTGACACGACCCAGGTTTTCGGGAGATGAGGGCATTCCACAACCGGACCGGACACATGACTTTTGGAAATCACCCCCTCAGGCCCATTCACCCCCGAGTACCTGATCGGACTTTGGGGTTGCCAGTCACCGATCCGAGGGTAGAATTTACAAAAGGAAGAACCTCGATCTTTCTTATGAAGGAGAAAGAAAGTCTCTCTCAATACCTGACTACGACCACTCTTTAAGTCGGCACTTAAAGAGATTCCTACGCGCCGCGCGGAGGACTGACCGTTGAATAATGTTGACAGTGTTGAATAGACGTCGACCTTCCTATTAAATCGTTTGAGCCGCAAACGGTTTACTCCTACAAACGTAAAGTATGGTCCGTATGACAAGAATACGATTGTCTTCACTAGTCACCTCCTCCGGAACTAGTTTGGTTGTTTACTAATTGGAATTTTCGTCTGTGTATTTGTCTTGGTGTTACCCTCTTAATACGTCGTCCGGTGAGTGCTACGACTGCCCTCGGGTGTAAACCAAAGAGACGAGTCCGGCAAGGACATTTACTGAAAGGAAGGAGCAAGGGAAGGACCGAGAGAGATGGACAAAAGGAAATGTGTCTTCGGTCGTCTCATACAGTCTCCGGAGGACAGAGACGAGGACTCGGCAGGAAAGGAGTCTCTGGGTCCAGAGAGTTCCCGGTGTGTACGGAGACCGGCAGGTCACCGTTTGGGGTCCGTTTGTGTCGTCGGAAAATGGGGTTGGAAACCTCGGTTCAGTGTGTCGAGTGTCTTCCCTCCCTGAGTCCAGGACAACCAAATTCGAACAAACGTTCCCCCGGAGTCTCGTGTATTTAGGACGTTCTGAGGGGAGTGGAATCTCTCTGCAGAATAAATACGTCAGATCCGGACCGAAATACTCCGCGACCCGGGCCGAGGCCCCTCCCGCGAAGTAGGAGTCTGTCCGGGGTGTGAGTCGTGACACCCACACAAGGACGTCTGAAGGACGAAACCCGGTCTGCCCGTAAACCGTTGTCCGTCCCGAGAAGAACCGAGGAAGGTCGACCCGTTGAAGACCAAGTTCCGAGGAGGTCTCCCAGGGTGTTCCTGGAAGTCACATGTCCCCTCGTCCCGGTGTCCGCGTCCTCGTTTTAGGGCCCTCACACTGGAGTCCGGAAGGACCCGACTTAAACGAAGATGGGAGGGGTCTGACTCAGTCGTTCTCCTTTTTTTTCCTGTCCGTAGAATCGTTGAATACTCGGTTCCTAGGTTTTTTCGTTTTGGAGGGAACAGGACGGGGATCCTTAGACCTTTAATACTACCGATTATGTCTAGTGTCCCGGTTGTAAACATGTCCGAAGACAAGAGTTCTGTGAAAGGGGACACAAGAGAGAGTGTGTGTCCGTTATATATTTGTCCGGAATAACTTAAATCCTTACTCCTTACTCACCGAAGTGAATAACCCGGTAGAGACACCCTCTGTGTAATAATAGATTGTGTCCGTCTGACACAGAATCTTGTCAAACAAGTATTTTCTCAATGTAATTTTTTTTTATGATACGAAGTCTCCGAGTTACTTAGTTCTCTCTCACTCATTATCTTATTATAATCAACCAAAAAACGACGGTAAAAAAGTTTATTCATAAAAGCGGTAAATTTTTACTCCGACCAGTCTAGGTTTCAAGATACTCTAAATTTGTAGAGGGAGGGAGAAAGTAAATAAGTAAAAGTAGCTACAGAACCAATTTGTCTACGTATCGACCTTTTTCTTTTTGTGATTAAAAAAAAAATTATTGTGACTTCAAAAAAAAGAAAAAAAAAAAAATTGTATCTAAAAATCACGACACGTCTGGTCTCATGTGCTGGTTACAAACGACTTAACTCACTTCCCTACTTAAGACGGAAGATGGTGGACTTATGTCCTAACAACAGTTCAGTCCCTCTTTAGTCTACCAGTGAAAACCAGAGACACTCACCCATACCTTCTCCCCAGGAAGAGTCTCTACGGGGGACCGGGTCGGAAGGAGACACTCAAGCCGGAGGAACCTCGACGAAAAGACGGGTCGGACGTCCGACCGTACCGTACCGTACCGAGGCTCCGGAGGGACGGTCAGTCGATCGTTTAGTCAGAACACGTAGGGACGAGACACGGACCGACGGTCCACCCGTGTCGAGACACCCCTGTCGTCTCTCCTGTCCTTGAAGGTCTATATTCCCTTCGGTCCCCTTCACGAGTCACGAGATGAAAGAGGGAAATAAGTCAAGTCAAGTCAAGTCAAGTCAGTGAGTCAGCACAGACTGAGACGCTGGGGTACTTGGCGTCGTACGGTCCGGAGGGACAGGTAGTGGTGGAGGGTCTCAGGTGGGTTTGTGTACAGGTAACTCAGCCACTACGGTAGGTTGGTAAAGTAGGAGACAGCAGGGGAAGAGGACGGAAGTTAGAAAGGGTCGTAGTCCCAGAGAAGTTTACTCAGTCGAGAAGTGTACTCCTCCGGTTTCATAATCTCAAAGGCGAAGTTGTAGTCAGGAAGGTCACTTGTGGGTCCTGACTAGAGGAAATCCTACCTGACCGACCTAGAGGAACGTCAGGTTCCCTGAGAGTTCTCAGAAGAGGTTGTGGTGGCAAGTTTTCGTAGTTAAGAAACCACGAGTCGAAAGAAAAATCAGGTTGAGAGTGTAGGTATGTACTGGTGACCTTTTTGGTATCGGAACTGATCTGCCTGGAAACAACCGTTTCATTACAGAGACGAAAAGTTATATGATAGATCCAACCAGCATTGAAAAGAAGGTTCCTCATTCACAGAAAATTAAAGTACCGACGTTAGTGGTAGACGTCACTAAGACTTCGGGTCTTTTTATGGTGACAAAGGGGTAAATAAACGGTATTTCACTACCCTGGTCTACGGGACTATCCTCTTTATATTCTTTTTCTCCAGGGACCAGGAATGGACTACTTTACGTGACAGGTCTTTCTCTTCCCGTCCCACCGAGCTCGTACCCCAACTCCTGATTATCAACGAATAGACACGAAACGAGACGAAACTTTTTGAAGAGGTGGAACCGTGATAACTGGGAAACCTGACCTAACAAGACGCAACACCCGTGAAAGGAGAATTAACACCCTACTGATGGTCACAATTGGTCGTAGGAACCGAAGACCGAAGATGGACGACTGCTGGTCAGGACACGGAGGTAGGTATGGGTGGTACACGCTTGTGGTTTTTACAGAGGTCGGTAACGATCAGGTCCACGACCCGGTCATGATTGAGTAAATTCGGAGTTGTCAGTACTCCGTCCACAATGACAGTAATAAAGTGCACCTCGCTTCATTTTTGAATCTCTTCAATTCTGTGTTCGTAGTTCGGTGCATTCACCCCTCACTACTGTGACCCTAACCTTTGGGCACAGACAGGTAGTCTCAGTCTCTGAGGACTTCCCGGTCGTAGAACGTGCAGGAGACGGTGCTTACGGTAGACAGGTCTGAGTGTGAAGGGATCTCAAGACGAGACACTGAAAAGAAGGATATCTGGACGTCAAAGAAATAGGAAACACGACTCTAGGACAAACGCCAAAGGTTACTTTAGAAAAACATCTTCTCTTACTCTACTCTTGTTTACACCACTTTTACGGTTCAAAGTTATAGCGAACCGGAAAGAAAGTCTAAGACTAGGGAAAGAAACCTAGAACAAAGACGGAGACAAAGAGATTCAGACTCAGAATTAGAGAAACTTAGGAAACCCAAACCCCGACAACCCTCGATTGACGACGGTAGTGACCCTTCCGACGGAGACAGACTTCGACGGTGACCCTAAGAGTCCTTGACCAGCCCCTTCGGAGAAGGGTATGTAACAGGTGAAGGACACTAGGGACGTGGGGTCGTTACACTCTTACACGACACAATCATGATTTAGTCCCGTCGTCTCCGGAGTCAGAAAGACCCCCAGTGTCAGTCCCTAGGTCCAGTCTTGTCTCGAACCCAGTGGTTCTACATTCCGTACCTACACCCTTGGTACGTCTCGTACCCACTTGTATCCTGTCCGGCACCACACCCAACACGAAGAACCTCCCGTTGTGACCTCAGGGACCTCCAGTCCCGACCTTACCACGTTTTTGGGTCTACCCGATTCTCACTCCGATTCTACCTTACCGATTCTACCCGGTTCTACCTTACCGATTCTACCCGGTTCTACCTTACCGATTCTACCCGGTTCTACCTTACGTCCGTCACCTCCCGACTTGTTCTTTAGGTGTCAGGTCTTTTCCTCGAAGGTCTTGCCTCCACTCTATCTCGTTAGGAACATATCGGAATTCTCCCGGTACGGCTGCCGCGACGTAGACAGGGTCCTACCCGCAGAGTTCGGGTGTCACTCCTCATCCATGTCCGACGTCGGTGTCCCTCTCCTACCCCCGCCCCCCGTATCGACTACTCCTTTCCGAAAAAAAGGCTGGTCGAACGTTTCTCCTCCCACCCTGTCACCGTATTCCCTTCTAAACAAGGAGGACTATCGACACCTGAACTACGGGACCGTCGAGTCCTTCTTCGACGGACGTAAGTGGTGAAATACCCGGTCTCTTTCCTGTCTCATAACCCTGTCTCTGGACCCGGACCCAAACCCCGAAGGATTCACTTGTGTCAGTATGTCAGTATTTCCCCCGTAGTAACCGAGACGTCTCACTGATACTCCTGTGTTCCAGTACACTTTTGACGACCGTATCTTATCCTCGAGGACTTTACTATTGACAGTCGTCATAAGAAACTGAGTCGGTGTTCGTGGTAAATGAGAAATAAAAACACTTTATAATGAATACTGTGTAGTTTTCAAATTTTCTATTCCCTTTAACAATCCTCCTTACATTGTTAGATAGTCTCTTTTGTAAAACCGTTTAAAGGTAAATTAGAAGACACTGATGTCGATGTTAATGATGACTATTACTCACGGTGATGACGTTATCTTAGAGAGAGTTGAGTAGAGATGAATTGGTTGAGTGTTTAAGCAGGTACGAGAGGTACGAGCAGGAAGACATCTTCGACGACTGACTCCCCACACCGGACGACCCATGAGTCTCGGGTGTCCCTCGGGGACCCAAAGGATACTCGGAGACACGAGTGGAGACCCCACTTACGAATGGTTCCCAATCTCTAAACACAAGGACGGGTCAGGAGGAATACGACGGACGTGAACACTATTGTATTAAACTAAATTTAAAATTCGTCGGGTCACTTTATACTCACTTTTCTCAACGAAGAATCCTTTTAGTTCACCACACGTAACATGTTGAACGATTTGTAGTCGACTATCGTTACTTCCGACGGTTTAATCAACACTCGTCCCGGTGACCATTTAATCTTCTTTGACATGTATTAGGATCTTCTTACAATGTGAGTCTAACAAAGGATACGCTTAAATTCAAGAAAGAGGTCAAATTTCGGTTTAGACCTTTACTAAATGGATTTCCCATTCTACTATGGATTTCCCATACTCAATAATTTTTCTCCATCTTACAATCCCTCTCACGCTATCCACCCTCGTTACTCTGGGGGTATTTGGTTCCACTTCTGAAACTCTTAATTTGATTCACTCGTACGCACATACGTATGAGTCGGTGAAGTCAGTAAAGACTGAGAAACGTTGGGGTACCTGACATCGGGTGGTCCGAGGAGACAGGTACCCTAAGAGGTCCGTTCTTGTGACCTCACCCAGTGGTAAAGGAGGAGGTCCCCTAGAAGGACGGGGTCCCTAACTTGGGTGCAGAGGACACAGAGGAAGTAACATCCGTCTAAGAAATGGGTGACTTGGTGGACCCTTCGGGATATGACTCTTCTCTTCGAAAATAAGTCAAAATTCATTCTCTCGTTTCGGAAACTGACACACCTAGTGTTATTTGACACCTTTTAAGACTTTCTCTACCCTTATGGTCTGGTGGACTGGACGGAGAACTCTTTGGACATACATCCAGTCCTTCGTTGTAAATCTTGACCTGTACCTTGTTGTCTGACCAAGGTTTATCCTTTTTCTCATGCAGTTCCGACATATAACAGTCGGACGAATAAATTGAATATACGTCTCATGTAGTACTCTTTACGACCCGACCTTCTTCGTGTTCGACCTTAGTTCTAACGACCCTCTTTATAGTTATAGTATAGTCTATACGTCTACTATGGTGGGAATACCGTCTTTCACTTCTCCTTGATTTTTCGGAGAACTACTTTCACTTTCTCCTTTCTCACTTTTTCAACCGAATTTCGAGTTGTAAGTCTTTTGCTTCTAGTACCGTAGACCAGGGTAGTGAAGTACCGTTTATCTACCCTCTTGTCACCTTTGTCACAGTCTGAAATAAAAAAACCCGAGGTTTTAGTGACATCTACCACTGACGTCGGTACTTTAATTTTCTGCGAATGAGGAACCTTCCTTTTAATACTGGTTGGATTTGTCGTATAACTTTTCGTCTCTGTAATGAAACGGTTGTTTGCAAGCAGATCAGTTCCGATACACCAGTACATACCTACACTCTCAACCTGACACTTCTTTCGACTCGCGACTTCTTAACTACGAAAACTTGACACCACGACCTCTTCTGAGAACTCTCAGGGAACCTGATGTTCCTCTAGGTTGGTCAGGTAAGATTTCCTCTAGTCGGGACCCTAAAGAAACCTTCCTTACTACGATTTCGACTTTGAGGTCATGAAACCGGTGGAGTACACTTTTCAACTGAGTAACCTTTTCTGAGACTACGACCCTCCCTAATACCCGTCCTCCTCTTCCCCTGCTGTCTCCTACTCTACCGACCCACCGTAGTGGCTGAGCTACCTGCACTCAGACTCATTAGAGGCCCTCAACCACTACCTGTCCCTCCGGACCACACGACGTTAAGTACCCGGACGTTTCTCAGCCTGTGCTGACTCTCTCTGACTTGACTTGACTACACTAGACTAAGTGCAAAAGTTTTCAAACGAGGCCGACGGTGTCACCACCTAATGTCCCTCATTCCCTATCTGCGCCTCCACGAATCTGATCGGGGCTCGTGGCGTCTCTAGGTCCGGTCGTCAGGTCCACTCTCACATCTCGTGACACCACCTTCGTCGTCTCCGTCTCCACCTTTGTCAGTCGTCTCACCACGCTAGACGTGTTCCTTTGAGTCGTAGCGGGGGTCCGGTAAGAAGTCCCAGACAGGAAGGGAGGACGACACCAGAAAGGAAGAAGGTGGGGAATATTATCGGGGGGTTGACGATAAGACGCCACAGACAGTCTTGGGCGGTTCTCTCTCACTCGACGGAACACAAAATCTTTTTCACTAGTTTTTGGTCATGTCTGAATCTCTTTGTCTGACAGACCAGTGTCTTCTACGATCTGACCTCCACGACCCCTTCCCTGGGACCAAGGATCCAAGTTCACAGACGGAACGAATAGTCAAGTCAAGTCAATGAGTCAGCACAGGCTGAGAAACGCTGGGGTACCTGACGTCGTGCGGTCCGGAGGGACAGGCAGTGGTCGAGGTCCTCAAATGAGTTTGAGTACAGGTAGCTCAGCCACTACGTAGGTCGGTGGAGTAGGAGACAACAGGTGAAGAGGAGGGTGGAAGTCAGAAAGGGTCGTAGTCCCAGAAAAGTTTACTCAGTCAAGAAGTGGAACGAATATGACGAAGAATTTTATCATACGAAAGACGACCCTTAAAATTATGGTAGAAGGACACAAGTCAAAGATGAGACCTCTAAATCAGGAAAAGAGGTGGGGAATAAGGACTACTACTACCACAACTACCATTACTATTATGAATTGTAACACTATAACACTAAATATCATTCTTTATATATAAACCAGAAACAGCGATAAGGACCGTGTCTCGAGGATTTTGGGAGTCTTAAACAATTCACTACCCTCGACATTTCCACAGAAACAATACCATTACTCCACTGAAAACCCTTCGGAGCTCCGGTGGATTCCAACCCTCCACCAACCTACGTCGGTCGGTACACTAACCTCCCAACCTGTAAAATCGGAGTGGGGTTGGAGGTCCCTTCCCTCTCCCCGATTTACAACTCAATTTACGGTCACCGGTTACTAAATTCGCTCGTAGGAACACAACACTTCGGAAGTGTTTCTGGGGGTTCCGGTCCCAAACCTCGCAAAGGTCCAACTACTTGGACACCTCTACGGCCGCTCACCATATGAGTGTCTCGAGCCTTCGAGGCATGACAAAGGTGTGTGGAACGGGATCCATAGAGAAGGGAGACTGACAAGGACTCTACGCGGGAAAATATTATTTGGTCATTAGACCATTCAACTGACAAAGAGACTTACGACACCCAGTGAGATCGTTTAGTTAGTCTGGGTTTCTCCCCAGTACTCTTCGAAGTGAGATATCGACCAGTCAGACTACGGGTACACTGTTACACCTGAATTCAAGCGTAGACTTCACTCCACCCCCATCCCAACAGAACATCCTAACTCGGGAATTAGACACCCTAGACTATGATAGAAATCCATCTATCACTATTATAGTCCTGCCTCGACTTAACATTCTGTGGGTCGACCACGACTTCGTAACGAACTACCATACCTTTTTTCGTGTGACTAACATTTGTAAATAATTTGTAAATGATACACGGTCCATAACACACGGATCAACAATATACGTACTGGAACAATTTAGGAATATCGTCGGGAGACCCGATAAAAATTGAGGTAAAACGTCCATTCATTTGTCTCCGTGTTTCTCCCATTCATTGAACGGAGGGAACCGTAGACTTGAACCGTCAGACTTACTAATACTAGACCGGAGACCAATGGACGGCGTAAGACCCCTCACTCTTCCATCTTCTTTTCCCACCTGTAATGATAAATGGGACTCGAATGGTTGACCTTCCGGGTCACCATCCAAAAGGAGTGTATGAAAAAAAGTTTTTTTGACACCTCTACATCTATCCATTGTAAAGGAGAAACATTGGTTGTTGATAATCGACTTGTGGCGACACGATCCCTGTCGTGATCTTTGAAGGTCAGAAAGGGGAATAAGGGAATTGTCAAAAAGTTTCATCGATTATGGTAGAAGAATGTCTACTCTTTCGACTTCGACGAACGATTCAAATACGTCGTTCAAACTCGACAAAGATTTTGACTCTCCAAAATTACTTACTCCCCAACAACAAAGAACTCACCAGAGTCGGAATCCGATGTTTCTCTTCGGTCTATTTTTCTTGGTAGGTCGACTCCCTTGCGGCGGAACAACTCCGGGGTCTCTAACTCTCAGTACCCGGACCCGAAACGGAGTCCTCGAACTCTTATGCCTAGGTAATAGTCGGTACACGAAGACAGACAACGACCGCTCCGGTGAAGAAGGAAGACAAACGTCGTAAGAACCGAAGAGCCCACGTCCACAGGGACCAAAGTTTTGTCGTCGAAGGTCTGTACTCTCTACGGGGAACACTCCGACACGAATCCTTTCGTTCGACCACGGGTGAGTAAAGACTCACGCGTGACGACGTGTGACTGTCCCGTAGTTACACCTGTGTAACCTATTTTACGATCCAGGAACAGACCGTGTTCCTACGGGACACAATGAATTTGTGGTCCTATATTAAACCTCACTAAAAGTACACAGGACTTCCTCAACCAAAGAAAAAAAAAAAAAATGTAATTGGGTAATGGAGACCAACTTGGTTATTTTAAGTAGTGAGTAATAAGTGAAATCTTAAATTCTTAGTTTAAAACTCAGTCACGATTTACCTAGTGTCCATGACAAAGGAAGATACTCTCTACTCGAAAAGTAATGGCTCAGGCAGTCAAACTCGACCGACATTGTCCGTCCGAAACAAGGAGCCCGAGTCACACCGACACCCCCGGTGTACTCTGACAGTACGAACATCTCCCCTCGCTTACGGAGGCTCCAGGGGCAAGAGTAAACGGAGACACTGACACCACATCCGACGTAGTCGGTCTTGACGAGTCACACTCGTTGGACGGTGGCATCGTGAGACGACAGTCGGAAGGGTCCCGAGTCTAAGGCCCCAATTTCCCATTTCACTTTAACACAACTTACTAATTTACTTATACGTAGTCTTTTACGGACCGTTCACGAAACTTCGTACCTCTAATAGTCGCCTGAGACGCGTATCGGTAGACTTTTGGTTCAGGCACCCCTCCAAAATCTAGACGAAACCCTTTGTCTCTTCGCCGAGTCGCCCTTCTCGGGGACGCCGGGTCCGAAACGAAGAAACTCGCTTAGTCAGCCTCAAAATTTTTGGGTCCGAAATTAACCAATATGAGACCCTTTCACGAAAACTATGTAAGGGGGTAGACCGTCCTTCTTAACAAGAAACGGAAGTCACTTATCTAACCACGAGACTCGGGTCCTTCCTCCGGACCTTCCACAAGTACGGATATGTACAGTGACGACACCGACGCACTACTATCACTCAGAGAAGACGGTAGACTGAGACGGTTTACCAGGGATCCAATGTAGAATACAGACTCGTCGAGGACGTCTTGAGGACCCTACAGTCTCTTCGCTCCATGGGAACATACCGGTCCTGGAGACTATCTCTCAGTGGACCGTAGTGTCTGGACCGAAGACTGGAGGGACTACGACTACCGGAGTGCACCCGGTTTCTTTGTTCACTCTACCTGGAGAGAGACCTCTGCACAACCCCAGGGTCTAGACTGGAGATACCCACCAGGAGTGACACAGTCATTTGTGTTATGAAGACGAGGGAACGGTGGTTATAACGGGGGGGGGGGTTTATGGAAGGTCTCGGGTGTAAATTCCTGACCCGAAAGTCCAGACTACTCATTTCGACACAGTCTCACTGTCCCGACGACCCAGGAATAGGTTAAACCTAGGTCGTCTGTCTGGGAGATTCTCAGTTACGACTCGATAGAGTCAAAGGAGATCCTCTTGGTCGGGGTTGTGTCACACTAAACCTCTGTAGTAGCCAGTTTCCGTACTCGTTCAAAGAACCGACACGAACGACCCCTTCTGGAGACCAGTCCGTGTGTTCAGTCCCGACCAGGACACCTCCCGAACGGAAGAGAACACTGAGACCAGTGTAACAGTGGACAAAACATTTCTCATCTTAGACGTCCAGGGACCTGACATGACCTTCCGAGGTAGTGTCTCGGACGGAGGTGAACAGTCAAGGAAGTACAGTTGGTTACAAAGTACAAATAATATAGTCCTGAGATACATGAAAGTAATATACTATTAATATTTACGTACAATGTGTCTATAGAATAAATTAAGGATTGTCAGGATACTTCACTCGGTACAAACACTCCGTCATATCTTGTCACCCATCCTGACGACTCCGAGTTCGGTCTGACCCACATAAGTTAAAAATCGAGAAGGGTGGTAACCGAGACACTGGAACCCATACTACAAAATTATATTTGAAAGACACGAAATCATAGGATAGACCTTTTAAAAAAACAAATCAGTGATTCAGCACAGACTGAGAAAAACATTGACGTTCCTGACATCGGGTGGTCCGAGGAGACAGGAACCCTAAAAGGTCCGTTCTTATGACCTCACCCAACGGGGAAGGAAGAGGTCCTCCAGAAGGTCTGGACCCTAGCTTGGACACAACGGATGAAACCGTCCACCTATGAAAGAGTTACTCGGTGGTCCTATCCTATTGTTATTATGGATGGAGTCACCCAACAATGTTCCTTATCCAATTGTGTATATTACGAACAACTTGTCTCGGACAGTGAACCATTTGTGGGTAATACACAAACGACAACAAGGATAGTCATATGTCTACTCTTTAGACTTCGTGTCTCTTCAATTCTTACAAGGGATTTAGAAGTTACAAAAGTACCGATTCCCTGGTGTAGATTAGGGGTTCGAGGTGGTACGTCCGGCCTGACCTGCGCTAGTGTGGAAGGGAGGTCTCTCTGGACACACCCCTAAGGTATAAGTGCGTCGACCGTTCCTATCGCCTCCTCTGTTTATCTGTAGCAGAAGGAGTACTTCCGAGACCTCTCTTAGACAAAAGACCAGAAAAAGTCGAAGATATTTAACGGACACAAGGAATTGAGGACCAACAGAAGGAGGCAGGAGTTTCAGTCGTTCTCATCAACTCAGAAAGATTGTGACTCAGTGAGACTGTGAGGACGGACAGAAAGTGAACATTCCTAGGAACACAAATGTAACCCGGGAGGGTCCATTAGGTACGATTAGAGGGGTAAAACTCTAACTAATCGTTTGACTTCAGGGGGAAAAGTATATTATCTGGTATAAGTGTCTAAAACTCCCAGTCCTCCATCTGCAGAGACCCCCGGAATAAGAAGGATGGTGTCTCCTAGCAGACCTCCGAGGTCACTCGTTATTGACCGTATAGTATTCACGGGATACTGACAACCTTTACAAACCCCGAAGGGACGTCAAGGGTGACCCCTGTGACCCTCAAGGACAGGAGGGTCCCGTCCCTTGTCAAAGATACAAAGGTCCGTCGTATCGAATACGTTCGTGAAATATACGTACTGGAGTGACTCGGAAGGTTGGTGGATTACCCAACATATAATAATAGGGGTAAAATATCTATTCTTTCAATTCCGAGGTCCCCAATCCTCTCGGGAATGAACCATTCGAAGTTCCGTCCCAGTATTTCTATATAAACAGACTGAACTCTCGAGTTTTACAATCGATGGTATTAGATGGTAAAGTCCCTGGATCGTTTGGGTTTCTTTCTTCTCAGACACTTTAACGGTCTATCTCCATCTCCTTCATTCCTCTCTTTCCCTTCTTCCCCCTCTTCCGTCCTTCTTCCACTGCATGGGCAAGTAAGTAAGTCAGATGTAAAGGGGCTTTATCTCGTAAGGATAAATTGGAAAGTATTTGGCTTTATCACCCTTCGCTTCTTCGTCAATGGACTTCTGTGTAGAGTGATTGCCGACGCGTTTTATTTGACTCTATTTCGTGTCAACGAGTGCCTGTGTCAAGTTTCCATACCGCCGAACTCCGACTCTCCGACTCATATTAAGGGTTCATTCCTCGAACCATCACGGTGAGAGAGACGAATCCCACACATGGCGGAGATTGACTCCGTTATGTAATAAACCGAACGACGTTTTGTTTACGACCTAAGATAAAACGAAAAGTAGAAAAAAAAAAAAAAAACATTTCCGTTTTTAGGACAAACCTAAAGAAAGGTGATCACTTTTGTCCATGATTGATTGATTCAGAAAGCACTTTTATTTCACCGTACTACACTTGAAAGGTTTTCGGTCCCCGATGGACATATAACAAATTAAGACCCGGAAACTATTCAGTCTGTGACTTTACTCTTTCTAGTGGGGGAAGGATCTCTTAGAGCCCTTCATTGTCCGTCGGCACGACTCACCTTGACACACGCTAGACACGGTCCAATATGTCCGGTGTCCGATCTCTCGTCACTCACAAAGACATCCTCCGTCCCACTCATATGTGTCTCGTCCTCTGTAATCTGCACCTGAACTGCCCCCTAGTCCGTAAATCCCGTCTCCCTTTGTGTATTCGTTTCCGGCTCTCCAACCCCCGTATAGCCGGATAACCCTCTACCACCGACCAGGAAGGGCCCCATCCCCTCTCACCTCTCAACCACCATCCTCCTCCGACCTGACCCTCCGGGAGCCGACGGTATCGTCGAGCACGTCACCGTACACCGGCACTGTAAGATGGGAAGGGAGTAAGTGAATGAGTCGAAAATGGGTTGAGGACAATGTCCCTCCACAGTCGATGACAATCGTCTGGTCTCCGAACCGATCCAGCCCCTTCCCCGGGTTGAACCTGTTTCCTTTAGGGTCCTGACGGGAAAGGGTGAGTCTAAACGGAACCTGAACTCCCTGGACCCCCGACTCGTGTNAAAAAAAAAACATTTCCGTTTTTAGGAGAAACCTAAAGAAAGGTGATCACTTTTGTCCATGATTGATTGATTCAGAAAGCACTTTTATTTCACCGTACTACACTTGAAAGGTTTTCGGCCCCCGATGGACATATAACAAATTAAGACCCGGAAACTATTCAGTCTGTGACTTTACTCTTTCTAGTGGGGGAAGGATCTCTTAGAGCCCTTCATTGTCCGTCGGCACGACTCGCCTTGACACACGCTAGACACGGTCCAATATGTCCGGTGTCCGATCTCTCGGCACTCACAAAGACACCCTCCGTCCCACTCATATGTGTCTCGTCCTCTGCAATCTGCACCTGAACTGCCCCCTAGTCCGTAAATCCCGTCTCCCTTTGTGTATTCGTTTCCGGCTCTCCAACCCCCGTATAGCCGGATAACCCTCTACCACCGACCAGGAAGGGCCCCATCCCCTCTCACCTCTCAACCACCATCCTCCTCCGACCTGACCCTCCGGGAGCCGACGGTATCGTCGAGCACGTCACCGTACACCGGCACTGTAAGATGGGAAGGGAGTAAGTGAATGAGTCGAAAATGGGTTGAGGACAATGTCCCTCCACAGTCGATGACAATCGTCTGGTCTCCGAACCGATCCAGCCCCTTCCCCGGGTTGAACCTGTTTCCTTTAGGGTCCTGACGGGAAAGGGTGAGTCTAAACGGAACCTGAACTCCCTGGACCCCCGACTCGTGTCAAAGGCTTTGGTTTTGGACGACCTTTCGTCTCTTTTCTGTCCCTGAGGACAACCGACAGTCCGTGTAGAGGTACCTTCCTCACCTCTAAATAACTCACAATTTACAGTCATAGCTACATTATTTCAACCATGTGACATTCATTATTCGTGAAAGGTCCACTCCTTGGTAAAAGTTATTCAACAGTTGGACAGACCATGATACTTAATAATTTTTTTTTTTTCACCACTTCTTTGGGGTGAACCTCAATAAATTGAAAGTCTAGATGAGGAGTCGAGACAGGGAAGAACTGTCCTCGTGGGCACAGGACACCATGGGTTCCTGGAACCTTAATGTGTATGAAAGAAGAGTATTTTTTTCTTTATGAGAAAAAAGACAGAAAGGACACTACTCCTGTCCGAACTACGTTTTACTTAAAGACTAAAGACTGGAAGTCTCCTAGAACACTATCCGTCTCTTACAAGTCCTTTCCTTACGTCCTCTTTTTCTTTCGTTCTTTCTGTTCTCAACGCTTCGAGAACCCTGTCAACACCCAGACTGCTTGCACTTGTCGACAGTCGACCTGGATGAGGGGGGAGTTTCTAGGTGTGCAGTAAGACCCATTAAAACGTCGGGACCCTTATATCCCGAAGAGTCCACCGAGTCACCATTTCTTAGGAGGACGACCACGTCCTCTCCGTCCTCTGTGTCCAAACTAGGGACCCAAGCCTTCTAGGGGACCTCCTCCATTAACCGTTGGTTGAGGTCATAACGGACCTCTTAGGGTACCTGTCTCCTCGGACCGCCCGATGTCAGGTACTCCAGAGTCTCAGCCTGTACTGACTCTCACGCACGTGTCCTTATGTCGGGAATATCTAAGGACGAGTGAGCGTCCCGGAATTCCGACCGGGGTCGGACCCGCGGACAGAAGGGTACCTAGTGGAGGTTTTACACGAGTCACACGACTGAACCACTCAAATGTCCCTGAAGTGTTTCCCAAGTCCGAGTGTCATGCGGAAGGACTTCTAATACTCCCGTCGTCGAAAGTTACCGAGGTCTTAGTACCTTCAAGAATTTCCCTCAAAGTGACGAGCACAAAGTAGGGTCCGGGTGGGGTCGACCGGTCGGACCGTCAGGAACGGGAGAGCAGAGAAAGAGTCTTCGTTTGAGGGCCGAGAAGTAGGAGGGGCACTTCCGGAGGAGACTGAGGACCCGGTGTCGACCACGAGACCGGTGGAAGATTGGTCGAGAGTATTGTGACCAAAAGTTTCTAGAGAGGGATCCTCCTAAGTGACCAATAGAGGTACAATAGAATACTATCAGAGTGGACCTCTAACCGTATGACCAGTGTCAAATAACTACTCCTTCGACTCTGAACCTTTACGACTCATTGAACGGATGTCAAGGGACACCTCTCCGGGAGGGCTTCCACGACGTGTCGACGAACCGAAGAGGAGTGAGGAGGACCTGGACCGGTGTCGCGGAAGGAGAGGGAAAACGGTCTCGACAACTCCTGGTCAGGAGGGTCAGAGGTGGTTAGAGTAAGAGTATTCGGTTGACTGAAGTATGTATGAGGTAGAACACGGACAAGGTAGTAATCTTCCGTCGTCTCTCCAGGATCCCATGAAACAATTGTCAAATGGATCGATAAAAACTTCCCTTCCTTTAACGAGTCCTATTCGACCCAAGGGTCACCAGTAGTCTTCCGAGAACTATAACGTCCTAAGGTGTTCTACAGGAACCTCTACCGGTCGGAGGTCGTCAGTAGGAGTGAGAGGATGGAGGTAGGACTGGGGTTGTGAGTGGACGAGACCCTGAAGTCTATTAGGAAATTTGGTGAGACTCGAAGATTGAAGATTAAACATTTTACGTCTACTATTACCAATAGAGTGACTCGAGAACCCTTTTAATTTACTCACCTCTCCGAGTCCCTACCTCCTCTAAGACAAAGAAAAGTCCCTCCCAATGAGTAACGTGGGTCGGACAGGTCACAACCAACGAAACGAGACCCGGAAGTAAAGTTGGACGGAGACAGGTGTGAGTCAAGTACCGACGAGAAAATTTCGGTGTAATTAACAGGGAGGTTTTTAAGTACCTTTCTTCGGATTTTTAGTTGAGCGAGGGTCTATAACTCGAGTAATAAATAACTTCTGTGAATCCACGTGGAACTTCCGTGTCGGGCGTAGTTGGACGGGAGGACGACGAGTGATCACAGTGACTCCCGACCGAAATCACGGAAGACGGAAAGTCTCAACACTGAGTTAACTATCCTTTTCATACACACAAAGTCTCGACGGAATACCCCCACCGTCCGACTGTCAAGGGTTCTGAAGGTGTGTGAAACCGAAGGTCCTAGAGACACTGTCCGGTCTTCGCCCGACCCCGTGTCAGAATCTAGGTGAGACGGTACCCGAAGAGGTCTTACCTGCCCGTCAATTTAGGAGTCTTTTCGTGGGTCTTGTAAGTCAAGAGAAGTGGGTTCTACAAAATTCACAGAAACGATCGTCAACCAAGACATTTCCACTGGTGTGTCGAAGGGGTACTACCCCCTCTTTCTTTTCAGACGTCTTGACAGGTCACACTGTCGATTCGGTCCGGACTCCCGACTCACGGTGCCTTCGGGTCTCTTCACGGAGAATGTCGGGCCTCTCAGTTCCCGTCGAAGGATCTTCGACTCAAAACTTTCTATTAAATCGGTCCGATTCTTCCCTCGACACCCCTCCTCTCTTGAGACCCATTTCCCTTATCGCTCTCGCCTCCGGTTCCCGGTACCCAAAGAGAGAGTCGTGTTGTCGTCCGTCGTCTTACCTGACTACCCCACCCTCAGTTCTAAAACCTGACCGTTTGGGTACTCGAAGAGTCCCAAATTTCTTCTTTTAGGACTCGGTGACCTCACTCAGACTCGTTTCCACAGAGTCTGATTTTAGACTCGTTTCTAAAATTACACCTACATTCAGTGGTTTCCCGAACAATTGAGTCTAATACGAATCCATCCAGACCCGACCCCAGATTCTCATACGAAAAGATTGTTCGAGGATCCACTTTGAGTACGGTGACCAGGTACCTGGTGTGACACTCATCGTTTCCCATTTGGACCCCGTCCTTCCCGTTCGGAACACATAAACTGGAACCTCCCAAAATCAGGAGTAAAAAACACTGACACGGACTGACCACTTACCCTTAAACGAAATCGATTAAGGCACTTCGTAGACTCTGACTATAAAATCGGTTACGTGTCCGGGAATCATACTGACCCTATGATCAAACGAAAGTAAAAGAAAAATTACTACTAACGGAATCATCAGGACAAAGACTTAAGGGTAAGTCTGGTCCGTTCCTAAAGGGTCTCCTTCTGTCTGACAGGACAGATACCTTTAGGTCTTACCACATTACCAGGGGTACCTAAGACACACTCGTATTTCCCGACCCCGGAGTGGGAGTCCCCTTCTACCGGGGAGAAGTCACTCAGGTCTCTACGGAAGAGAGGGAGGTGGGAGGCACCTAAAGGGGAGTAACGTCTCGTCAGGTTCTGTCTGGAGGATGGGTCGCGGAAGAGTAAGGGAACGGGTGACCCAGACACCCAGACGCCCGACACTACCTCTCGACGCACCTCCGTACTTAGGTTCCACCCCGACTCCCGGGTCGGGTCCGTACGGTTAACACACCCATGGTCGTGTCGACCCCCTCCCACTGCCCGAGGTGGACCGGGAGTCCGAGTCGCACCGAGTGTTCCCGAAGAGTCGTCGGTCCGGTCGCGACTCACGTAGGCGGGAACTGTCGTGCGACAGGAAAGAGTGGGGTCCAAGAGGTACGGTGCCCACGATCACCTTTCAACCAAGGTAAGTCAGGTCCAGTCTTTGCCGTGTTACTTGTGAGTGGTACACGGACCCGGGACCCCTTTGTTCCCAGGAAAAGAGTTCTTCAGTGTCAAGTCATCCTTTTGTCTGTTCCTGTACCTGTCAATAGTAAGTCACACCAATCTCTCCTCGTTCCCCTGTCATGCATTGATTGATCCATCCCCCACTGACTACGACATCTTACCTCATATAAGGAAGTTGTTTAGGGATGCGACTCGATCCGTGACCCTGTCTCGTTTGTTCCTGGTGCGGAACTTCCCGGATGGTATACACACACACGACCCCCGATCACCCACCCGTCACTCGCACACCACGGTCCGTGTCCTTCACGACGGGTCCGGAGCGGACCGAGGAAGCCACGTGTGACCGGGTCGAAGGGTGGTGGTCGTGTACGTGAAGAAAGGACCCCACAGAAGAGAAGGGTGGTCACAAGGGAGACGACACTTCCCGTCCGCTCTTCCGACCCGTTAACTACGACGACAGGGGTTGTCGGTAGTTGGTTACTGACCGCCCTCTACCTCATATTTATGGGGTCCAGGGAGCGGGTACCCCTTCTGTCGAGACTCCACACCTAAGATGTGAGGACTCAACGGGATCGTTGTGAGACGGGGTCAGTGGGTGTCGTGACCACCCTTTTTCATGGGAAACAACGGACGGAAGGGAGAAGACACAGTGACAAGAGTGAAGTCCTAAAAGAAGTGGAGGATGAGCTTGGGTTTACGAACAGGGTCTCAACCGAAAGTTCACTCGAATGTCATTCTGTCATCTCTTCCTCCCTGGGTACAAAACCTTCCCCGTGACCGTACTCCCTCTCGTGTCTCCTCCCCTACGTGCACCGGGAGTCCCTCGACACCCACGACACGTCATGGACCCACTCACCACCGTGTCTGACAGAAGCGAGTACCCTTGAACTCCTTCTGAGTGGAACGACCCGATTCCTACGAAACCCACCGAGTTAGTGGGAGAGTCGGTACTCAAGTGAATGGGTCGAGAACACACATCGACGGGTCTGGGTACCTCTCGGACGGTGGTATTAGGGTAACCTTCTTGGGAGATCTTTGTTAATCTCGTTTAAGGTAATACAACTTCCTAGTCTCGATTCCTTGAACCTCTTCTAAAAACCACCTTTGTAAAGGGTTTCGTCCAAGGCACCTTGTAACCAGGACCCAACGGGGAGAATTTTCTCCCGAGAGGTCCGTGGCTCAAATGGGTCACGACATTAATGTGAAGTGACAATCTCCAAAGGTTACATGTAGTCTCCGGACTCCTCAGGACTCAGTGTCAAGAAAAGGCGAATTGGTTTTGATCGGTCGTAAAACGTATCAGTAAACTAGACCTTGGAAGACACAGTGTCGTCCTTATTGAGACGTGTCTTCCTTCCAAGACGTCTCGTGCGACGTCGTCTACGACTACCCCCTACCCTCCTGAGTAGACCTCTCAGTCCTTCGGAGGTCTGCCGTCCTTGGTCGGACGGTACTAGTGAGGAGACGACTGTCGCTCGGGGCCGTCCTTACCGCGGCGACGTAAGGTGGTGGGGACTGAACAAGACCCTCAAATGTAAAGTCTAATCGAGTAGTTTATTTTCCTTCAAAGTCGGGTTCATCACTTCTGTCGTTCCTCGTCACAAAGGGACGGACTTAGACCTTTGAGTGCTCCAGTGAAAACGGCAGAGGACCACCCCTACCCCACCCCAACGCGGAAACGAGGGGAGAGAAATGGGAGAGGGACGGAGAGGGAGTGACGACCTAACCCCTCCACTCGTCCATTGAATGGACAGGTGTCACGTCGACCTCAAGTCTTTGTCACTATACTTTGTGTCATCAAAATTTACTCAAGTGGAAAGAATGGACTCGAAGTGATCTACTTCGAAGTGTCTTCCATTTAAATGTCTTCTTTGGTAACTAGGTCGCCCGAAGTCCCACAACACCCCTAACCCTGACCCCTGTCTTCAGTTTTATTTATTTATGGGACTAAAAAGTGTACCCCCGCTTTCCAGTCGAAATACTTGATATCCAATCACTCAAATTACGGTAGGGAATCGTTTAGTGGTCTTACTTAGTAAAATTTTTTAATAAAACTGAAAATAGTTTCATTGAGTCAAGTCAAGTCAAGTCAAGTCAGCGAAGTCGAGAACAGGACAGTACAGTCGAGAAACGTTGGGGTACTTAGCGTCGTGCGGTCCGGAGGGACAGGTAGTGGTTGAGGGCCTCAAATGAGTCTGAGTATATATATAACTCAGTCACTACGGTAGGTTGGTAGAGTAGGAGACAGTAGGGGAAGCGGAGGACGGAAGTTAGAAAGGGTCGTAGTCCCAGAAAAGTTTACTCAGTCAAGAAACGTAGTCCACCGGTTTCAAAGTCGAAGTTGTAGTCAGGAAGGTTTACTTATAAGTCCTGACTAAAGGAAATCCTACCTGACCAACCTAGAGGAACGTCAGGTTCCCTGAGAGTTTTCAGAAGAGGTTGTGGTGTCAAGTTTTCGTAGTCAAGAAACCGTGAGTCGAAAGAAATATCAGGTTGAGAGTGTAGGTGCGTACTGATGGCCTTTTTGGCATCGGAACTGATCTACCTGGAAACAACCGTTTCATTACGGAGACGAAAAATTATACGACAGATCCAACCAGTATTGAAAAGAAGGTTCCTCGTTCACAGAAAATTAAAGTACCGACGTCAGTGGTAGACGTCACTAAAACCTCGGGGGGTTTTATTTCTGACGGTGACAAAGGTGATAAATTCATTTATTTCATTAAGAAATGAATGAATTTTAGTAGTTTATAATAGACATTATTTTATGTCATCAAGAGACGAAGTGGTCTCAGTAGACAGGTCGAAACTGGGAATTTCCTCTGGATAAATTTGGAAAATCAATAAAGAAGAGTATAAACGGTGGTACAAAGATTTATTATACGAATATAGTGACAAAGGACTGAGTGGTCATAATCCGTCATATATAACTAAAGGACAATATCATCTACTCTGAAACAACATACATATATATATATATAAACAATAAGTCAGTGATTCAACACAGGTTGAGACGTAGAGGTACCGGACGTTGTGCGGTCTGAAGGGACAGTAAATGGTAGAGAACCTCGAACGAGTTTGAGTAAAGGTGACTCAGCCACTACGGTACGTTGACAGAGTAGGAGACAGCAAGGGAAGAGGACGGAAGTTAGAAAGGATCCTAGTCCCAGAAAGGGTCACTTACCCGAAAAAACACAGTCCACTGGTTTCATAACCTCGAGGTCGTAGTCAGGAAAGTTACTTACAAGTCCCAACTAAAGGAAATCCCAACTGACCAAACTTGTTCAGTGCCTTTTCGACCTTTCGGTTTGTCCTCTACAACTCCGTTTGTCCTTCGACGATAGTACGAATTCCGACCTCTCGGTTCCGAACACCCGACTTCCACCTTGGTTTTGTCTAAGTAGTTTCTCCTCCCTGGACACGCCCTCTACGACGAGGACGCTCTCTGCGGTGTCCTTCGTCTCTTACTCCCCCTCTTTATGGGACCGAAGAAGGAGGGCGGGTGGAAGGTAGAGGGAGATCACGGAGGAGAAAGAACCGGTTTATGTCTATCTTCGGTCAACTCTTCCCGTCGGTCGTCCTCAGCTGGGGTGGATCGACGGTACCATGTCTTGTCCCGTCTCCTCTTGTCCCTTACCGATACTCCCGTCTGTGCGTTTACGGTCCGTGTGATTATGATTATAAACGGGAAAAATCTTTTTATTAATGTAATCATAAATCGTACCTAAAAAAAGGATACACGAGATAGGACAGAATACGGAAACTATAATGAAAGGTTCATAAACTTAGAGAGTATATTAGGTAGTCAAAGTAAAACAAAGGACCTCACGAATTAGGGAGGCGAGGTCAGCCCCACCAAACGAGGTCCGGGTGGAGTCACGACGACAGACTCCGAAGTCCCGTTGAAGTAGAACTCCATACCAGGGAGTAGGAGTGAAGACCCGACTTAAGGAACCCAATTAGGGTACCTAAGGGGGAAGAACCAAACAAGGGAAAAATATCGTCGAACAGAAGGTCGTCGAAGGGTTCTTTCTTCGGTACCCTTTATTTATAAAACAGGAACGTACAGACTTTTACAGAAATAAGATGTGAGTATAAACTAACTGTCCACTCCGACCGAAATCAGGAGATTTACTCCTGTCTAAAAGAAATCTGAGAACTTCCACGACTAAGTAACTGAAGATTTATGGTCATAACGAAACCTCTAGACGACGGTAGGTTAAAAGACGAGGAAATATATACTGGAGAAACCTTCGAAAATCCTAAAAGATATATAGGGGTTTAATAGAAACGTTTAGATCTGTTTGTTGGGGTTTATATCTAAACAAAACAACGCTCGTATTTCGGTCGAGCCACTCCGAAAAGGGGTGTCAGTCCTTTTATAGTTCTGGGTTACCCTGACTTCGAAAGTAGAATCTAGCTCGTACTATAGGGTTTCCCTAGTCGACGATTAACATCCCGAAAGACCGTCTTAATCGGTAGTTGGTACCTACTACTTTACTTCGGAAGGGAAAGACGAGATTGAACCATTTAGACCATGAAACTTATTTGTCCTAGGGACCCCACATTAATTTTTTCGTAGACATAAAGACTATAGAGACAGGAAAGTTTGTAGGAGTTGTACTCATTCAGAAGGTGGAGTCACCCCACTTTTAAGTCTGTCTTGGTCCTGAAAGAAATTAATTACCCGTTCTTATTCAGTATACTAATGAAATTTGGTTTCATGCCAGATCTAAGGTAGTAATTCTCTCATGTCCCGATATATTCGTACTTTGAAGTTTGAACCAAACTACGACTAAGAAGAGGTTTCCAAGGCGTCAGGTTCCTCCCCGTCCCGTCAGGACGAAGAGAGAAAGAAGTATGGAGGAAGGAATAAACGATCGATACGAGAAGGTGGTAAGACCTTACCTCCCTCTTTTCACCCCGTCCACCCTCCTCGTCCACCGTCCTAGAGAGATTGAATCGACTATGACAGACTTCTACCGAAACACGGAAGAAGTAGACAGTCTGTACCTTCTACTGAGAATAATATTAAAAGTACTCAAGAGACCTTTAATGAGACGACCTGGTCCATTGACTATGAAAGAACGGTCTCCGGTAGGGATTTAGAATTGACATAGGAGGGTTAGGAAGGTATAAAAAACTAGGGGTATCACCGAATACCTTCTCAGGGAATGCAATCGATCGACGGAAGAACCTTTCCTCTGGATAATTTTACTATCGTCGGACTGTAAGGGAGGGACCTAAGGTACAAACACGTGGTGACAGGACGAAAACTTCCCCCACCCCTACCACGAATCACCAACGAAATCGAAAGAGTCCGTACTCTGTAGTCGACACTCGGAGGACACAGGGGGTCGACACCTCTTGTGTGCGTAGGTATGACATCTACTATAGTAACTTCGGAGAGAGCAATTCGAACCACACTCTCCATCCAGTAGGTTGTAAAGGGGAACTGTCTCTGGGGGTTGAGTCTTTAGGAGAAGTTTTTAGGAGAGAAATTAGAGATTGTTGGGTCAGGAAAGGTCAGTGGATGAAACTTCAAAGGGGTGACCATTCATTTTGGATTGAACCCGTAGACCAGAGGTAGTGTAGAACCACGGAATCACTTCTGAGGGTAGAATCGTAAAGGACAATGTGTCCGGAAAAGTTCTTAGACGGAGGGAACACGCCAGGACAGTATGGTAGACTTTCAACGATACTTTATCGGTAGAGGTCATAGATTCGTGGAACCCGTCACCGAGGACTTTCTCAGTGACCCCCTGTCCTTTAGACTAAGGAAGTCTTTCTCAAAGGACTTTTTTCCTGTAAGGTTAATCACTCGACTTTCGAGTCGAAACAGTGACTACGACGGTTATCGTCTCGTTCTCACGACCCACTACGAAATACTCGGTTATTTCCTCCTACGGTGTGGAGGGCTCACCACCGTTCGTGTAAAATAAACGAATAAATAACGACAATTAAAATATCCGATACCCCTTTTAAAGAGGGAAGAGTTACACAGGTCAATCGAGACAAGTGGGTTCTCCTTAGTGCAAGGGACCGAGACTCATAAGGACTTATACGTGTCCTCTTTTATCCTCTTACCTTTCTATATAAGGGTCCACACTTGTTAAGGTCGAGGTTATTCAGTCGATAACGTTCCCATTCTCGGGTCCTGGGGTCCCTCGGACTGAGACTTCCCACGGTAGAGGCACGACAATAACCACAGATCTCCCGGGGGTCAAGGTGACGAAAAGTAGTCTCGGAAATACGACTCGATCTCAATAGTCGACCAAACCCCCGTTGGATTTGCTTAACTAAAGACTAAAGGTACCCGGACCGACTGTCTATATTTCCCCTTTGTACTGAGGGCTTGAGTATACAACTTTCTCTCGGAGGGCCCCTGTTCTTCCCTTTCGACTTATCTCTTCTGTGAATGCAGAAGAGGTACAGGCATAAACGTAATAGTACTCGGTACAGGGGTAAGTCTTTTCCTTTAAAGCTCAAGTCTCCGTCCAGTACTTTTGGTACCGAGGGTCGAGACGAGGATCTAAACCGGGGACAACGAAGGAGACCACATCTGTCACCTCAGTCCCAGACGTGCCAAACCTAAAGATACCTCAGCTCCACACACACGCCGTCGACTCACACCTGGCACTGTCACCGGTGGGCCTCCGGTACCCCGTGAGCAAAGTGAACTCTGAGGGACATCCTCCGGACATCCGTGACCCCCTCAGTCTGACCGAGAAGAGATCAAAAGATTACAGCGAATAAGACGGACTCCGACGCGTAGACGACTTTTGTGTTCTTTATTTTCAACCTGTCCATGTCGTCGACAGGTGGAAAGAGGAAAGTCTTGACCGATCACCATAACAATTCAGGGTAGGGCTCGTTTTCGTTGTCTTAGGTCGTCGAAGACCAGTTCAAAACTTCCGAAACAAAATTTCATACGGAACCTAAAATTGTAAGTAATAGTGATTTTCCTCGTTTTGAGTTAAACCCCAGAACCCTTGAGGTTGAGATTTGAGAGTCCTACAGTCCTCAGACCGAGAGTCCCAAAGTGGGACGAGAGAATTACTCCAACTAACAAAAAAGGGACTCGTGGATGGACACTAAAAGTAAATTTTTTTTTTTTTTACTTTACTGAGTGTACCTATAAATCTTCCTATAGTGACATCTTTCATTTACAATTGTCCGAGATCTTTATACTATTAATAATACTATAATAGTCGATAAACTCTACGTCACCGACACTATGTTATTGTTCTATATAATACATCCATCTTTCGTGGGTCTCTTTACTGTGTTTCATCCTAATATTCTTCCTCTTCCTCTAGAACAAACCGATAAGAGAAACAACACTATTTTAATTTCACCGTCCGTCAACCTTAAATACACAACTTTAAAAGTATCATAAATCATCAAGTAGAGACAAACAACTTACTTACGTCGCAGAAAGGTACTTTCCACGTAGTGATCTCTATTTATCTATTTATCTATCTGTCTGTCTACTATCTATCTATCTATTTACAGACATAGATATACAAACTGGATACCCTTTAGATTCCGGAGGGTTCGGAAAGGAGACAAGGTCGTTGAGAAGGTACCAATCCTTGGAGGACAAAGAACTAGAAGTCACAAACAATTTACTTACTTACTTACTTACTTAGATGGAGATGAATTAAAATTTCGGACTACAAAGATGAAGATTTTCCATTGAACTTAGACCAATGAAGAGACACAGAGTTTGATGGTCGGAGTAGGTTCCGGAAAGAACGGACCGAACGAGATATCGAGCATTCACCGAAGGAGGGCAAGTAACAGACTAGTCTTACTCGAAAAAGTATATAAGTAGTCAAGTACAACGAGGAAACGAACACTTTCACAATCAGTGAGTCAACACAGACTGAGAAACACTGGGGGACCTGACATCGGGTGGTCCGAGGAGACAGGTACCTTAAGAGGTCCGTTCTTATGACCTCACCTATCGAAAAGGGAAGACATCCCCTAGAAGGACTGGGCCCCTACCTTGGACCCAGAAGACGTAACGTCCATCTTAGAAGTAGTAGACTCTGTAGTCCCTTAGGGGAAACGAATTTGGGAAGTTTCAAAAGGGAACGACAACCTTGTTCTGGGTGTGAGGAATAGGACTGAATGTCTGAGGGTACACTAGAAAAGGGTCGAAGGTAGTACGACCAGGTAAAATCGAGAAACCCGGGGGAACCTGGGGAATTCGACATTCAGAGAATACGGATGACAGAGGGAAGGGGACATCGGGTAAGAAGAATGGGAAGCATATGGTCGAGTTGGACAGAAATCGGACTGGGTAAGACTGGTCAGACAGATTTCGTCGTGGAGGGAAGGTCCAAAGAGAAAGAACACGGTGATCTGGGTAAAGGAAGTATTGTTAACAGTGTTAGACGTCACTGGACGAAAATAAAGTGACTCACAGACAGAGGTAGTCATCTTACATCCGAGGTACTCCGTCTGTACGGACCTTTCAAGTGGCAGTGTCAGTGTCGTGGACCGTGAACTGTCCATTATCCACAAGTTACGACTGGCTTACCGGACCCTCACTTGAACGAGGACAGAGGGGGTTGTATGTACAGGTGAAGTCGGAACGTTTTCCCACTGGGACGACGACGACAGGGACCTCTGAAGGAAATCTCTGCCATGGGTCCTACGACGGCCAGTACGAGTGTATGAAGTGGTCCGTGACAGACACACACGACAACGGAAGTCCGGACGTTACTCGGAAGACCTTAGGGTCCCGAAAGATTTACGACACTTATATGTCGTAATTGGTCCAGAACGTAGAAAGGACTTATCAATTCTGTAGAAATACAACTTTACGTCTAAGAGATGACTTTCCGTTTAGAAAGTAAAGTTTGGAACCTTATTCTAACCCAAACATAAATATTGCATTCAAGATATGCTCTCGTATAAGACCCGGGTCTCGTGAAAGTAAACTAACGAGTTATTTATGTAAAAGTGAGGACGTTCGAGAACGGAGTCTCATAAAACGTGACTCTATCAGTTTATGCACTGTCAACGGGATAACTCAAGGTAAATTAAGATAAGTTATTACAAGACATACCAAGGTCCCTAAAAGACCCGGAAACACAGAGTCTCTACCAAACTCTCATAGAACAGAACCCCACCAGGTTACTTGATTTTACCCTAGTCTCACTGACCTTCGACGGACGGAGTAAAAGAACGACCCATAGGGTCCGTCCAATGGTTTGAAGAGACTCGGAGTCAAAAGAACGAATCATGTCGAGGTGCTCCTAAGATGAAAATACACGGTTGAGGACACTACACCTGTAATACTGATAGTAGAGTCCATTCGAGTTTTAGAGTGTTGTCTCACCCACACGCGTTGTCTCCCTTTCCTTTTCCCTACATAACTTTCTTTCGGTCCCTTAGTCTCGTTCTTTTTCGAACGGACCCTAATAACAACGGTGGGGTCAGTGACCGTGGGAATATTCGTCGGTCGGTGGTGGACGGACAGTACTATCGTACCTCTCCCTCCAGAACCTGGTTACGGTACAGTCTGACCTGGTCGTGATGGACGAAGGGACTAAGAGTCTACTCTTTTACTTCAGTATCTTACCATGTTGACTATACTCAACACAAGTGAACAGGTAAGTAAGTAAGCAGTTTGTAGACAACCCGGAGACAGTACAGGATTCGGGACCCGGTACAGACCCCTACTTCTGTATAAAACCCCTGTGTCAGGACCGGAGTCCCTTAGGGACGTTGGTACTCGTCTTAACTCCGGGTCGGTTGGTTGGTTCCTACTCTCCTCCTCCGTCAGACACATCTGAAGAGAACGTTCTTCTGACCTTAACTTCTTCTCCCCTCCTTACTCTTCTATCCCACTCCCCTGGGTTCTTTCCAAAATAATCCACTCCCCCTGACCCCGTGTACCTACTACAGTCCTCTGACTAGGTCTCCTTTCCATTCCTTACTCCTGTGTCTACTCTCCCACTACCGTATACACGTCCCCGAAAACCCACACCTACCCCTCCCTAGTTCTTCAGTAACCTCCTGAGGGGTCGTCAGGTCACCTATTCTGACACACGAAAGTGACGTCCCTCGAACCCAAGCTAGGGTCCGGTCCCTTGATTCTGGGACGTACGACACGTCACGACGGTTTCAAAAAAAAAAAATTCAGTAACCCTCCCTATAAACTGAGGGTCCGTCTTCGAAAATCCTACCCCTGTACCTCCCTCTTTCACAGGGACCTGTATCCCCTACTTAGGACGCCGGTGTCCACCAACCCCTGACGCCTCCATGATATCTGTGTGGTACCGTCGGTGTCCAGGACCGACAAGAAGGACCAGAAACTCACACCCCTGTCCGGGACCCCCTCTACGACCATGTCCGGTTGGCATCGATCCCAGTGCCACCATCCTCTTCGAGAGACCTCCTTCCCTCCCCAGACTCTTAGACGGTTCCCTGAGTTGATTCCTCCAGGATTGGTCTAAAAGTCAACTACAAGACAAGAGACGGTCATAGAGTTGATCGGGAACTCATCTTTCCTCAGTATCTCTCTAACGTTCTAGTTTTAAAACGGTCACATATCAGTAGGACAGTGACAGAAGTTCCGATACGGACTCCTTATTACCCCAGACGTCTCACCGGTGAATGGGTCTGTCACCGTACCTCCCATCCGAGAAAGAGTGTGGGATTACTGACGCTCCTTCACTCCACATGTCTCCTTCCATCCCCCGAAAAGGGGTAGAAGACTCTTCCACTTTCAAGGGTAGATGTCCGGTCCGGTGTTTGTACCCCATACTATGTCATCTTGACTCACGGACCCCAGAGTTAAGACCCTTGGACGTCGGCTTCTGAACCGGGATTCGGACTCTTGGGGTCCAGACATCTGAGTCCCTGTGTCGTTCTTACTGTCACCCCCGGTCCACACTTTGTCCCGACCGGGACTCGGGAGGGTTCCGTTCCTCTGTGAAACCCGTGTTGAAGTTTTGATAGACGTAGACCCACAGTGACAGGTAACCGGTTCCCTTGGGCTCTGTGTTTTCGTCCAACCTTTCTGTCATAAAGACCGACAACCGTCACCATCGGTAACAAACCAGATTCGCCTCCGAATTTTCCAAGTCTCGTGTTCCAGAGTACACGGACCACGTCCCGTCTCTGGACACGAACCCCTAAACGAAGAGTCAGGAACACACACACACACACAAACACACCACACACACACACAAAACATTAGACACGATGTTGTTACTGGAACCATGATGAGTGACTGTGACTAACCCACGAATGGGGCAGGGTCCGTGCCATTCACGAAAGGTAGTTTACAAAGTACATTTACGAAAGGTACTTTACAAAGTATATAAGAAGGGTCGAGAATCCTCCATCCAAAAGAAAAATAGGAAAAGGGTGTAGACTCATTAGACTCCACGACTCTTTCTAAGGTCGTAGACGAGTTCCAGTGTACCCATTACTCACCGTCTGACCCTCAGTTTGGGACCGGACAGCGTAAACCACGGGTACCAGAACTGGTGAAACTACATGAGTGTGTTCTTTACCTACGACTCCCACCGACTCACCGTACACCTTAGTCCCGAGACTTCTACGACCGCCCCTTCCCCACGGACAAGGTCCCACGCGGATGATTGAGCGGACGGAGCTCCCGGGGGCCCGAGGACTCCTTTTCGGACCCGAAGACCACTTCCCCTCCGACGTCTGTCCTTGTCGCTCCGGGAACACCACGGCACTCCACAACCTTGGCGCGAGTATTATTCCCCCTCCAAACGTCTCGACGGGTCTACGGAAAGTAGGTGAGGGAGACACTTCAGGAACCCTTGTCAGACCCCGGGACCAAACTCCGGTAGTAATCGTGACGCGACAGACTCTGTCAGCAAATATGTTGAGTCTGTCGGAAAGGACCGAGGGTCCTCGGTTTTTTGTTAGAGGAGTCTCGACCGAATGACCGTCAGTACATCTTGTGACGCAAGACAGTCACACAGAGGTCTCCGTCGTCAGTATGGACGATGGGGGTATGGTTGTATCGTGGGGGTGGTCGTATGGGGAGATGGTTCGGGACCGACGTCGTCGTTCGGGTTTACTGGGAGACAGTCAGACAGGTAGACAGGTCGGTCGGTCGGGTAACACTGTACCACCATAGGTCATCATGTGGACCAATGGACAGGTAGAGTATGGACTCGTACTCCAACCATGTGACCGCCCTGTGGACCAATGGACAGGTAGAACATGATTCACACTCCAACCATACGACCGCCCTGTGGACCAATGGACAGGTAGAGTATGGACTCACACTCCAACCATGCGACCGTCCTATGGACTAATGGACAGGTAGAACACGACTCACATTCCAACCATACGACCGTCCTGTGGACCAATGGACAGGTAGAGTATGGACTCACACTACAACCATGTGACCGCCCTGTGGACCAATGGACAGGTAGAGTATGGACTCACACTACAACCATACGACCACCCTGTGGACCAATAGACAGGTAGAGTATGGACTCACACTCCAACCATACGACCGTCCTGTGGACCAATGGATTGGTAGAACATGATTCACACTCCAACCATGTGACCGCCCTGTGGACCAATGGACAGGTAGAGTATGGACTCACACTCCAACCATGCGACCGTCCTATGGACTAATGGACAGGTAGAATATGACTCACACTCCAACCATACGACCACCCTGTGGACCAATGGACAGGTAGAGTATGGACTCACACTCCAACCATACGACCGCCCTGTGGACCAATGGACAGGTAGAGTATGGACTCACACTCCAACCATGTGACCGCCCTGTGGACCAATGGACAGGTAGAGTATGGACTCACACTCCAACCATGCGACCGTCCTATGGACTAATGGACAGGTAGAATATGACTCACACTCCAACCATACGACCACCCTGTGGACCAATGGACAGGTAGAGTATGGACTCACACTCCAACCATACGACCGCCTTGTGGACCAATGGACAGGTAGAGTATGGACTCACACTTCAACCATGTGACCGCCCTGTGGACCAATGGACAGGTAGAGTATGGACTCACACTCCAACCATGCGACCGTCCTATGGACTAATGGACAGGTAGAATATGACTCACACTCCAACCATACGACCACCCTGTGGACCAATGGACAGGTAGAGTATGGACTCACACTCCAACCATACGACCACCCTGTGGACCAATGGACAGGTAGAGTATGGACTCACACTCCACCATGTGACCACCCTGTAACCAATGGATAGGTAGAGCATGACTCACACTCCAACCATGCGACCACCCTATGGACTAATAGACAGGTAGAACAGGACTCACACTCCGACGTCCCTCCGAGGGAGTAGAGACATAGGGAAGACACCAAGGGTCTGAAAGAGGTCGTGATCGTGGACACCTTAGACGACGTCACCGACGCCCGATTTGTCCGTAAGAGCTTCACCTCCCCCGGTGAAACTAAATATCCCCACGACAAACATTTTCGAGGGTCAAGGTTCTTAAGACGACCACCCTTTGTGTCCCCTCACCCCCAAGTCACTTCTCGGACACGCTAGGAGGGTGGGGGTCGAACCGGAGAAAATGAAAAGTCGTTGGAGGTACGTCGGACCCGAGTCGTCGAGACAAAGAGTTGCACACAAGATCCCTTATGACGTAGTCTTTGTGTTCTCCTCTAACACCACGTCTCTTTTCTGAGTCTTATAGTCTTGTCCGAGTCGGCAAATACTCTTTACGTACCGTCCTCCCTCCTGGTATGAGTGGTCACACCTCGACCCCGCGATGTCGAGGTCCGGAACTCACGGGAAGAAAAGACATAGACATATAGGTTCACGGAAGGTGCGAAACGGGAACCCTTTTCCTCGGGAAACTACGGGTCCAACCCTTTTACTCTGTAGCACTACGAGTCTACTCCTTTTATCTGGACCGCGGTAGTCAATACTTTGAAGGTCTTCCGACAAACTTTCTCCCATTACTATGGTGTCACGAGGTATACTTTCTACCGTATCATAAACAGGTTATTTGTGAGTGCCCTATATTTTCCTAATGTCATAAACAATTCCCCTACTTTATGATTCCTAACGAAATAGTAAACTTTGCACGTTACCAAACTTAACTTACTTCAAGACACCTATCCCTCCTCGAGTAAAGAATCCTGAACAATTATTAATGGGACAGGGTTTGGAAGACGAACCGAAGGGATCAACGAGTGGCCATTTCGTAAACAGACGTAACGTCCTCTGAACCTAAGTTAAGGGTCCAATGCTTCTAGGAGACCTCTTCCTTTACCGATGGGCAAGATCATAAGAACAAACTTTTTAGGGTACCTGTCTCCTCGGTCAGTCCGATGTCAGGTACCCCTTAGATTTCAACCTGTGCTAACTCGGTGATTTGGTTTAGATGAGATCTTAGAACGTCCTACCTGGTAGAACCTTCCTTAAACAGAAAAGGGGTCACACGTGTGTGACTTCAAACCCTTACCAAGGGGTCGGGTCACCAAGATTTAGCCGATACATAACTTTAGTGAACCTGTCTAATTTTTTACTTTGTTTTGATTTTCCTACGGACCTTGGGATGGACGTCTCTTAAACTTCTCCTGTCAGACCCCACCCGGACTCGTAAATATCAAAAAAAACAGACGAGGGGTTAACCGTGACCACACGTCGGTCCCAACCCTTGAGCCCATTCGGTGTCTGAGTCCCTGTCGCGGGTAGACACGAGACACACACTCACACACACTCACAGAAGACCCGACCGAGGTTGGGAGTCTCTGTAAATACCGGACCTGGACGCGAGTGAGGTCCTGTGGCTCACCAAGGGAAACTACGGAGACCGACCGGTAGGCTATCCGTGCCGTCGGAGACGACACAAGTCTCCTGGAACGTCCTCAGGTCCTTTCTCGGAGACCGTAACGGCGAGGACCGAGACCCAGTCTGTTCAGGGAAACTTCCTCGTCTCCCGTCGTCGACGTAGACCTTGGTCGGGTAGGACCCCCACGAGGCTAGTAGTTTACACCTCCTGTCGGACCCCCTCGTCGCGGACTCTCACCCACGGTGTCTCGGACTGCGAACCGTGGCTGAAGACAGAGTATCTCCTTCTCGGTCGTATCGGGAGACGAGCGGGCGGGTGGCGGGGGTACCTGTGTGCGAGTGTGTCCCCGTGGACTGAAGAGTGTAGTTCTCGAGGGAAGGAGGACCTAGGGTCTAATCCTTCTACAAGAAGAGGTCTGTGCGACGGGGGTAAGGCTCTACCAGTCAAATAAAAGGGAGACATAATTAGTGTCGGTGTACATCGACAATTCGTCCCGAAGACTGAGGGTCAATTATAAAAAGGTGGGACTCAGAAGATCTTTAGTTTGAGTTTCGGTCCCTTAACCCAGGGAAATAACACGTACAGGAATAACGACCCGGAAAAACATTGTCAAACTTCCGGAGTCTTGTAGGACGGGTCCGGGGTGAAGACTCTAGTCTACTCTACCCCACGTAAGTTCCACTACACCGGTATCTAGTCCAGAGTCCAGGACAGGACAGAGGGAGAGTGAAGACCGGAGACACAAGGGAAGTCGTTTAGGGACTTAGAAAGATTACCTTACTTACCGAAACGGAGAAAGAGAGGGGTCCCTTTACTCTGTCCACTTGCGTACTCGGACACTCCAAGGTTAGTAAAAAAATCGGCCACTGGGAAAGAAAGTTTTCAAAAGATACGTTTTAAGATCCTTAAATCCTGAGTTTCGCAATACCATTTCCCTGGAGTCCGGAGGGAAGGGGGGTTGTGTACCAGGTGAAAGGGGTTCCCCTCAGGCGTCTTCGAGAACTTTTGGTGAGAATCGATCCAATTAACCCGCCTCCTGCAGAAAAGAGGACACTCCCTAAGATATAGTCAGAACCCTTTCATCAATCCACCGTACGTATGAAACTTTTTCCCAAGGTTTTACCGGTAATAAAAACAAAAGTTAACACTATTAAATAAAATTTAAAGTTCCTTATACTTTCATCCTTAAAAATTATAAATACTTTTCCTCTGTAACTAAATATTTTCCAACGTTAGGTAACTAGATCTAGTAACAAGATGTTTTACGACCAGTGTTGGGTAATCATCCAATATCTTAGTTAGAGGATCAAGTATTGGTTGTAAACAATAAAAAAAAATTCTACGCGTCGAGACAGAAGAAACGACACACGTCCGAAAAAGACCAACACCCCTCACCCCCGGTGAGAGGTCAACACTACGTGTGTGAAGAGCGACACCACCCGAGAGACCGACGTCTCGTCGCGAGGTCCCACACGTCCGAGTCATCAACACCGTGGACCCGAATCAACGGGGCTCCATACACCTTAGAAGGGCTTGGTCCCCAGCCTGGATGTAAGGGGACGTAACCGTCCACATAAGAATTGGTGACCTGGTAGTCCCTTCAGGGGCTACAGACAAGAATTGTTTTATAACATCATTTTTTATCTTATATGGTTTCAATCAGTGTATATCATTCCGATTTCTGACAAAACATTTAACACCAAAGGGAATACACACAAACGTACATGCATGGTCTGTATTTACATCACTCAATATCAGTTTCCTCCGGTTCTTGCGACCAGACCGACCTTCCAAGGACACCAGGACCTACCTACCAGGAAGTCCGAGACTGACGGGGCACAGACGTAGACCCTTGAAAGACTGGACGACACGAGTCGGCACGTGACAGTTCCTTACGTCCCTCTGTTCTCGAGTCTCCGTCCTGAGGACCCGTCCCACTCCGGGAGTGGGACTCTCTCGGGTCGTGGGGGTGTGTGGGTAGTCAGGGTGACGAGGAGGAACCCGGACCGTCCTCCTTTCCAATTACACCGTGACTGGAACGGGCCAAGATACCTGGTCCTACGATTGACGCCATATAGAATGTATTCTGTTCACCGCATATCCACACTCCCCAGACCCCCGGAGGACAAGTACTGAGGGTCGTCACCTCCCAGAACAGTGGAGGTCCAGAGAAACCAAGCACCTCAGACGGAAGTCCCGGGACGGACTCGATGTGAAGAGTCGGAATGTGAGGCCCAACAGAACGATTCCACGGGCGCGTGACCCAGGACTCGTCTCCGGTCGGACCTGTCGAGGGTACGACACTCCTTAGGTATCCCGCAGGGCGTCTCA
Organism: Capra ibex; assembly: GCA_006410555.1. Taxonomy (NCBI): domain Eukaryota; kingdom Metazoa; phylum Chordata; class Mammalia; order Artiodactyla; family Bovidae; genus Capra; species Capra ibex. The sequence continues at coordinate 25,941,246 of SJYO01033645.1, read as the reverse complement.
GTGTCGGGGGATCCTTCCCTTAGGGGCACAGGAGCGGGGACCCGACGTGCACGCTGTCTGGTTGGACCGGCCTTTTCAGTGACGGAGGGTGGGTCGAGGGGTCAGTCTGCCTAGGTAGGACTACGTCTCCGAGAGTGCAAACCCGTGACCCGAGGGGATGAGGGCACACCGCAAGGGCTGAAGGGAATGAGGGGAGTGGGATCGTCCTTACCCCCCTCCTCGTCCCTCGTCTCGGACTGGAAGGGGTCCGTGGAGTGGGGTCCTATGGTCGCCCGAGACCCAGGAGAACAGGGCAATCCCTTCCATATCCTCGGAAGGGACATCGGTGGACAAGAGTCAATGAGACACAGGGACTGAGACGACCCTTTCCACTCTTTCAGTACTCGTCGGTGGAGTATTTACGGGGTGACAACCGAGTATCAAGACAGGGTCGTCGGTCGTATCATGGACGGGTATTGCTATCGTTGGCAACGGTCCCTAATATATCGTGTATCTTACACTCTCCGACAGTAATTAAATAAGTCAGGGGTGCTCCTTCGTCCATCATACTAATGGGGGCTAAAAGGTGCAATCCTTTGGTTCCGTGTCTCTCCCATTCACTGAATATGGTCCGGTGTGTCGATTACTTCTCACTTCGGTTTGAGGTCGACACACCGAGTCTCCAGGACCTGAAGGGGCGGTCTGGTCCGATAGAGACGTGTCAACGTAGAGCTACGTCAAACAACTAATTCATTTAATTGAAAGTAAACAAGGAGGTTTACGTATCTCAAATTAAAGGTGGAGAGACACCCATGGGTCTTTTCCATCCCGTTCGGGGACACAGAAAAAGTCACACGGTCCCGGGTGGTCCCACGAAGAAAAATTCGGTGGGTAGGTCTCCTTTCCCGTAATCGCAACCCACGGAGAGGAAGAACTTCTCTTCCTATACGAGTACCTAGGCAATCTCCGGCACGTAGGGTCACGGGTGAGACCGTTGGGTGGTTGGTACTCCACACCGTACCTCCATCTTGGACCCGTGGGATCCAAGAGACTCGTCTGGAAAGTAGGAGTCTAGACTCTGACTCTTTAGACCCGGAGGGTCTTTCCGACCGAACGGGGGGTGTGGGCGGGGAGGGGTGGGGACACTAGGAAAGACCTACTTTCTTGTCCGAAACAGAACGTGGAACTTTTAGGTAATCTTGTCGTTTGCGAGGACTAACACCTCCAGGGACTTCCTTCAAGTCTGGGACAACCATTAGGACTCCACGTGACATCACCGGAACAGACTGGGACACGTACTCCGTCCTCGAACCTACGAGAGGTTCCGGGGACCGACTGTCTCTATCTATTCACACCCTGGGATAAGTGACACAGACCTGTATATCTGAAAGAAACAGACTTCGGGAACCAAGAAAATAGACTGAGTCTCGACTCGGGTGGAGGAAGGAGACGGAGTCCACGGGTACATCGTGCTGCCCCAACCGTTTAATTCTTAAATGGTCTACCTTTCCAGATTAAAGAGGGGGAAAATTTTAGTGTCCGTATTGCCCAAAAAAAAAACGTGTGTAAGACGACCTGTGCACGCCGTAGGTATTATGTCTTGCGACTCTGTAGTACTTCCAAAAGTGTAGAAAGTACACTATTTATAAAAATGGCAGTACGAACTCTTTACTTAAAACAAACTTTGCCGGACAAAGGAAACTACCGAAGAAACTGTACCTAAGTTTCGGCGAGGACCAGGACGTTCTCGGACCCCAACCCTCCCGGACAAACAATTGAAAAAAGCTTCCTGTTTAGGTGAAGAGAAGTGACTTTATGTCGGAACTGACGGTCCCGACCCTCTAAATGCTGAGTCTCGTTGGTCCTTTTCTACAGGTCCCTCGGTTGTCGACGACCCTCACCACCGCGAACCGGGACCCCGGGGGTGTCGGGCCCGTGGGTCCTCGGACACTCGTGTGGGTGGGGGGTGGGGCCCAGGATACCTAGGAAGAGGTGACCATTGACGTGAAGTTCTTCGATTACACGGACAACTTGGTCTTACGTTGGGGCATTATAAAGAAGTACGTTCAAACAAAAATGTTCACAAGAAGAGAGTAGAAACTTTACTGTGTAAAATTACCAGAAGGTTGTACGCCACTCGTCGGAGAACCCTGCTGATCTTTTTAGACAAAAGTCTTGCTCGGAAACATCCGACGACGCCCGACGACACTGAGCATACACACACATACACACACACGTTTACACGTGGGGACCTATTCCTAAGTTGACTACTATTGACTCGTTTTGTCCTTCGGACGAAAGGAGACCCTCGGACCAATTATCAGGGCCCGAGACCACTAATTATAGGAGAGGGAGGTGTGGCCGTCACGAGGGGAGTGGAGGGACGGTCGGACTGTATATCCAACGTCCCCGTAGACGTATCTGGACCCGTGGTCGGAACCACTCCTCATAGACTCCCTCCTCGACGACTACACAGGTTCCGAGCCCGAGATCCCAAACCGTCGAAGTCTCCATGACCCATCCGAACCCCCAGGTCTTCCACCAGACAGGGATCGTGGTGAAACGTCTTTAGGAGTGCCCATCATCTTCTACGTGACTCTTCGCTTACTCCCGTGAGTCCCGGAACTAGATGAATGTACCAGGTTCTTAGTCGACGATGGCTCGACACACTGGAACCCGTTCTGTAAAATTGGAGAGACCTGGAATCAAATAAATTTAATTTTTCAAACTTGATCTCTGGATTCCTATGGTAACTTGTAAGACGAAGTGGTTAAGGGTACACTCTACTTGATAGAATCTTAGTACACTTTCCCAGAATCTCTAGTGACGTAGGGTGGGGTCGTTCAAATGAGTTCTCTTTTGATTCCGGACTTCTCTCCCTCCCAGAACGAGCAAGAGTCCTACTTATTCGACGTCTCAGTCCCGACCTTCCTTCAGACACTGAGGGTAGTAGAGATGTCGGACCAAGAGTCTCACCCCGGGGAGGTCGTCGAAGTCATAGAGGACCCTTAATCAATCTTTACTTATAAGAGTCCAGGGTGGGGTCTGGACGACGATGTAGTCTTTGGGACGTCCGCCCCGGGTCGTACTCGGCACTACCTTGTTCGGGAGACCCATTCAGACTACAAGTAAGTACTTTCCCTTGGTACGGTCTGTCATGTGCCGACGGGAAATTCTGGTCTTCTTTCTGTGACCTTTGGACGTCCGAAGGTCTCTCCGACTCTGGTCTCATTTCTCCCATTCCATTATAATGCCTCCTGTCCCTGCGTGAGAATGGTCGAATGGAGTCCGACGTCCAAAGGGTTTCGTTCCTGAGAGGACATCGGACAGGGTGTGGATCCTTGACGTCGACAACGTCCGTCAGACTTCGACCAGGCTCAACATCTGGCAGAACGACGTTTCCTCGTGTAAAGAAAGAGGGGCAACTCGGGTCGACAAGGGTAGACGCATAATCACGGTCCTCTTCGTACGGTGAAATTGCAGTTGTCCCAGTGGTTGAACAAGTAGAGTTCTTAACTACACACCTTTGTGACACAAAATACCCACTTACCACTCCACATATAAATCATCTTTAGACCCACGAGTAGAGGTCCGACAGTCGAGAGTCCTTTTTTTTTTTTACTACTATACACGAAGTCTCCAGTAATATAGAGGATCCGTCTTAAGATCCAAATTTCCCAACAAAATTTCACCACGTATTACCGTGGATATTTAGGAGCAAGGATTCCATGCATGTAAACAGTGAAGGATTTTACTCAAAAAGTGTACAAGAAATACACCAACCGAGCCTCGTGTTTTGGGACCTGGAAATTACCGACGAAAGTAAGGCATATTAAAGATTAGTTCAGGTAAAGGTAAAGGTACTCGCACCTACGTGTGCGACTCGAGACCGACAGGGATGGACGGTCCGACAGAGTCGACACTCGAGTCGGCGTGGGTCCGGGTGTCGGGTGGGGCATCTCCCATCTCCCGTACCACCCAGGTCCGACCGTTCCTTGGACCACACTCTAGACAGACGGACGGTCTCCGGTAGTGTGTCATAGGCCTCAGTCCGCTCAAGGACAAGGAACAGACGGCACAGTCGGGTCTTGCTTTACTGATCACGAAGAGGGATCCGGGGACTGAGTAAGAGATCAAAGAACAATCCTGGGTAGTGTGAAGAACTTAGGGTCGGAAGAGAATAGGAAGGGTCGGGGAGGGTCCTCCCGTCCGGACTAAGGAGACAGGAGATAAGACCGGAACGAGTCCTAGGACAAGAGTCACTGAACTTGTAGGTCCTAGTATTGATGGAACCAGGAAGGGTCGACCCCGACTTAATCCACCCGAGCTCATCACCGGGTACTCCGGTCATGATCCTCTCATTCTCACCCGGGAGTATGTCACTCCGACTCTCCACAGGACCTCCACCTACGAAAACTGGCCGTCCGTCTAGGATCGATTGTGAGTGGGTCGAATGTTCGACGGTCCGACACGAGACTCACGACCTGTGTCCAAGGCAAGAGGCAAAGAGTGATGATGGGATGTTCCAACCATAACAATAGGATAAATGATCACTCCTTTGACTTCGTGTCTCGTCAATACTGGACCGAATAATCTACGTCGTCGGTCCTCGGTCAGAGACGACGGTGACGTGACCCCAGTCGTTTGACGTCGGGTCCCCGGTCTCGACTGGACGACGGACGATATCTTTATGAGAAAGACCTTGTTCCGGTGTGGGTGAGTAAACGTATACTAGATACTGTCGAAAGTTCTCTGGTCCCGTCTCACCTCATCAATATTGGTTCTGGAGCACTAGACTCTTGGATTTTATAAGTGATGACCAGGAAATGTCTTTCTCGGACGGTCGGGAGCGTAATGTAGTATGACGGAGACTACTGAGGGTACTTTAGATTACGTCTACCAAAATCCATAGACGGTCATACGTCAAAGAGTCTAAGGGTCTACTCTTTTGAGGGTTTTGTTATCTTGACGTCGAAGTCCCTCAAAACTTTCGGTCTCAAACCCCATTGGTTTGAGTGGTTAAGTTTCGTGTCGTCCCCTCCGTCCCGGCCGTCACTCCTTGGTCAACCTCTTCTCCTACTAAGCCAGTCTCGACCACCCCTTCTTCGTCCTCCGTCCTCCCGTCACCGGAGCCGTGTACGGAACGTGGAGGGACCGAGAACAAGCGACAAGTGATCGACCACGTACTCCCTCCGTCCCGGTCCCACCGAAGTTCCAGTCCCTGCTCCGAGGGTCGACCGGAGTACCCGTGGACGGAGGAAACCTCTTTGACTGACCGTCGGGACGGGACCAAAGGACCCACACACAGGGGAGCACGTCAGGGTCTCGGTACAGTCCCTCCTCTGGTGGCGACACGACTCTCGACCAGTCGAGAGTTGTTTACCCTCGACAGTAAGGAAACGGAGAGTCCCAAGGTTGGGACTCTCGTCTCATAATCTTAGTGTGGAAATATTTCTCGTTTGGGGTGTCACTACCTTGACAATGATCCATTCCGTCTTATTACACGGGGGTGTGTGTGTTTCTATTCATGTAGGGTTAGAGACCCCAAACACTTATAATCGACTATACCGTTACCCCTCAATTCCAACACCTACTTTAATTCCCACGGGTAGTCAACTGGAATTTTATCCCTCACAGGCTCTAATAGGTCCACCTGGGTTACATTAGTACCCCCGGAAGTTTCACAGTTTCCCCTAGTCTTCAGTCTCCCTACGGTGCACTCTCCTTAAGTTGGGTGACAACAACCGTAACCGGTACTTTATTCTCCCAGTACCCGGTTCCTGTCGTCCACCGGAGATCTTCGACCTTACCTCCTAAGTTCCTAAGTTCTTAACAGGAGATCCTGTACGTCTTTCCTTGTGTTGGGACGGTTATGGAACTAAAATAGGATCTCTCTGGGACAGTCTGGGAACTGGAGGTTTTGATGTTCTATTATGTAATCGTATGTCAGTGATTTAAACACCTGTAGACAATTGCCGTCGTTGTCCTTCGTCTGGTGGCCGGTCCTCAGACTCAAGCGCTTCGTGAAATGACTACGGTGGTCGAACGGAACAGAAGTGTCAATCGCTCTCCAAAATAGTAGGGGTAGTTTGTCTGTTCGACCGACTCCAAGTCCCTCTAACTGCTCCCAGTGTGACGGACGGGTACCGTCTCGACTGAGACCTCGGGGTCACCCTCCGACAGGAAGCGGTACGTCCGGACCGGGACGGACCAGTCCTCCGGAAGACACCGTCGGCGAGGGGAAGGGGCGTCCCGACAGGTGCACGGTCTCCTTCGAGAGGGGCACACAGAGAAGGTGTCGCCTATTCCAGCAAGACGTCTCCGAAGCTTACCACACCCCGGACTCTGACAGTCTCGAGGAACGAAGACTAATGGAGGTTCGAGAAAGGACGGTCTAGGGTGAAGAAAGAGAATCGGTAAGAATCCTAAGGACCTTTTCTTTCGGCTTGGCACCCCCGTTTTCTGGAAGTCGAGTACAGGATGACGTAGAGATTTTCACCTTTCCTCCCCTCTGGGAGTTGAGTTGTGTCATGAAACGAAGGAATAATAATCCTGAGAATCGTGTAACTTCCTACAAAAATTTTGGGACTTCTAGAGGGGAACCCTCGGGTTCATGTTCACCTCCGGACTACGGAAGGAAAAGTTCCCCATTCTTTTCGTAGTACCACTACACGCGTTCAGGAGGAAGAAGAGGGGTCATCTTGGGTTTGTGACCCAGGTAGAGTGTCTCGCCTTCTGCCCCTAAACGGGGCACAACGCCCCTCCCACCTGACTCCGAGGGACGGAGAGTCCTGGAGGACAAAGGGGGTCCTAGAGCCACGGAGGGAGACCGATCCTGTCCGGGCCCCGTGGTGAAACCTAGGTCCCGACCCACAGTCTTCTCTTCACCCCTCCGGTGTGTAGGACCTCACACCTCCACCGTGACGTCTCCCGTTCGTCTCCGTCAGTCCTGATCGGCGACGACAAGACCCCACTTGGTCGGGTACACACCTCCACACTTAGGACGGAGTAGTCAAAACGAGGGTACCTGCCCGAAACTCCGAGACTTCTGCGAAGGGCCCGAAGACCCGAAGAGTCCGCTCCGGGTCCGTAGTTCGACAAATTCACCCTTGTTACCAGGAAATAGTAGTCGTCCCTCGGTCGGTCGTCCACTATGACTTGTGGTTGTTGCATGTAAAGACTCATAAGTTAATCGGGAAAAGAAAAATTGTGGTTTATTTCGTATGTTGTTCTGTAGAGTTCTTACCTTCTTTTCAAAAGACCTTTAGTGAATTGACATGAAAACTTTGTCCACTTAAAATACCATACATTTAATGTGGGATTATTTCGACAATTTTTTTTTTACTTTCCTCACCTTCCTTTCCTTTGACGTAATTCTTAAGAATAGACCTATAAGTCGTGACGGTCGAGGTAATAAAGTACGAATCGGAAGTAGGGAGGTTTTCGGCTGAAGTGTCGCCGAGGGGGGTGGTCGGACCGTCAGAGAAGGACAAGGTGTTGGTTCCCTTACGTCTGAACTTCCCGACCTGACACCTAGATCGGGTCTCTTTTACTTCTTGTCTGATCCTCTCACCCTCTTCCCCGGGGGTCCTGTGAGGTCGTCCGCCTGTCCGCGGTCCCGGCAAATACGGACGGGGGGTCTGTAGGAAATCTGTGTCCCGGGGTCACGTGTGTCGTCCGTTAATGGACCCTGTAACCGGAAGGAGGGACGGAGGGACAGGGACCTGAGACCTAGAGTGGTGGGTTGTGGTTTCGAAGTCGAGACTCGTACCGACCTCCCGTCTTTGACTTTATCGTCCGATATCCTGACCGACGTCCCGTCTTCCGTCCGGGAGAGTAATGGGTGGGAGTCAGCAGAATTGACGGACCTTCTCCCCGTATATCCTTTGACCCCTTTTGGTAATTTTTTTTTTTTTTGTTTGTTGTTTTTTTTTTGTTCTCCCGAGGTGACGAACCCCTTTATAAGGGTTTCCACGGGTATACCTCCCTAGTCTTCGTCTTGACGGTGAAGGTCACTCGGGGATCAGGTCGGACTCGTTGACCGACTGACCAGGAACCGCTCCACCCGGAGCAGGGTCCACCGAGTCAGACAGGGGGTCGTCTCGAACCGGTCAGGACGACAGGTCGGGGTTTAGTGAAACTGGAGGTCATCGCTAGCACGTTACAATGGGGAAGACAACGATAAAATTCTAAGTAGAATTTCAGGTTCCTCGTCTCAGCCCGAGTCCCTCTCCAGACCCGATGTCCGAGAAGACGTCGAGAAGGTCGGAGTCTTAAAGGTGACTTCCCGCATCGCCCTCACCTGTTTTACCGAGTCGAAGTTTTCTGTCCCTAGGGGTCCTTGCACCAGGATCTCTCCTGTCCGGTAGTCTTTACCCTCCCCGACCCGTCATACCATTACAGACAAAGTGAGGTTCTGGGTAAAAGAAAGAGGAGGTAGCACGTCAGAACCGCGGCGGGTCTGTCCGTCTTCGTCGACCCTCTCGGAAGGGAACCCCCCGAGGGACTTCGTCGGGAGGAGTGTGTCCATAAGGAGGGCGAAAGTCGTAGTCGCCGAAACCTCCGGAGTGCCCGGAACTGACCCAGAGGTCTACCGGAGGAGCACGGACCGACCGCTCGACCCCGAGCCCGAACCTCGACGTCGGAGCCCATGTAAGTAACGAACCTCGAAGCCTTCGACGAAAGGACGGGGTCAAGGGAGGACAGAGACACTTAATCGTGCCTCCGACAGTCCTGGACCTAGACTTTAAGAGGCGAGAGTAATCGCCCGACGTACAGTCCGAGACACCCGGACAGAGACCCTGGTATAACACCGTAAAGGATCTACGGAAGACACTAGTGACCGTCTTGAAAGACCTTTTGTCCAGTACGCACTACTCCGGACCCGTGATTGTACCCCTTGCCTACTCGACTCACTTAACAGAGGTCTTTGGGTATTAAGAAAAAGTGTCTCCGGAGGATCCTTCCCGAGCTCGTTCAATATCAGTTTAACATGAATTGATCGTTCCGTGTCTGCGATCGGTCAACCGTATTTACGACCGGTGTCGTGCCTTGTCCACCCCACCCCTCCGTCTCGTCCGAATGTGCAAAGTCAACGACCGACCATCTTTCTAGGCCTAGGTTCTTTTCCCGGTCTCGTCAACCCCATTCTCCCGGTGCACCTCCCGGCGCCCCTTCGTCGATAAATGGTCACGACACTTCCATAACGTCACCCAATGGTCGACGACACTTGGTCACGTCTGGTTGTAGTCGTCGGAGAACCCCGGACTTCACGGAGATCAGGAGTCCGGTCTGTCACACAGAGAGGGTACTGTGTCTCCGGCCGACACCAGTCCTCATGTCCAAGTCGTAGTTCGAGAAAGGACAGAGACTCCACGTCAGAAGAGAGTGGACACTACCCTTACTATCTTGGATGTGGAACCCCGGTGACACTACCGGACCAGAATGGTGGCCCGTCCCGGCCACGTCACCCTAACGCCATGTCACAAACGTCCCTAGTCGAAGTCCCCGTTCCAAAACGCCCTTTGTGGGTCATTTGGGACGTCAGGGGAGGAGTAACCAGGAGTTTATTAAAAACTTACTGTGAACCGGTGAAACCTGTCTTGGAAACCACTACCGACCGTTCACCGTGGAACCGTATACACGGACTTCCAAGTCTTTGATAAAGGTTTAGTGTACCGGTCAGCCCGGAAAGCCTGAACGTCAGACACGACACCAAGAAGGAAGGGGCAAGTGACCGGCAGGGTCCGGACGACCCCAGGACCGTCGAGGTCAAGAACAAGAGATCAAAAACGAGACAATCTCGGTAGACAGAACACCGGTTCTTCCTGGTGACCGATACCCTCCAGTACTCGTCTCTCCCCGTCTTGTACCGTGACGGGGGGAGCTGGTTACTCAGAGGTCACTCACAGGAAGTACTCAGCCCGGGGTGACCCCGGGGGGAGGACGGGTGTCGAGCACCAACAAGTTTCACTCAGTCCCCTCCGTCTCCTTATCGAGAGGACGGGCCCGCAATGTGTCCACGGCGAACACGGGGCACGCACTGACAGATCACTTTGCCGGGAAGTCACAAGGGAGAGTCGGACGAAGAGGGACCCTGTGTCTGCTCGTGTCCCGACCCACTCCTCACCCGACCCTGGCGTCGGAGGTACGACACGAGTCTGGGGAGGTGTGTGACCGAGTCGGCGGGCCGACTCAAGGAACACAAGAGGAGTAAACACGGTACTTACTCGAGAGGGCCCTCCCGTGACTCGGGGGACTTATATGTGCAGAGAGTCCAGTGGGGAAGGCACTCAGTTCTCACTTGGGGTCGCCCCCGGCGTCGGGTACGGACGGGGAGTCCCTGTGGACTAGTGACCCACTCTCTGCAGACACCCAGAACGCGGAGTGGTCTACCCAGACCTGTGGAGGTCTGGGGACGCCTCCTGGGTCGGGTCCGTGAAGGGGCCCCGGAGAAAAGTGGGATTGACACAGTCTGTACAGGAAGAATATCCAGACGAGAGAGTGACCTCTCACGCCCCCCAACTCAGATCCTGACCAATTACCCTCCGGTGAGACAGCTGTACCTGCGGGAAGTAGACCCCGATGTGTCGTCGTCGTAGAAGGTCTCGACCCTGGAGTAAGTAGAAGGAGTGGACTCGAGTTCTTCACACTTACCTCCTCGTGGGACCGCCCGACACCCCGACACACACAGGAATCGGTGACTGCGAGGGACACGATTGTGAATAATACACGACCCGTGACACGATTCGAGAGTGTACCTGGAAGAGTAACTTATACTTGGTTATCAGATTGTTCTTTCATGACAATCATGGGTAAGGTGAAAGGTCTACTCCTTGACTCCACGTCGATTCGATTAGACCTTTTACCGTCTCGACCTCATGTGTAAGACAGAGATGTCGGTCCCGAGGATTCCTTTGTTTTACTTACCTAATCGTCTCCGTTCAGGAGAAATGGATTCCCTACAGTTTACACTCCACATCTCGTCCCCAGTCACATGAAAACGAATTTCCCGGTCTTTCATGTATAAAAGGTGAAAAGTTCGGCATACCCAGAGACAGTATGAGACGCAAACGACAGGATTTCGTGATATCGATTTATATCTCGTTCACTTATAGTACACAATTTTATTTCGAAATAAATACATTTTCTACCACCCGGTCTAAACCGGGAGCCTGGTATCAAAGGGTGAACCACGTCTCTTTTCCAAGTCACGGGGACTGTTTGACCCACTGGAGTCTAATCGGTAAGTTGAAGAAGTAGCAACCAAAGGAACACAGATCATTGATTGGCGATACCCCATGACTATTTGACTAAACAAAACTTTACTACCTGACTAGAGGAACATTCTCGGTGTCTGAGACGACCCTCGGTGTCTATGTCGTCCCTTGTTCTGTCTACAGGAGGACGGGAGTACCCTAGGTCGGACACTCGTGTTGTCTCTCTTGGAACCCATTTCTGTACTCGGTCGCGACACGAACCGAGTCCGTCTTTAAGTGGTTTATATGGGGGAGAAGAGGGACAGGACGGGCACTGAGTAGTAAGTCTTGGGTGACGATAGTTTGAACAACAGGAAACATGGGTATGACTCATTTTTCCGTGTTCGTACACAACCCTGGGTCCTGAAATTATACAAATATTAGGTAAAAATACGTTATGGTCAGATTAACACTTAGTATTAAAAAAGTAATTTACTGGACTAAAATGAACTATTATAGGAAAATCCATACACTCTCGTCACTTTGAGGTAAACACAATTTATAATATACACACTAAGTCAACCAAGTGAGTAAATCTAAAAACGACGAGGACTTAGGTTTGCTTACTTGGTAGGTAGAAAAATCTTTATTGTTCCTGGAAGTTCTAGTCCACTCGGGACATAAAGGAAAGTTTGTGTGGTTCAGCTCCCCGGTTCCCGTCGGACTCGGGACCCTACCTCGGAACTCGTCGAGGCGTCAGGGTCTTCAAGAACGAAACAGTATCTTTACGCGTGCATCAAGCGTGAACTGAGGAAATTTACAGATTATACAAATTATATAGACTCAAAGGAAGACGTAGAAATTCCTTTTCACCATTGACTCTACTGTGCGGTACAAGTAGAAACCTTAAGTGGACATAGGTCGGGAAACGAGACACCTCTGTCGGATTCCCAACCCTGGTGACGGAACCCCCTGTCTGGTGGAGTCTAACGTAGAGTCGATGAAGTGAAGGAAGATTCACTTGGTCCGGTTCCAAAGAATAGGAGACACACGGAGCGCAAGTGATAGAGATCTTACCACTGTCCCCGTCAGGGGTGGGACATCCCCTTCACTCAACCATACACTTTTTACGAATACCGTCTCGGACTGAGTACCATTCGTGAGTCGTTCACGATCGACACTACCAATAGGGTCCTCAATGTACCTAGAGGTCTCACTCATACACGGGTCCTGTACCGGGGGCTTTTCGTCCCCACGAATGTGTACGAGTGGGTCGTGGACACTCAGGGTCGAGGTACCCGTGCTCATAACCACAGAGGGACTGGGCTCAGAGACCGCAACCACGCGAGCGAGACGAAAGTCTTAGTAAGCGACAGATTAAGCGTTCCTCGATCCTATCGGCGGAGACGGACACTTAAGGAAACACACGGAGGTCACTACCCCGAAGGAGGGGGTCCTCGTGGGGGAGACACTATCCTCACAGGACCCACGACCTTCCGAATAAGAGTTCGGAGGGGGAGAAGGGTTCACCTGAGAAGGTTCTTAGAACAGTCCTCTTCCTCCACCATTCTCGACACCATACGTCGAGACTCGAGAGGTCGGAACTTCTGGTTCCCGGGATCGGGAAACGGACAGAGGTCTGACATGGAAATTCAATGGACTGTATTCACACAAACGTGGATGACCGAGGTACATCTATCGACTTCCCTGAAACCGTTCACAGGATTCGGACAGAGAGGACAAGACTTGGGATAAGACGAAGGAGGACCAGGGACAGAGTAAGGTCCGAGGTAGAGAATGAATGTAGTACAAATACTTGTACTATCCGGTCAGGTCACCGGAATCGTAGGGACAGGTTAAAGAGACTAACGACTGGAATTTACCACCCGGACTGATGGACAGGGAACCTTACTCAAGGTATCAGTCGGACACAGGACCGTTCTGGAGGAGTAATAGGGACATTTTCTCCCAGAACTGGGTGGTCCGATGGGAACGAAATCGTTGGGGCTCAGGGTAAATAACACGTGAATGAGACTTTTTTCACAAGGCACATGTAATAACGTATATTAGGAGTGTCTAGAGTCCTTACTCCTCATCCATAATAATAATTATAGGGGTGTAATGTTCACCCCTTTAGTTCCGTAGTTCTCCAACTCACAAACGAATACGAGTACAGCGGTCACTTATCACCCCGTCCCTAAACAAACTCAGACACACATATATGTAGGTTCGGAGACGAGAACATCCATTATTACGCGGGAGGTAAAAGAACCTGTAAAGGTCCTCTTGGCACTTAAGAGAACTAGACCACACTCCAAACGGGGATGTTTCAGATGGTCTCCAGGTTACACGTCACGGGTCTCGCACACCTCCAAACCCCTACCAAACAGACAGACGACACGGTTGTTCGGGGAGAGGACCACCCGTCTCGGACTTCGTCGTCCTCCGTTAGACCGGCTCCCAGGATCGTCAATCTACTTACGGTATCCCACATCGGTCCTTTGAGAGTCGTCCTGGTCCGTCACCTCTCTCTCGTCTGACCGTTCTTGACCCGTTCCCTCGTCCGTGAGTCGAACCCCCAGGCCCACACCCTGCCAAATCTTGATCGTCCCTTATCCCCACACTAGACCCCTTTCTCTTCGTCTTTGCGGTAAGTTCCCGACCCGGGCCGTAGACTACTCTTCCGTCTGACCCTTTCCTCCTCGAAGACCGTATTTCGGTGCCCCGTAATCCTAGTGTGGGTGGCCGAAGGGGAGCCTGAGACGACCCACATAAAGACATAGGTAACACAATCACCAACGACCCACCTACTTACCTACATACCTTCCTATTTACCCGAACCCCCTCGTACTACTAAGATAAGCGGGGGGTGGGGGTTTCAACCCCGATTCTAGCAAAATAGGTTTCGTTACCACTCCTTCCCATTGCCCAACAGTACCGTATACTCCCCACATGAGACTGGGTGACAGAGGAATAGGGAAGAAAGAGGTCTTCGGGGGCGGTTTGGACTCCTTCGTCTCCGACTCGGGAAGTGTCTGAGGAGAGACAAACGTGTGACCCCGGTCCTCGAGTCGGGGCTTCCGGCCGCACACCGGGACTTCGTCAAGGTCATGATGCCGATGTTGCGGATGGAGTCACTGGCGGATGGGGAGCTGGCCGGGGACGGACTGGAGTCTGGGTCGCCCACTCGTCTCAGTCACCGGCCCGGGAACAGCTGGACGACCACCCCTCCACCTCAGGGGCACCACAACCCCTGCCTCGGTCCTGACCCACAGGTCTGAGGACTAGAGAAGGGTCGAAATCGGATGCCAGGAGGGAGGAGTCGGACGTAACTCGTTCAGTGAGAGGGAGAGGAGGGTCGGAGTCAAAGAGGTAGATGATTCGTCCCTCTTCCGAAAGAAGGTACTCTTTATCCTTTAAAACTCCTAATTATTGGCTTAAATTAGGAATTCCCGTGTTCTTAGTAGACCGTGAGGACAATTATTCAGTAAAATTGGGTTAATCAACGTAAAAATACTTGTTAATAAAAAAGGACATTTAATCAAAGAATTTCATGTAGGTAGAAGGTTCCGATTGTTCAGTAATATGGACTGTCTCTTCAGACAGAACTGAAGAGAGAAACAATGGTTTCTACGAGGAAATTCCAAGTCAATCTTAAAAATAATGAGGATTAATAATTTTTACACCCGTGCATGGTGTCGACTCTTTTAGAGTAATTGAAAACACTCGAGGGGGGAAGAGAAGGAGTGGAAGAGGGAGACGTGGAAGAGAAGGAGAGAAAGATGAATAAAAATTTAAAAAGAATTTCGACGTTTGGTGTCAATCGAACACAGACCTCAACAGTTCTTTCTAGAACGAAGACCCAAACCTCAGACACAAGAAACCTTTCCTCTCAAGTCAAGTCAAAGTATCTGTAAATAACTTGTAGACGACATACGGGACATCAATCCATACCAAAAAGAACCGGGTTCACTTGGACCCGGTTCCCTACTTTCTGGTAGATTCCTAGATGTACCCCTTTCTTCTCATATACAAGTAAATTTCTTATGAACCCCCGAAGGGTCTACCGAGTCACCCATTTCTTAGGTGGACGTTACGCCCTCTGTGCCCAAGTTGGGGACCCAGTCCTTCCAGGGGACCTCCTCCCATACCGTTGGGTGAGGTCACGAGTACGGACCTCTTAGGACACCTGTCTCCTTGGACCACCCGATGTCAGATATCCCAGCGTTTCTCAGTCTGTACTGACTTCACTGAACCGTGTGTGTGTGTCCTGAGACGTCTCCGGAGTCGGCACTAGAACCGGTCGTGTTTTCGATACCTGAGTCCACGCTGAGTTATGTGTAAAAAGGGTTTTATTCCCCTTTACCACCTAAAACGACTGATGTCGCACCGACATTACTACTGACCACAAATGGACCCGAACCAACCAACTCTACACGAAGGGTACACCTGGTGTGGTTGGACGTACTTCCACCCGTCCGTCGACCGTGTTACTTCCACCCGTCCGTCGACGTGTCAGGGTAAGTTCGGCTTCATCTACTCCCTGTCTTTCTTGTGCTCAAGACCGACTGTAGTGTGTCAACTTATTCACTAACTTGACCCTGAACTTGGTTACATAGGTCTTCGGTTTAGGTCCGGAAACTGGGCTCGGGTGTCGACCCGACCGGAGCTGACACGTCCCCCGTACGACTCTCGACTGACTGTCGGAAGGCGGGAAGTGACTCTCTCCGCGACGCGTGTGGTCAGGAAGGTCAAAGGTACCCTCTCTTCGTCCTCAACGACCCACCTCTCTCCGGCGCACCGGAAAGAGATTTCACGTCCCGAGGGACCTTTCGGGCGAGACTTCCTTCACGTAAGTCTTTTCTATCGGGTCGGACCTGAAGGACTCAAACGATTCTTGCACCACCGTCCACGCACCCGTCCCCGGCCTCCCCCTACAGAGACTTCCTGAGGTCCACTCGACTTAAGACACCAAAGGAGGACTCGGTGACCTCTCTTCGTCATTAGTATTACCTTTCTGGAAAGGAGACGTGTCTTGAAATGTCAAATACCTCGAAGGTGTGGAGGGGACACCCGATCCGCTGAAGACAGTTGGGGAAAAATATCGGTCATTTTGTCTTAGCGACTATTGTCCGTCTCGACTCGGACGGACGAGAGTCGTCCCCGAGACGTCTCCGAGATTCCTGTGACCAAAGAGAAACGTGCACCTGAACCCTCCGAGACAGATCGAGATGAAGTCGACGACACGGTCTGTGTGTGGGTCCTAATCTCTCGGCAACGACCTGGTGAGTTTTCTTCGTGTGCGAACCCACTTTGTCACGGAGAGAAACAGACAATTAAAGGTACTTTTGTAGTGACGGAACATTGTTCCAGTGACGAACGAATAGGACAAAGTGAGTAAAATCCTTGTAGAAAAGTTATAGAAATGACAGTGGCACAAAGTTTAATGTGACGGCTTGCAAATATATCGCACTCGGTACAAAAGTCCCTTCGTAAAGTGTGAAATAAATGTAATTGAGAAACTACAGAGTGTCATTGGAAGACCTCGTTCATCCTCCACGTGTGGAATGGGAGGATGAGTACTGTGAAACTGTGGTCTACACCCCAAAAGAAGGGACATAGCTGGTTAAGACACTGTGCTCGACCCACAGGGATGTCAAGTCAATCGAAACCTGCGATGGACGGTCTCAAGCACAGTCTAGGGTATTCAGTTCCCGAGTCAGGGTGTTCCGACCGGGGTGAAATCCATGGTCAGTGTCCAGGGTCAACAGTAGACACGGACAGTGACGGGTCGACATTGAACCCTAAGTTGGGGAGGAACGACGACGACCACCAAATCAACGATTAGTACAAACCGAGAAAACGATGAGGTACTTGACATCGGGTCTCGGAAGAGACAGGTACATTAAGAGGTCCGTCCCTATGACCTCACCCATCGGTAAGGGAAAGGCTGGGTCCCTAACTTGGACCCAGAGGTCGTGACGTCCGTCTAAGAAATGGCAGACTCGGTGGTCCCTTGTTCCCCGACCATTTCCCCTGACCTGATAAAAGACGTCGAGGAAGATCACCCTCGTTGACCCCGTCTTCGTACGTGCGGACAGGGGTTTCCTCAGCACTCAAGACTCGACCCCTCTGAGACACCTTTCTTCTTGTAACTTCACCTTTCTCAGTCCTACCCTAATGTCGTCCCTTTCTTACGTCGGACCTCGGCCCCGAGACCTAGGAGGACCCTCGTCCAATCCCAGGTAGGTTCCACCGATACCCATAAACGTCACAATGGTGATACTCATGCCGGTGGTCTAGACACACATGCCTAACCTCCCAGTGTCCCAGAAGTACGACGTCGGTGATCTGTCTGGGGACTCTAGCGACTTGAAACCCCAAGTCCTCCTGACCGAAATACTCGTCGTACATACTATCCGTCCATTACCGGAGAGTTCCCACAGGTGCAGGACTAGAGACCTTGGAAACTTGTACCATATACGTTTCCTCTTAATTCCAACGTCTACCTTAACTCTACCGATTAGTCAACCAAAATCTTATTCCTCTAGTAGGACTTAATAGACCTAGTCGGGTCTCATTAGGGTCTCGTGAATTTACACCTTCTCTTTCGGTCTCGTTACCGTTACACTCTTCCTGAGTCGGTCTGTGACACCGAAACTTCTACCTTTTCTCGACATTTACCCCCTTTGGACATCTATGACTTTTTCCGTTCTTGTCACAGATTGTCCAATAGTGGACCTTGAAGGTCTTCCCTTACGCCAAGACGACTGTGAAACTGAAGTCGGGTCACTCTGGAGACAGGTTGAAGACCGGAGGTCTTAACTTCTATTGATTATACACAACAAACTTCCGTGGTTCCACGTCCTGAAAGAATGTCACCGTCACAATCATAGTCCTGTGATAGGTCACCCGGGGAACATGTGTTCTAGGAGGCTTCCGATTTTCACGGGACGGGAACCAAATTACAAGACGACAACGACACAATTTTAAGAGTCGTTCAAAAGTTGTTTCCGGTGGCACAAAAGGAAAACGTGACTCGGGGTGTCCAATATATAGACCAGGACCACCCCTTCGCCCCGTCAAAGTCCATTCTTCGACCCTGTGCTAGCGACCTAATAGATCCCCAACGAAGGGGTCCCGGTTTCTAAATGTGGTTCTCGGTGACAGACGAGTGGTCAGGAAGGACACGTGGTCCGTGACACGTCTGTCTAATTACAGGTGGAAGAGGAAATTGAAAATAGGAGTACAGGAATACCCATCAATAATAATAAGTGTAAAACATATCCTCTTACGACTTATAAAGGATCCAATTCTTTGAACTAGTTCAAAGGTCACAAAGATACATTCAGACACAGAGATCCTACGAGAAATCGGGGGAACGGGGTGGGAAGGATCCCCTCGTAAAGATCAAACCTTAGAACCGAGACACCTCTACTGGGTCTCCAGAAACTTTCTACTCTGAAGGTACTGCCAACGGAGTCCTGTTTCCCCATTTTAGTTGTGGTACTCATTACTAAGACGACGTAGTTTTTACGATTGACGTGTCTGTGTCCTCCTTTATGAAGAATTGACCCCGTTAGACCCTTTCATGAACACCAAGGACCAATTAATTTGTATAATACTTGGTCATCATAGTGTACTAACAAGAATTTATATTACGTTAGAACTCGTTATAATTACAGAATTTTGCCCCTCTACTTATCAAAACAAGATGAGACGATGAGTCTAGTTTCGATGTCTTAACCTAAAATAACCTATATCTCTTTCACTCCATACAAGTCTCCTCTTGTTGAGTTCTCCTTTTTGACCCATTGTACTGTCTGTCTACCGCGAAGACGATCTAATATCTCATTATACATTTTGAGTCAACGGACGTAAGGTTCCGGTCCAGAGAGTGAAGATTTGACCAACTGGAGGTCGTTCAATTGATCGGAGAGATACGGAACCAAAAGGACAGACATTTAACCTCTACCAAGTCAAGTCAAGTCTGCGAGACAGCACAGGTTGAGAAACGCTGGGGTACTTAGCGTCGTGCGGTCCGGAGGGACAGGTAGTGGTTGAGGGCCTCAAGTGAGTCTGAGTGCAGGTAGCTCAGTCACTACGGTAGGTCGGTAGAGTAGGAGACAGCAGAGGAAGAGGAGGACGGGGGTTAGGGAGGGTCGTAGTCTCAGAAAAGGTTACTCAGTTGAGAAGCGTACTCCACCGGTTTCATGACCTCAAANCTAGAGGAAGTCTTACCTGACCAACCTAGAGGAACGTCAGGTTCCCTGAGAGTTCTCAGAAGAGGTTGTGGTGTCAAGTCTTCGTAGCTAAGAAGTTCTGACTTGTACATTATATACATCTGCGGAATCTTGTAACGGGCTGTAGTGGCATTGACGACAAATTGTAAAACAATGAGAAATAGACCCAGGGACCCGAAGGGACGACCGAGTCACCATTTCTTAGACGGACGGTCACGTCGTCTACGTTCTCTGGGCCCAAACTAGGGACCCAACCCTTCTAGGGAATCTCCTCCTTTACCGTCGGGTAAAGTCATAAGAACAGACCTTTTGAGGGACCTGTCTCCTCGGACCGTCCGATATCAGTTTCCCCAGTATTTCTCAGTCTGTGCTGACACGTTGACTTGTGTAGACCCAGAGACTAAACATTTTTCCTACCGGACCCCCCGTGCCAGGACTGAAATCGATGATCTTCCTGGTGATTCGTCTGTTCCTCACTGTCCGGTCCGGAAGGTGGGACTGTGCTCCACTCTCCTCCCGGACCGCCCGTAACGTTCTGTCTAGTCTCACCAAAGAGGGGTCGGGGTCTCAGGACTCGTAGTCTCCGACCTCGGTCCGAGACGACCTTTCGTTTCTACGGGGTAGGAGGAAGAAGAGAGGACGTCACGGACGGAAGGGGTGGAGGGGGTGCAAGGAGTCGAGAGGAACGGTGTCCGGACCGGACGAGTGGGTGTTTGTGTGGTGTACCTCTACGAGTCAGGGAACACACTGAAGAGGTGATCTCGGTCGACTGAAAACAAAAAACCCACGACAGACACATCAGGGTCGTTAGGGTAAAAGGGACCTAAACATTATTCAAAATCCTCGTTTACTAACGGCTCGAAGGACAACCGATAAATGTAAAATTAACTAAGTAAGGGGGGGAAGAAGATGAATATCAGGTACAAACTATGTCGTCTAGGAAAGAGGTTTAGTCATCTCAGGGGACTTTCCTACAATCATCTTGAAGACTAAGACTCACTTTCGACCTGTGAAACTACTAGTGGAGACGAATCTTGAAATGGACAACAGCAAGACCACAGTCTGCGAGAAGACTCTACTCCGACCGGGTAAAGAGAACGGAACATCTACTAATTTTGAGGACAGGTGAGAGAGAAGGCGTAGCCTCGGTCTGTACGTAGGATGGTCCGGGGACTCCGGGGACCGATGTGATTTATAGGGGTAACGGAGGTGCTGGGGAGACCGAATAACCTACTAGACCCGAATAACAACACCAGCCCGTCCCTCCTTTACAAGTTGAGGTACTAAGGTAAGACAAGCCGACACCACCTTTAGGTGGGTGCCCCAAAAGGGCCCGGACGTAAGTAAGATGGCAAGTGACGAACTCGCAAACAAGTCAACGAGTAAGTCGGTCTATGACCCACGAAGGACTCAGACAACCTGCGACCTGCGACATACTCCGTGCCCCCACCCCCACCCCCCGACCACTCGTTTCGTCTACACCAGAACTAGAGTACGTCGAATATCAGATCACCTTTATGACTGTAGACAATTTATTAGTGTATTTTCGATTCACCACTATCGTTATATGTACCGTACTTTCTTTTTGTTTCCTCGGACACTCTCAGATTGTCCCTAGTGTGGGGTCCGGTCCTTCGTGTGCCACAGAAAGAAGCGACCCAATATACACACGACAGTCCCTCCTTCCTCGACTCGAATGAGCCCACTGTCGTCCACCGACCCTAAGAAACATCCGGTCACAGATGTGTGTCAACGTATTAGTGTGGTAGCCTTTCGTGTGTGGGTCCGAGACCTCCTCCCGTCTCTTGAACCGAAGTTTGTCTCTCACACAAGTCCCTAACGATAGAGATACCCGACTTACTTTGCCCTTCCGTTAGATCTGAAGTGCACTGGTCATCTCGAAATAGCATTATCGGGTGTAGTAGGAGGATCTACGTGACACAGGTGGGATAGAAAGTAGTCTCAACTGAACCTCACTGAAGGTAAAGCAGGGCGGGACGTGGTCCAGAGACCCAACAGTGTTGTGACCACAGACCGGTCTGTTTAGAGATCTACCAGCATCTTCCTTCCACGTCTGGGATCAAATTGTCCTGGAAACTCGTGACTGAAACCTCCGTTTACTCGGGTCCACCTTCGGGACCTTTTATTGAACGACAGAGTCAGGTTAACGGGAGTAGATATCTTACCCCTATTTTACAAATGGGATATCCTGAAAAGGATATCCTTTTTTATTTTTAGTCTCCCCCCTTTTTTCATTTTTATATGTATATAGAGAATCATACTAAATACCACTCAGTATTCGTGAGTCATTTACCTTTAATAATTACAACAATGAAGGTCTATAAGACACACCTCAGGGACCCGTCATCCCCATCGTTCGTGTCACGTCAGAGACTCGGGGTCTCCAATGTCTCTATCTCTACGGTCGGTGGTCCTCACCTTCAGAACTGACGTGCGTACGAGTCACTCCTGGGGGTGTGACGAGAGTAGGGACCCAGAGCAATTAAGGTCGTCTGACCTACGACCGTCCGACCCTTGGACAGATTAGACTTTTCAAGACCTTCTTCGGTCTTCACATTGGTTCACTTCAGTCTCCTCCTAGTTCGTTCAGGACACCTACGTCCACCCTCCCACCTCCGGTCCTATGTCTACCGGTACTTCCCTATTCTTCTGTGACGACTAGGGTCCCACGGTAGGAATCCACCAGTTGTCACGTCGACTTGTCAACACACGACTGGCACCCTTTCCCCTCTGGGAACTGGGATAGATCCTCTTTGGATCCTTCTTTCTCCCCGACCCCTGTGAGTCCCCTCACCCGTAAGTCCCCTCAAAATAGAAGAGAGACGAACCAGGTCCACCCAGGGAGAACGTGGGGGTCTCGGGTCCGTATCAATCTGGATCAAGGGGTATGTGTAACCGGTCGTCGGGGGTCGAGTGTAAGATGAAACTAGAAGTGTGACTTTCCCCAGTTAGCCGGAGGTACGAAGCTACGTGACCCTCGAGTATCTAAACGGTCTCAGTGTCCTTCTTAGGTAGGGAGGTGATACCTCTACAGACCGACGACGGGACTGACCATGGGTCAAAGGCCCACGGACTGAACCGAAGAGAATCAGACCGTGACGGAGAGACGGAGAGTGTCCATTACCGTAGTGATTTCGGGAGCTGTATTTGAACGGAGTACTTGTCGAGTTTTGGCAGGACCCCTCGAGACGACCCTCCGAGGGCAGGGGCGTGGTGGAGACACACGTCCCTAGCTACGTCAGTTGAAATAGTCCCGGTAGTTAGGACCGAATAATCTGTCGGTGTCAAGAGGGGCGAGTCTTTACGGAACAAAAATAGAAATCACCTTTTACCGAATTGAAACTTGTTCTTATTTCATGTTTCCCTTGAAAATACCGAATTAAAATGTCCTCTTATACGGAGAAGAATTTTACTCATTCCCTGGTCAGACCATGTCAGTCCGAAAGAGTTCCGCACATTTATCCCTTCCCAGCCAATGTGGGACCACCGAGGAGACTGAGAGTGTATGGGACCGGGAAGAGACCTCTCCACTCGTCTCTGTTTCTATCTGTCTCCGTCTGTGGTCTCGTCCACCCCTGTCGTCCGAGACCCTCGTCTCCGACATGACCGGTCTGAGGTCGTCTGTGTCCCCGACCCCTTCTGGTAACCGCACACGCATGTTCTCCGTATCGGGAGTCCATCTCCGACCCCGACTAACAACCCATTTCACCGGTCTAAAACCTCGTCTTCGCGACCCGAACCAGACCTTGTTGGGAGAAGGTATCGTCGAGAACCTGCACACAAGGAAACCGTCCTGAGCCCTACGGGACGACGTCTGTCCGAGGACAGGGGTCAAGTCACAGGCCGTCATTACTACCACCGCCCTGGCCGTTCATACTCCTGTAGAGCAGACTGTACGACCAGAAGGAGGGAGAAAAACGGAGAGGGGAGTCAGAACATTCAAGAGGAAGTTACAACTCTACTTCTATCCTTGGCCCTAATACACATAGGTAATATACACACAACCCACGAAACTTTGTCATCGGAGTCAAATAAGTCGTCTACGGCCGACTTACTTACGAACGACTACTGGTCTTGTAACGGCCCGTCTCGTACGCGTCAGTACTTGCTCTAGGAGCGATAGTACTTCGACCCGAGATCAGTATCCTCCCGGTTGGTAGGACCACACGAACCCTAAGAGTCACAACTTTGACCCTCTCAGGACCCGTCTGAACCTACTCAACCAGTGTGACGGATCAGTGACGATGTCACCACTAACCTATATACACAGAACACCGTAAACCACTACCGGTCCACGACCGATCCTCCTTCTCCTTCAAACGTTTGATAAAGAAATCACTCTTCAAAAGGCAAGTAGTGTATACTCTCTCTTCTAGGACTTGATATACCTCTTCTGTGGATTCACTAGTAAAGAGGACGGAGGGAGACAGGGACGGAGGTACACTTTTCTGTACCTCTCGTCCCCTCACCGAACGGGTGTGTCGTTAAACCCCGTGTCGACCCAGTCGCGGACCCACCGCAATAGGTAGGGAAGAGGGGGTATTACGAGAGAGGGATATTTGATCGGGTGGAGTAGAAAGAATAGAACGGGTGGGAAGTGGAGAGATGAGTGCCTCTGGGTCCAATTCCAATCTACGACACGTCAGACCTCTTTTTCGTGGTTCCGACTAGGACCCTTCCGGAACCCACTGAGAGGTCTCTCTTCCCTCCCTCCTTCCTAAATTCCTCGAGCCATGCAAACCGGTCCCCTCTAGCGAATTAATGTCACGTCTCCTAGACTCTCGACGACCTCTACCCTACACTCGCTGACCCCGGTTTTAGGGTCACTTCCTCTCGTCTTCCTTCCTGGACGACCACGCTCTTCTGGACTGAGGAAGATCCCTCCTCCGACTATCTTTTCCTCTCTCGACCCCAGTCACCGCACGTGCACTCCAAGTCCGGAGTGCGTCTGGACGGAACAGAATAACGTAAAGTGCAATAACACGAAGTGTCTACGATTTCAAAGATGTTCAACTTCACAACAGAATAGTACATCACCAATCGTAAAACATCGGTATTTCGTAAAAATTTAATTCCGTGCATATAACAAAAAAAAAAAGTCTGTTACGATAGTGTGTGTTATATGATAGCACATTATCTTTGTATTGAAATTTACGTGACTCTTTGGTCTTATAAGTATATTGAGTGATGTACCGTCACAAACGGAATAACGTCACCAGACCTGAGTTTGGACGTTATAGAGGTTCCATAGGCACCTTTTTTATTTCTTGGGACAACCAAATTAAGACTTTTGGGTGATATGCGGTCTGAGACCAAATTCCAACCCTCGAGCGTGTCATCGTTTTACTTCAGGGACGAGAGTCCCTTCAGTAATATCACCCTCCTCTCTGTACTTGTGTGTGTTTACCCTCCATGAGAGGATCCACAAGACAACACAAGTTTTCCCAACAGTACATTGTCGACTCAAACTTTCTCAGAACGTATATTTTTATCACTAGTCATCTCAAATCGAACTTTTTGTTTATATCGTAAGGACGAGACGAACCTCTTTCCAGTGGTCCTCTACCTATGGTCTGTGTCGTCGAGTCGGGTAGTCCTGCCGGTAGGTAATGGCCCTCTTTAAGTCGAACGTCACGAATACACCTCGAAACTTTTTCTTTTCTCTCCTCACCTTCCGTCAATTGGGAGTTGGGGCTTTTTGTGAACCCTTTGTGTGGACTCCGAAATCTATGTCTCCGAGACTCTTGAGTCTCCTTTGGGGACCTCCACATCCTTGTCTGATCCCAGTCAGAGCACCGACCACCCCGTCTGTCGAACATGACTATAGCACTGGAATAATCCTCGACAAGTAATGTGAAAGTTTTGTCTTTTTATTTCCAGTACACGATCATCAGAGTGGTATATTTCACAAAAGAAATTGACGCTAATCGTTCATCCAACACACAATTATGAAGATAGTAAAAGGTAAGGATTCCTTTCCGGTTGACGACCAGAACTATTGGGAATACCAATCGTGATCGGGCTTCTTAATAAACTGACAATTGGTGGTGGAAAATTAACGACAATATTGTCATGATAAGTGTTGTTGTTGTGCAAAAAACTTTCCCAGACTACTCGAATTGCCTCTTCCGTTACCGTGGGGTGAGGTCATGAGAACGGACCTTTTAGGGTACCTGTCTCCTCGGACCATCCGACGTCAGGTACCCCAGCGACTCCCAGCCTGTACTGACTCGCTGAAGGGAAAGTGAAAAGTGAAAGTACGTAACCTCTTCCTTTACCGGTGGGTGAGGTCACAAGAACGGACCTCTTAGGATCCCTGCCTCCTCGGACCACCCGACGGCAGATACCCCAGCGTGTCTCAGTCTGTGCTGACTTCACTGAACCGTCGTCGTCTACTCGAATTCCTCTATAGGATCGGAAAGAGGGAGTAAGTCGGAAAGAGGGAGTAGGAGGAGTAGAGAGGAGGGAAGTGACGTCAATGGACTCGACCGAGGGAGGTAGTGGAGGAGAGATCAGCGTTGTGACAGGGGAGCTGGGGTGCCCGGAAACGTGGACACCACACAGTCCACCCAAAGAGGTTGGAGAGAGGGAGTATCTCGGGAAGGGACTGGTGAGGAAGATCTTGTCGACGGTCCCGTGGTGTAACAGGAGATTGTGGTGTAATGAAAAGTAAAGTCGGGCACTTACTTTAACATAGTAAACGAACGACGACACAAACGGACAAAGGGTGACGTCTCGTGTTCAAGGTACTCCTGTTCGTGAAACAGGAACAACAAAATTGGGACTTACGTTATGGCGGAGTACCTTTTTTTTGAGTTACATAAGGTAATTTACGTTCTTACTTACTTAAGATGTGGTTAGACAATGGGACTACCGAAAGGAGTGTAGGATTCACACTTCGTCTAAACCTACTTTGAAACCAAGAAAGGGAAGGGGGTAAGTAAAAAAAAAACACTCTCTTTTTCTCTCGACCTTTGTCTTACTCTTCAAAGACATTTAAAGACCATTGGTATCTCTATCACTAAAATCAAATAATTAGAGGACGTGAATTCGTCTGACCTCGGGGTGACACTAAAGAGGTTTTAACGAGTCGCGACCAATAGGACGTCGGAAGGAGTAATTCCTTCTCGTCCGGGTAGGGATAGGACGTCGTGAAATTAATGTTACTCGTCTTCGGGACACAATAATGCGAGTAATGACGTAATAATACGAGTGGACTGACATGGAGGGTGAAACCTCGTCACGTTGTACCAGTGGTCGCGACTTGGCGACCTTGGAAACCACCGACTATCACCCTCGTCCGTCGGAGGTGAGACTCGGCTCCTGGCTCCAGTCCCGGTGTTAACGACGAGAGAGGAAAGTAAGTCGACAGGACTTCTACCCTCGAACCACGGGAGACCTTGTCATAAATCACAGTCGGTCTCTTCCCGTGGTCGTCACCAAAGGGTAGATGTTTCAGTTACGAATGTCCTCTTCTTTAACTGTACGGGAACGCTCGGTACTGTAAGGAATAACAGACCGGAGCACTACCCCAGATTAAAATCCCAGAGTGCAAGGAGAAGGGTACCTCTCGTCGTACGTCTGAAATCACTAAAACGGAGTGCAGGAAACCTATTCTCTGGAGGTTTACCCAAAGTTACCTAGATCCCTCCGTTACCCTCTCAATCCCCGTCCGAGAGTGGACTGATGAAGAGGAACTTCCCTCTCGGAACCACATCTTTATTCTTCTGGTCTCAACTCCAAAGTAGAACCGTCGACTGTGTACCACCCCTGGATCGGAGAGACTCGGAATCGTAGAAGTAGACACTTTACTCCAGGTTTAACAGGAAGGTAAAAGAGATAGTACAACTCTGAGACGGAGACCAAAGATGGACAAAGACCTCCGACCTAGGTATTCTACTTTCTCCGTATTCTCTCCGAGATCCGTCGCAAGGAAAACCTCACTCCTTTTCACCTAAGACCGTCCTCCTCAGAGACCTTCCTCTGTACAAAAAGAGGACTTCATCCAGTAGATTCCAGACCGGAGTAAATTCGTAACCGACAGTAAAACCTTTTTGATTCTAAAAGAAAACCAACGTAAAGGGTAGGATAACCTAAATCTTTATGTCACAGTAAGAAGGTCATTTGTAAACCACTGTCGGACGACCCAAGGTCCGGGACATGATCCCAGATCACTATGTTGACAAGTAGACCCTCTCAACAACTGTTTAAGTCTGAGACATCACCCCGTTTGTCCAAAGTCACCGACTCCCGAACAGACGATATGTGAAACACTAATAGAATTCATATAGTTTCTCTTCTGGGACCCCCTCTTACACCTGAGGACTCGAAAGGTCGTTTCGACCTCGGTTCTGTACCCGTCCGGTCGTGGACCACGCTGGGGACGGCTCAGTCACGGTCTAGATTCTAGGACCGACGAGAAGAAAGGTCCACGGCGTTGGAGAGTAAGGGGCTGTCGGAGGGTCTCCACTCGTAGCACAAGTAGAAACAGTTACTTCGAGAGAGGCACGACGACGCAAGGTAGGTGAGCCGGTAGCTCGCGTGTGGAGGCGTGGACGAGTTCCTCTAGTAGGACCACCTACTGATGTCGTCATTGCCACTCACGGGCCGAGGGACGGGCCACGCCCGCAGAGGCGGAGGCACGCCCCAAGAGTAAAAGACGTCCGAGAGGCACCGAGAAGGAAAAGACCCTGCAACGGAGGCTCTCCTCTCCAAGTGCTGGCAGTGGTGAGACCTTCCAAGTCGGGTATCGACGCGCGAGAAGCGCAAGGTCTCCCAGGCCCAGGGGTTCGACAAGGAGCGACCGACAGTCGAGAGAGGGAGTTGTAGGACCACGTTATCCTACTCTATTTATCAGTACTGGAGGTGGGGGAGGTGTATGTGTCACTCGGAAAGGTCACTGAGAGAGACACTTCGTAGTAAGGTGAAACGAGACGCGGAACCGGAACCGGATCTTCAACAGGATCGTCGCCACCACCGATACCACCCTCAAAACTACCACGACCACCATCAGTATCACCACAACTACCACTCCTACCACCTTCTATTTGTGACGTTACTGTCGTAGTCTCGACAACTTTCAGATCGAAGAAAAGACGTAGGGGACGAGGTGTAAGGTAGACTGGACTCGTTTCGGGGTCCGCTGGACGTTAGGGAACAACTTCGGGAGTGTCGTACAGAGGGAAAGAGGTCGATGATGGTGCATGGAGGAAGGGAACCATGGATAAGGTACTGAAGACTAAGAAGGGTACATATGGCAGAGGTATTATAAAAGGTTTGAATCTCTGGTACGGGACTCTGTCAAACTCTTGGCGAAGAGGGCTATCTTCGAAATTATACTTACACGATATCTATTACGTTGGACCAGTATCCTCGTGTCAGTAACCCGAATACAATAGAAATCGTAAAAGAGACTACAGTCCATCATTTAAAGGGTCACTTAGGCAACGACATTACTCTTCAAGTCTACTCGTTAAACATAAAACAATAGTTAATTTCGACTTTGCATAGTCTATTAACTTTATAAAATTAGAGATATTCGTTTAAAAGACAAAGTAAAATAATAGCACTTCATTCTTCACATCACATCACATCATTCTTCCCTGAAAATCTCGAAAGACTTCCCGTCACGAATACGTAGGCCACTGAGAGTAACGAGGCACCTACACTTCCTTCCTTTTCCGTGGAGCCTACCGTCGTCTATCCGTCTCCTCCGAATCCCCACTACCGGACAACACTCCCTCTGGAGCTCATCCCTCTGGAAAGATACGTCGATGGACGGACCGAGGGTCCTCACCCACGACTCTTTCGAGGGTGAGGGGTCACCGATTGTGACGTTAAAACACTGATCGGACGGACACTTGGGATAGAACGAGGTCGTTCCGGTCGACAGGAGGACCGGAGAATGTAACAGTCCTCCGTTCCCTACCTTCTCAGTAAGAAAGTAAAGTAAGGGTACCATTTTTGAAATAACACCGGACTTCCTACGACAAAACAGTAATTAAGTACACCCTTTCTCCCCCTTTTGACTCTAACTCTTTAAATCTATTCCTTTCACTCGGTGTATATCTCCCAAAGTACAAACTTAAATTTACTAAACCTGAATTAAAAGATTTACCACTATTTGTATAAAACCATTCTCCTCACTATGTCAGTCCTGACCCGTTACTTCCCGAAACCTACACAAAATTTAGTAACCGACCCCCTTGCCCTGTAGAACTTCTTCCCTTGGCCTACGTAGCATTGACGTCGGTATGTATATCGTTCTTGAATTCCCCGGACCTCAACACAACCCACACCCCTGACTCCCGCTCTATACTCGGACTCTCCAAAATATTTCCTTCGTAGACAACCTAGAGAACTGACTCTCTTCCGGTTTCCTCCCGACCATTTACTACCGAGTCAGAGTTTGGTCCCACTGAATCTCCTGCCGCCAGTAAGGGTCCTATCCCCCGTCCTCCTTCTCACCCACCCAAGAAGTAGTCTAGTCTCTACCACCCCCCCCCCGCGCCGCGCAAATTTGGGTTTCGAGACCCTTCATAACTCAACTACCGTATCAATTCATGGAACTGAACCACTACTAATGTGTTCCGGTGTGAACTGTTTTAACGTGTCTTGATGTTTGTGTGTGGGTCTCCTCACATGTATAATGACTTTTGTGTGTGGGTCTCCTCACGTGTATAATGACTTTTCTGTATGGGCCTCCTCACGTGTATAATGACTTTTCTGGACCTCTTCGGAACACTAAAACCATTGCAGTACAGGAGTAAAACTATAGTATGATATCAACACATTCTACAATTGCAACCCCCTCCGACCCACTTTCCACGTACCCTGGAGGAACACATGAAGACACATGAAAGGACACGCAGACATTAATGAAGTTTTATGTTTGGTTCGTTTTCGGAAGGGTCTTCTAAGATTGGGTCATTCAAACACTACCTTAGACTGATAGAGACGAAAATTCTCGTAGGAACTACTAAGACTTTGTGTCGAGACCAACTCTTAGAGACGAAATTACTTATCCTACGTACACAACTCAAGGTCGCGTACCACACTTCCCTTTCTTGAGACTTCAGACTTCAGTACCCAAGATCCTGGGAGAGGTAATACCCACTCACTGGGGTCTTTGAGAGGAGTCGGAGAGTCTCAGAGTCAAAAAGGAGACATTTACCCCTAACAATAGGAGGGAACGAATGGAGCGAACGGACTGTACCAGTTCCTAGAGAAACACTCAACTCGTTACTCTAGGTAATAGTAATGGTAGTAGTAATGGTAGTCGTTGTAGTAGTAGTGGGGAGGGGTCGGGGGTGGAGGTACGGGTCCTCTGACGCAGTGTCGACCGGTTGGTGTGTGGCCTCGGGCTATTCTTTCATACCCCTGCACTTACCCCTCAGAACATGTGTGTAATTAATGTCGGAAACCAACCCTCCTTTCCTACCTTTTGACTTCTCCTCTCTTGTTTTCTTTATCTTCAAACTCTCCTACGACTCCTATCCACAAATCCTCAGTCCTTCTTCTCCCAATCTACTATCTCTGTCTCTCCCTTACCGGTTCACTTAGGCCTCCCGTTCGGTCTGAGACTCCTGTTTCTCTTAAAGTCCTCGTTCGGTGGAGAAACTGATTCGGGTTCCGTAAGTTTCTCGAGGGGAACACCGAGTCGACCATTTCTTAGACGGACGTTATGCCCTCTGGACCGAAGCTAGGGACCCAACCCTTCTAGGGGACCTCTTCCCTTTCCGAATGGTTGAGGTTATAAGACCGGATCTCTTAAGGTACTCGCCATATCAGGTACCCCAACGTTTCTCATCCTGTGCTGACTTAGTGAAAGTGAAAGTGTCCGTTCACCTTCCTGTGCCTCAGATCCTTCTTCCGTAATCTACACTCCCCACGCCTAGTACCTTTAGAATCACCCTTCCCACCCCCGCCCCGACGCCTTCGGTCTACTTCTACTCCTCGTCGACCCTCCATCTACGAAGGTAGTCCCTACAACTGACACTTCCTCTTAGTCCTCGGCTCCTCCTCGACCTCGCTACAAAAGGTGGTCAATTGGTGTCAGACGTCAGTACTGGGTCCTACTGTCCGGATGAGTATGGGTGTGTTAACTTTGTTTTGAAAATTCTTTGTTGTAAACTAAGGATAATACACGTGTCGCGAGACTGTGCGAGATAATATTAGACCGGATACAATAAGTAAAGATAACACAAGATAACACAAGATAACATGACATGACACAATACAAAAAAAGAGAGAGAAAGACTTTCCGTCTAACAAGAGCACTGAGACTGACGTGTAATCTTAGCGAACCTCTCGAAAATTCCTTAGATCCCCACAGTACGGAATCGAGATCATTAAACTAACCAGACCTCTCCCCCGTATACTCCGGGAACCAGACCCCTCCCGCGCGGACTCAAGAGACTCTGTTTCCACTCCTGTCGGAGACTCTTCCCTCCTCTCCTACCCTGGGTCCCGTGTCTTTGGTCCGAACGGAGACCCTTCTTTTTCGTCTACCCGATTACCCTTCCCTCGACCTCCGTTACTTCCCAACCGGGGACACCCCTTACCCGACCTCTAGACTGGTCATTACCCAGAGGGACTCTGGTCGGACGCGACTCGAGAGTTCCTCCCCACCCTCTCTGTAACTCTGACACCGAGAACCTCCTTCCCCTTGTGGAGATCGGAATCGGCTCCCGACGGACTCCCGGGTCGGACTGCCCCTTCCACCGAGACCGACATAGGAACCTCCTGAGGGAGATCCCGTAGTCGGGTGAGTCGTGGCCTGAAAGTAACTAAACTGTAGTCCGGTTGAGTCGAGTCGATTGTAAGGATCCCACGGGTCGGACCCGGTTCCCGCACCTCCCTCACTACCCAGTCTAGGTCAGGGACGGTAGTCCCTTAGGACACTAATTTTCGTTTCACCCCACTCTGTATTGTCCTGAACCAAAGCCCAGAGTCAAGACGGTGAACGGTCGGTCCTCGGAAAGCACGGGACACATCTGTAGTCCGAAACGGGGAGGGACACACGAGGAACCAGTGGCTCCTGTGTGTCCCATTACTCCCACTTGTACGGCGTTCGACGTTTCTCTCGTGGCTCCTTCTCAATTTTACTCTCGTCATCTTTGTCGTTGCTATTGTTGACGGCACGCCGGGGGTCAATCTTCGTTGGGTCCGAAAAGAAAGAAGCGCCTTATTCACACGGGACCACCCTACTCGGCCTTAAGTGTAATCCGGTCGTCGATAAATCAAGGTCGAGAAAGATCGAAGAAGGGTCGACACACAAGAATTGGAGACACTTGGGATAAAAGGAATAGATATTTTAACTCTACATACTAAGAATGGAGACCCTAACAAACCTCCGCACTTACTCTAATACGTACTACCTTCGCTACGACCATAAATTTTGAGATTCACTTCGGACTTCTGCCTCTTGTCTCGAAGGTCTCTGACAGAAGGTTCACCAACAGTGTCCAAGACAACACGACCACGGAGCACAAGGGGTTGACGGGAGTCTGGGGGTTCCCGTGGAAACGAAACCCCAGTCCGAACACAAAGGTGTTTGTGTTTTTGTCAGTTAGTGACGAAAGAAGTAGGTGCGGTGAGTTCTGGAAATAGAAGCAGGGTCTTCAGTTCCTGACTTCAAAGACGTCCTCCGGGAACACATCCTGAACCTCAGGGACAGGAAACGGTGGAATCGTTAAAGGATTTGTTCGAGGTGAGAAAGTCCCCGACCGTGGACACGTCCTACGACAGTCAGGAGATTTCACCGGAGTTTTGTGAATGCAAACTCGAACTAATTTTTATGCCTCTTAATATGGCCCGTGTAAGAACTAAGTCCTGTAAACGTGAACGAAGGCGACCACTACGATCACCATTTCTTGGGTACACGGTTATGTCCTCTGTCTCCACTCAAACTGGGGACCCAGTCTTCTAGGGCACCTCCTCCCGTACCGTTCGGAGAGGTCATAAGAACGGACCTCTTAAGGCACCTGTCTCCTCGGACCACCCGATGTCAGGTACCCCAACGTTTCTCAGCCTGTACTGAGTTCGTTGAATCGTACGTGTGTGAGGGGCCGGAAAACCTTACGAGAACGGGAGACTATGACGTGGCGAACAAGGAAATAGGGAAGTTTACAACGTTTACTGTGTAATAATTTTACCGTCGGAATTGGAGACAGAGAGAAGTAGGGAACTCACGAAGGAAAGAAGTTGTCATAGACAGTGGAAGACTATGTGACATGAGTGAATCAATGAGAGGAATAAATAAACATGTAAAAGGGAGGTGACACCGTGGGGTGAGATCGTGAAAACGGACCTTTTAGGGTACCTGCCTCCTCGGACCACCCGACGTCAGGTACCCCAACGATTCTCAGCCTGTGCTGACTCGCTGAAGTGAAAAGTGAAAGTACGTAACCTCTTCCTTTACCGTTGGGTGAGGTCACAAGAACGGACCTCTTAGGGTCCCTGCCCCCTCGGACCACCCGACGGTAGATACCCCAACGTGTCTCTGTCTGTACTGACTTCACTGAATCGTCGTCGTCATACGTACAAGGTACTTCTGTCCCTGTAAACAAAACAAGTAACGACACAGAGGTCGTGGATGTTACCACGAACTAAGAACATCCACAAGCCATTTATAACTAAGTCACTTTCTTGCGGACACCTAAGACATCGGACTCCGTTCCGAACATTAGACGTGTAGTCATTCGTGGGGTCTCGTAAGACTACGTTACCCTGGAAGAGACCCTTAGTGTCAAGATTAAAGACAGAGGGTAGTAGGACACACGACGTCGACTCCTCGGACCCTGTCGTCCGTGAAGTCTCGGAGGTCCCGATCGGACCGCCATCCGTGACGCCCCACCTCATAAAGGAGGACCCCGCCCCGGGAACCCTGGGAGAGACGACGTAGGATCCCTCTACCGTCCTTACCCCTTCCCCACGTCTCGTCTTCCCCTCGAAGAAAACGCCAATGTGGTAGTACCGGACTGGAGTCCAGGATGCGTACCTCAGTCTACCGGTTGGACTCGGAGGAGAGAAGGTACAATGGGTCGGGGACGTCCGCAAGGACTGTCACCGACGGTCCGACGGACGGGACGGTCAGATTCCGTCATAGAGTTCCGTTACCAACCTTGTGTCGAGTCTCGGAGGACCAAAATTAATGGCACGAAAAGTCACTTAGGGTCACCCGGTTACAGAAATCGACCCTGACTCACTAAGTTGGAAATATCTGGAAGTCTCCCTCCCTTCGTGGTCCTGAACGTCGACTATTTTAGTAGAGACGGAAACTAAGAACCGAAAGCAAGTGCACTAGTAAGTGAAGTAAGTAGGCAAGGGAGTTGTCCAAAAATTACCGGTGTATGAAACACGGTTCATGAAATTGAGTGTCGATTTGTAAATGGAGGTGTAGCGGGTGGGGTGTGTGTACCACTTGTGAGAGTACTCTGAGTCCGTAAGTCATGAACCGGTCCACGAGCCACTTGTACTCGGGAAAGGCCGAGAGGGTGGTCGACAGGGGCTCAGTGGGGTAGGGTGTCAGGTCGGTGGGGGTGAAGAAAACGACACGAGTCAAAGAGACAAAGGAAAGAATTGAGTACAGAAGAAAATTATTTGAACTTTTTAGTCCGTCAGAAGAAAGTACGATGAACTTTGACGTTTTACTTAGACTTAAACCACTGATTTTCGTGTAGTTTCGTTACCACTATAGTTTATAAGAAAATTCGCAGAGCAAGGGATCTCTAAGACCAGTCGTGCACCAACCGTCACTGAACGGGTCGGATGTGGTCGGACTACGGAACGGAAGGTTGTTCTCTTACCGGTCAAGGGTCGTGGAGCGTACGAAGTCGACCCCGACTTGACAGAGGACCCGTCACCTATAGGAAGCCGGTCCCTAGGTTGGAAGTGTGACCGGTACAAACGAGTTTCGGAAGGTGTGGAAGACCGTCCTCCTCCGAATCTTCATACGTCCGGAACTCTATGTCCGGTTTGCCTGAGAGGGAGGTCACCGAGCCTACCACTTCTCAGACGGACGTTACGTCCTCTGGACCCAAGCTAAGGACCCTACTAGACGACCTCTTCCTTTACCGTTGGGTGAGGTCGTAAGAACGGACCTTTTAGGGTACTCACCTCTTCGGACCGTCAGGTACCCCAGTGTTTCTCAACCTGTACTACTGACTCACTAGTTGTGAAAGGGGGTGGTGTCACAGTCCTCCGTCCGTCCGACTGTCCGTTCGGGGTCGGCCGAGAGGCCTCCCTTGGTCATAGATGTAGTCCGTCTCTGACCGGTCCCGGGGTGTCATACACTCCCTGTCTCCGACCTACCCTGGAACCCAGAGGACTGAGGACGGTTCCGAGCGACGAGTGGAGGTATGGCACAGGGACGAACCAGATCTCCGGTCAGAAAGACGACAGACGTGACATGTACCTGTACCATCGGGTGCCGGTCCGGGGAGTCCGAACGAGTACCATTGACACCCTGGACGAATCAACAGAAGACCTTACTGTGAGTAGGGAGGGAAGGTCGGGGAAACGGTCGAGGCCCGAAGTCCCAGGTGAGGGTCCGGTGACGAAGGTCCGTCAGACCGCAGGGAGACACGATGGGGGGGACGACCGACCTGGTCCAAACACGGTCTCTGATAAGATTCATTGAAAAGTATTTAATTAGTCGTGAGACACCGTTACCATTCCTGGTACTAATTATAGTAAAATATATTCTTCCTTTATCCGTGTTTTCTCAACTCCTTGTACAGGTCTCAGTGTGTCTCTGTCTCAAACGTGGGTCCGACAGACCGGAGTCTCGGACGGACGTGGGAGCTGATAATTTGTTCCGACGGAGACCACGTGGCACCCAAAGACTGAACTTAAAATGGGAGTAAGAGAATGGAGGTATGTTTCTCTCTACAAGCCGTTGTCCCACTCACTTCCTCCTCCCCTTCTTCCGGGACTTCTCTTCCACACCGGTAGAGGAGTCGACCTCGAGACGGGACCCGAGCCATTCTTCCGCCCTGTGACGTGTCTCCGAAGATCCGACTCTCGACTCTCCATTGTCCACCTCGACCGTCGGCACGAAATCCAGTGGAACACTCTCCCTCAGTCGAACTACAAAAGAATCTTTGTCTCCCTTCGACTATACGAACACACGTGTGTATACACACGCACACTTGTGTACACCCACTCACCCATGTTTGGACACTCACACGTAAATTGTACACTAGTACACATTCGCGAGACTCGTTCGTGCACACATGGACCCCAGAATCAGGCAGACCCGACGACATTGTTTTGTGGCACTAGACTCACCGAATTTGTCATCCCCAAATGGAGAGTACAAGACCTCAGACCCTTCAGGTTCAAGTTCCACGATCGTCTAAGTCACAGACGACTCTCGGATGAAGGACGAATATCTGTCGACGGAAGAGAGACGTAGGAGTGTACCGGGAGGAACCACGGATCCACACCTCTCTCGATTCGAGACCACAGAAGAGGAGAAGGATATTCCCGTGATTAGGATAATACGCCCGAGGTGGGGACCCTGGAGGAGATTTGGGTTAATGGAAGGTTTCCCGGGTGGAAGTCTATGGAAGTGGAACTCCTAATCCTGAACTTATATACCAAGATCCCCGTGTGCGTAAGTCAGGTGTTACGACCCGAACAACACGTGCACACTCGACTCCACACGTTCAGGGGTGTTGACACCAAATCGGGGAAGATGGTAGTGGGTCCTGTAGAAGTCTTAGGACGACTTACTGTCCATTAGCATGTTGACACTTAGTAACAATAAAAATTAACAACCATTCTTTTAGTGTCACATCACTGTTTTATCCTAGTCTCGACGGTCGAACGAACGGCGGTCGACGACCCAGGGGGACGTGAAGGGCCTTTCGGGGGTAGTAGGGAACCGGGTCGCGGACGGATTAGTAACAAATTACAAAGTTTCTACGACAGGATGTGCTCTCTATGAGTAAGGTCCGACATTTTCATGGTTGTCGAAACACACGTCGACCTTATTAACGTTTTTAATTTTTTCGTCTCTTTTTCTTACCAGGTTGTCATAACACGAAATACCTCGAATTTTTTAGGGTATATCGATTAGATTAATGTCGGTTCCGAGTCCGTCGAATTTCCACAAATATGTTGGTCCGTACACCCGGCAGTCGGTCGAGTCGTCTTCCGACGAACAGTGGTGGGTGGGGACACGGAAACTGGTCACACTGAAGTCCCAGTGCGGGTGTATGGGTCGTTGGAGCTCTACCTCCGCACTCACACACGATTCGGTGAAGTCAGTACAGAGAAACACTACGACATCTGACATCGGGTGGGCCGAGGATACAGGTACCCTAAGAGGTCCGTTCTCATGACCTCACCCAACGACACGGGAGGAGGTCCCCCAGAAGGACTGGGTCCCTAGAAGACACCCTGGGTGTAGAAGATACAGGGGACGCAACCGTCCGTCTAGGAAGTGGTGATCACTCACGGTGGACCCTTCGTCGACCAGGACTTAGGATGTTCTCAGGACCTCCGAGAGTGACGACGAGGAATACGGACCCCGACGGAGAAGGACTGTTTTATGGGGGAAGTAGTGGTCGGACTCTCAATGAGAGCCGGCACCGGTGTCTAAGCACAGAAGCGCACAGTAGGCCGTCGTGAGAGGACTCCTGTGCCGCGTGCGCTGAGCTCGAGGACCGGCGAGACCCGTCGTGACGGACGGGGAGGGGCGGATGAGTCCGGGACTAGCCGTCTGACTCAGACGAGACCGGTCACTGACACTCCCATCTTCCCTCAGTCTTTCGACAGAGACCGTCTAAGGTAGTACAATCACAGACCAGTACGGGGTGTACCAGGACCCCAACACGGGAAGTGGTCCCGTGGGTCGGCTCCTAGTAGTCCGGGGACGTCCCTACGTCGGAACAAACTTGTGAGGGGATCCCGGACCGAGACGTGGAGAAGGACCAATCGGGAGAAGGAACTCTCTAACCTGGGACGAGGGACACGGCGGTCCACGACCCCAGGGTGAGGCGACCGAGCCAGGTGGAAGGAAGGACGCAGGACCCCCGACCCCGGAGGGTGACTACCCGGCGAGGTGGCCTTTCGTACACGAGTCCACGAATCAGCACAGGCTGAGAATGTCGCGGCACCTGACATCGTGTGGTCCGAAGGGGCAGGTCACCTAAGAAGTCTGTTCTTAGGACCTCACCCAACGGTAAAGGAGGAGGTCCCCCAGAAGGGGTGGGCCCCCAACTTGGGTGAAGAGGACTCAGAGGATGTGACCATCCGTCTAAGAAATGGCGACTCGGTGGGTTTTCTCGTAGGAATCAGGCGCTACGGAGCCGCACGGACCGGGACCCTTGTGACGGAGAAACACCCGGACGGGTCTCGAGACAGTGAAAGAGGCCGAGATTGGACGCACGACAGCCGGCGGAGAGACAGGAGTGGTCCGTGGGACGACTCCGGGAGGGACCGTACAGTGTGTCGACTCGGACGAACTCAGACCGATACCACACCTGCCCACCAAGTAGTGGCAAAACACAAGGAAACGGTTATTTCCTTTGACTGAAGTTATTGGTCCTTAAGGAATTGTATAAAGGGCCGACTGGTTCTTGTTGGGAACCTCCCGTTTCACGGACGGGCATCGAGTACTCGACGGACCTTCGTCAGACGTGTTCCCTCGAAACCTGGTAAAACGAAATGTCTGACCGGTTCCACTGGTCATAGACCGACTGTTTCGGTCGTCCTTGGTTTATGGTCACCGTGATAGGGAGACCAGTCGACCCATCGGTAGACAGCTGCCCCGTTAAGGACCTCGACCTCGTGACTCGGTTCACACCCTCCTGGGTCCTCTCGACAGAGAACGGGAGTCCGGTCCCCAGGACGACGGGTGTCGACCCTCCGTTCGACGGGAACCGTTTCCGGTCCCTGTGTGACCGGGTCGGACACCACGCCGGTCGTCCTTTCCAGAGGAACAGGTGAGGACCGGACGTCGGATAGAACGAGTCGTCGAACTTTTCTGTTTGACCACGACTTCTGTTCGGTTCGACTTGTGGTCCGGCACGTCACTCGAGTGTAGGGCGCGGAGTGGGGGGTGAAGGGGTCATCACCTTTCGCGAGTTTCGTGTTAGTTAGTTTATGAAGGATGACTATCGTTTAGACACCTCCTACCTTACAGAAGACTACCCTGACTAAAGGACTTTCCGATGGGGTTTGGTGCGTCACTGGGTCCACAGGAGGTCGTAGAGGTCCCGGAGTCACGAGTCGTTCTTCTCCACTTACTTGTTCTCAACCGTGGACGTCGACCTCACGGTCGACGGCGGGTCTCGACAGGACGGACAATCGGAAGTCTCAGACACCCTATGGTCGTCGGGGTACGACCCACCCTCCGATACGACTTTTATTACGACCCCCGCCCCCTTTGGTCATGTTTCTTGACCCCGGTCTCCCAGGTTAATGTCCATACCTGAGTGACACCGTCCCCGGTCCGTACCCCGACAAACCCAAAACAAAAATAAAC
Organism: Capra ibex; assembly: GCA_006410555.1. NCBI lineage: Eukaryota > Metazoa > Chordata > Mammalia > Artiodactyla > Bovidae > Capra > Capra ibex. Next base: position 25,901,308 of record SJYO01033645.1, on the reverse strand, counting down.
GGTCCGGGATTACAGTTATTGGAGTCTATACGTCTACTGTGGTGGGAATACCGTCTTTCACTTCTCCTTGATTTTTCGGAGAACTACTTTCACTTTCTCCTTTCACTTTTTCAACAGAATTTCGAGTCGTAAGTCTTTTGCTTCTAGTACCGTAGACCAGGGTAGTGAGGTACCCTTTATCTACCTCTTTGTCACCTTTGTCACCGTCTGAAGTAAAAAAACCCGAGGTTTTAGTGACGTCTACCACTGACGTCGGTATTTTAATTTTCTGCGAATGAGGAACCTTCTTTTGAATACTGGTTGGATCTATCATATAAGTTTTCGTCTCTGTAATGAAACGGCTGATTCCAGGTAGATCAGTTCCGATACCAAAAAGGTAAACAGTACATACCTACACTTTCAACCTGACACTTCTTCCGACTCACGACTTCCTAACTACGAAAACTTGACACCACAACCTCTTCTGAGAACTCTCAGGGAACCTGACGTTCCTCTAGGTTAGTCAGGTAAGACTTCCTCTAGTCGGGACCCTAAAGAAACCTTCCTCACTACGATTTCGACTTTGAGGTCATGAAACCGGTGGAGTACACTTCTCAACTGAGTAACCTTTTCTGAGACTACGACCCTCCCTGACCCCCACCCTCCTCTTCCCCTGCTGGCTCCTACTCTACCGATCTACCGGAGTGTCTGAGTTACCTACGCTCAGACTCACTTGAGGCCCTCAACCACTACCTGTCCCTCCGGACCGCACGACGTTAAGTACCCCAGCGTTTCTCAGCCTGTCCTGACTCACTGACTTGACTTGACTTGACTTGACTTGACTCTCTGACGGAACGAACAGACGAGTTCGGGTGTCTATGAATAAGGGCAAGACGAGGCTTTCAGTAAGTGTACGTACGTAAGCCGTTTGGTTCGTGGTCCGAGATTCGAACCGTGTCCCCTCCGTCACCACTTGGTCTACACCGAGGGATGAAGTCCGCTCAAGATCAGACTCCTACCTTCGTTCATCATGTATGTCAGATACCGAGAGAAAACTGTGACTACGTTTTTACTCTAAGAGTAAAGATCGACAAAAATTTTCGGGTATAGAGTCCTCGAGATCTCCATTCAGTTTAAAATCCCTCTTTCCCAGACTTGTCTTTCTTTGGTCCCCCTACACTTTAGTCACCCGTTCTTCCGACTCAACTCATCGTGACTACCTTCCGACCAGATACTCTGTCGTGTGTCAACGGGAAACTGGGGCGGACACGACGACCTCACTCCCGAACTAAAAAGTAGATTGGTTCATCCCATGACGGACCCATGACCATGGATATCGAGGTAACTAAACAAGGAGGGACCGGGGACATGATACTGACAGTCACCGACGGGGACCGAATCTACGAAAAGGTGACTCGGGGACTGGACACTATCTCTACACACTGGATCGAGTCAAACACCCAAGGAGGGGATGGACCTGCTCGAAGGGAATGCCCCGTGACCCGTCGAACTTCGTTCGATTTTACATTTAGATCGGGATTTTACATCAGGTTCCAGGAGTAAAATGACCTCCTTTTTGACTCTAGGTCTCGTTACAGTGTGTAGACTAGTGACCGTATCGGTCACGAGTCGCGAAACGACTGCCATGAGTGGGTAAGTAAGTTGTTTCCAAGTCCCTCGTACTCCGTAGTGTGAGTCGTGGTTACTAAACTCCTGTCTCCTCCTTGTCAAAGGTGAGGGTCTCTCGAGGGTCGGATCCCGTCGACTATTTGGTATCTGCTTGTCGGTAATGGGTGTTACATTTTTACAAATTCACGGTGACCAGTGTTCACTTCCCCCCTCACGACCCCCTCTGGTCCTTCTCCAAAGTCAGTAAGACCCTTCGGAAGGCCTTCTTGACCGTAAACTCGACCCGGAACCCCTAACTCCTCCCCTTTCTGTCCGACGGAAAAAAAGACACTGAGAGACGAATCTGAAATACCTCCTCCTTTACCGAGGTCATAAGAACGGACCCTTTAGGGTACCTGTCTCCTTGGACCACCCGATGTCAGGTACCCAAACGTTTCTCAGCCTGTGTTGAATCGCTCATTTGTTGTTGGTGACCTGAAATACCTTCCGTAGTCGTGCTGGTATATAACCCGTGGACTAAACTAGGTTCGTTGCACGATCCATGCACAGCGTGACATAAGAAATTAAAAAGGTCATAAAAATGGGTGAAATATCCACTCCTTTGACTCTGAGTCATCAATGAATCGAGACTTACTTTCAAAGGAGAAACTCAGGAAGAGAGAAAGGGCGTTCCGGAGTGTGTCACGGAACCCGGGTGGTCCTGGGACCACTAAGCGATCACCTAGACTACCGACTTACTTTTACCTGTGTCTCTACCCCCGTCTCGTAAGCGTTTCGGTCTTCCTTCCGTCGTAGGACGAAGGAATCTGTTGTGCCCCGATTCTCGATAAATCCTAAAGCCAGTAGTCTTATTTACAGAAGGGGAAAGTATATATGTGGGACGGAGATCCGACCATCCAAGAATCGGATCCGTTTACGATACAGTAGTCTCGATGACAAACAAAGATTCGTAGAAACTACACAATGAAACAAATTAACTTTCTTGTTAGTTTACTCCATCCATAACAAAAAAAAATTAAATAAAAATTAACTTCCTATTAACGAAATATTATAACACGACCAAAGACGGTATGTTGTTGACACTTAGTCGACGTCTATATGTATACAGGGAAGGGAGGACTCGGAGGGTGGGCGGAGGGTGGGGTAGTGTGGGGAGGTCCAACAGGGTCTCGTCGTCCGACTCGAGAGACACAAATATGTCGACGGGGGAGACGGGGCAGACAAAATGTACGCCATCACCCACACAGAGTCACGATGAGAGGGTCGAGTAGGGTGGGGGAAGAAGAGGGTGAAACGGCGATAAGGACGGGGCGTCTATCCAAGTAGTCATGGTAAAAGGATCTAAGGTACATATACACAACACGGCACATGAGTCAGCACAGACTGAGAAACACTGGGGCACCTGACATCGAAAAGTCCGAGGAAACAAGTACCTTAAAGGGTCCGTTCTCATGACTTTAACCAACGGTAAAGGATGAGGCCTCCTAGAAGGACTGGGTCCTCAGTTTGGACATAGAGGTGTAACGTCTGTGTAGGAAATGGGTGACTCGGTAACCTCGAAATACTATAAAAAGAGAAAGACTGAACGAAGTGAGACATACTGTCCGAAATCCAAGTAGGTGGAGTGATCTTGACCGAATTTACACAAGGAAAAATACCGACTCATTATAGGGCAACACATATATATGGTGTTGAAGAAATAGGTAAGTAGATGACTACCTGTAGATCCAACGAAGGCACAGAACCGAAACATTTATAACGACGCTACTTGTCGCCACCTAACAGAAAAAGTTAATACTAAAAGAGCCCCGTATACGGGTCATCACCCTAACGACCCAGTGTACCATCGAAATAAGGATCAAAAAATTCCTTAGAGGTATGACAAGAGACATCACCGACATAGTTAAACGTAAGGGTGGTTGTCACGTTCTCCAAAGGGAAAAGGGGTGTGGGAGAGGTCACAAACAACGAACATCTAACACACTACTACTGGTAAGGCTGACTACACTTCGCTATGGAGAAACATCAAAACTAAACATAAAGAGATTATTCCTCTCTACAATTCGGAGAAAGGTACACAAATAACTGGTAGACATATAGAAGAAACCTCTTTACAGACAAATCGAGAAGACGAGCAAAGTGTCTACTCTCGTGGTTCCGAACCTTTTCGATGTCTAATGTGTCGATTCTTTCCGTCTCGGTTGTAGACCTGGGTTCAACGTGGACCGACATCTTGGACTTGTGAATTGGAACAGTGACACAAGTCCCTAGGATTTGAGTCAATGGGTAGTTCCGACCTATCTATTGCACTTACCGCCTCCACTCCGTTACTCCTGACCACCCCTGACACCACTTGTTCTCTTACTCGGGTTCAAGTCGAGTCTCTCCGTCGGTCACGACCCACGTCGGATAAGGATCGGACGTTCTGGACGAAAAAAAGGTTCAACCCTTATTATGAAAGTACAAACCACCCGACTTGTTCGGTGCACCCGTCCAGTCTATACCAACATAGACCGACAGATGTCGGACTAGTACAACTGACGGTCAGACTCTTTATCTTCGAAGAGATCTCCGCGAGAAATTGAGTCTGTAGGAATGACTCTTGGAGTAGAGTGTGAGTGAGGGAGAGCGTAAACGACCAAGGGTCTAGAGTCTTTCGTCGGTCAGGTCCATCCGACTGGATCTGTGCAGAAACACGTCGAAGGGAAGTAGTGTCCGTGTCAAATTCTTTAAGTGTCACGTGTCCGGTGTACCCACTCAAAGTGACTAAGTCCCTCCGGGGAAGACCCGGCTACCTGGGAAAGTCTTTTCGTATACTGGTACGTTAGTTTAACATCTAAAACAAGGATCCACTACCTGAACTTACGGTAAGAACCACTGTAGGAACGTAGGACTCTGGAACCTGCGTTGAACGCAATCCATGGGACCCTGTCCGGTCATCACCCCCTGTCCTCACTGGTCGCGGACCTTTCGACGGATCCAGATTCTCCTCGGTCTACCACACTGTCAGCAAACCTCTCACACAGTCAGACTAGTCCGAGTAGAATCGTCCTGAGAGAGCCCCGCCCTTTACCCTCTCCTTTGGTCCCTTCCTCCGCCCTCGTGTCGGGGCGGGCACCCGGAAGGGGTCCCGCGCCGCCCCCCCCCGACACCAAACCTAAGCGGTGTCGAGTGGTCGTGAGTGACCGTGCGGACTAAGAGAGGGTGGTGTAATGAAGTTAAAGAACGTATCGGACGTCGGACGTTGGGACTCCCTCACAGAACCTCATACAAACACCAGGCACCCAACTATGACAAGACCAACTGTAGACTCTCACTTATTGGTGTCGTAAAACTTCGACTTATTCTGGGTCCCCCTTTTTGCGGATCCGGAGGATAAACAGAGTAACACCCTTTCTTCACACCTCGAAATGTTTGGGTTTAGAAATTTGGGCAGGAGTGGGTCACTTGAACTACCCATTGTTTTTACTTAATCTTTAATCTAGTTCCGAGTCGTGATGGTACCCAAGACTCGGTTTACCTTTAATTGTTTTCGTAGAAGTCGTCCCAATTACCACTTCCGTCCGAAGGACGGAACCGTCTTACAGGACTGAGCCCAGAGTCTCCCCCAACTAGCTTCCTAGGACACCTACTCTAGTCCTCCCGTCTCTCTCAAGAGATGGGTCTGTCACCCCTCCTTAACTGAACAGTAATTAACTACGAGTGTCTACCCTCTCTTTTAAGGTCGCTACGTCCCAAATAAATTACGGTCTGGCCGACGGTCACCACGGTAACGGAAGATGTGGACGGGGTGTCACGACTCTACGACTTCTTTCCTTGTAAAAGGGGTGAAACTTTCTCCGAGGACCACTTCAGGGCATCTGCCTCACAGACGTTCGAACAGACACAACAGTTTAAAGTAAACCGAATTTTGCACTCTTGATTACGTCTCTTAGTTTCTTTTGTTCTAACAAACGACTCACGAGGACTGGCCTCGACGAGTCCGTACTTCGACCCCGTAACGGACTTCACTAACGTAAAAGAGACTTTTTTGTAAGTTCCAACAACAAATTAGAGACACCTCACTCAGGGGTACTAGAATCTACAGGTCAATGACAGGAGACTTGGATGCACGAGGTGCAAGGATGTACCTAGTCAGGTCGTCACCCACTCCAATGAGGAGGGACTTAAGGACTTAAGAAGTACCGTCCTTTTTGGTTAGGGTAGGAGGGTAAAGGGTCAATAACCCAAAGATGTAATACGGTCCACGTAGGTACCCCCTCCCTTCCTCTCTCTTCACCCCCTCCACCTCACCGACCCATCTACTTAACTACCTACCCACTCATCCACCCACCTATGTGTCCACCCACTCACCTTCCACCTATCCTTCTACCTACCTACCTTAACTACAAAAGATAAAATACTGTGTCTATAAAATACGGGTAAAATCTCTACCCTCCTTAACTCCCAGTCTCCTCTGTCACCCAGTGGTGTCGAGAGGGACATGTTACCACCGTCCTGCTCCCGAATTCGGGTGTAAAAAGTCGAGGTTCAAACCACACAGGGGGAAGAGAAAAGGATACAACGGGAGGTCCGAACAAACAAACAAACAAACGAAAACATATCTGCCGGACGGCATATGGATCTCTGTCTGGGTGTACTTGAACCTGGTTAACGAACATGTTTGTCCACCGGTCTTCCTCTAAGAAAAGAAAAAAAATTAAGTCGTTTATAATAACCAGTGATACATCCGTCTCAAGGGTCTACCTCGGGGTTCTGAGGACCGGAGATCACACCTGAGATCTACAAGTTAGTTTGTGAGTAGACCTATAACGACACTTCCTTAAAAACGACTACATTAATTCCAAGTGTCAACCAACCCACCCAGACTGGACTCATAATTACACTTCAGCGAGTCAGCATAGGCTGAACATCACTGGGGTACCTGACGTCGGATGGTCCGAGGAGCCAGGTACCCTAAAAGGTCTGTTCTCATGACCTCACCCAACGGTAAAGGAAGAGGTCCCCTAGATGGGCTAGGTCCCTAGCTTGGGTCCAGAGGGCGTAACATCTGTCTGCGAAATGGCGGACTCGGTGGTCCCTTCAGATTATGTTCTCGGGAAATTTTTCGTCTCAAAGGAGACCGACTAACGTCTTTCCCTTCAGTATCTCTACGGGAGACCTCTGGACTTTGTGACCACTCAAAATTTACCCCCTCTTCATACTAGATTGACTATAAAAACCTTCTAGAGAGACTGATCAAACATCAGACACCACTTCTCAAACTCCATGTTTACCTTCCTTCGTCTCCTTAGTACTTCCGTTACCGTGGGGTGAGGTCATGAGAACGGACCTTTTAGGGTACCGACCTCCTCGACCATCCGACGTCAGGTACCCTAGCGATCCTCAACCTGTGTTGACTCGCTGAAGGGAAAGTGAAAAGTGAAAGTACGTGACCTCTTCCTTTGCCGTTGGGTGAGGTCACAAGAACGGACCTCTTAGGGTCCCTGCTGTCTCCTCGGACCACCCGACGGCAGATACCCCAACGTGTCTCAGTCTGTGCTGACTTCGTTGAATCGTCGTTATCGTCGTCGTCGTTATGAAGTCTGGTCTCTATTACCAAACGTGATACCACTGACCTCTGTTTCTCCTCTACTACCTAAACTCTATATAAACCTAAACGACCACTAACCTACTTCCCTCACTTCCTCTCTACTGTAAGTCCAAAGACCAAACTTATTACCACGATGAATGACTCCACCCTTTCGTCTCTTCTCCTCTTGTCCAAACCTCTCTTTCTGGTTCACGACTTCAAACCTATACGACTTACACTCTACGGAAACTCTGCAAGTTTCCTTCTAGAATTCATCAGTAAACCTGAGTCTCCGTGGTGACTCACCCCGGCTATAGGTCCGACCTCCTCCAGTCCTGGTCCACTGGACAGAACCACCGTCTCCACCGAGGTACGAGTGAGGGAACTTCTCTCCGTCTTAAGGACCCGATGTGTCCTTCCGAAGTTTCTGGTCCCGGGTCTGGAACTCTCATCGGAACGACGGACCTCGGGGACGAGGGTACGGTTCGGGTCTCACGTCGGTGTGTGGGTCTCACCCCGTAAGACCCTTCCCCACCGAGACCGTACTTCGACTGTAAGGCTGTTCAATGAAGGCAACAAGACCCGATTATTATTCCCCGTAATTCGTGGTTTAATATATTTGGATTTTGACGTTAGATTACAACAATTCCCCGGAGTCCCTCGGACCCTTCTTACTCGTACTGGTTCCTTAGTAGACATCCTACTAGTTTAGGGACTAATTTTAGTGGAGGGTCCCAGTCACCGGAGATCTCTTTCACCCCTTGTGGAGGCTTATGATTATCCTGTAGACCTTGAGACCTTCCTACAAACTGCCCCGGTGGAGAAGGAAGAGACCCCGACGAGTCACGTCTTGCCCGACCGCACTTCTCTCCAGGGTGTCCCTCAAGTGGTGTCCCGAGTCCGTACATCGTCGTCGGATGTGTCCCGAATTCAGAACACACCGTCCGGACCGGGGTCGAAGAAGTCGAAACGGAACCTTCCCCACAAGGGGTCCCTAGTCTGGGACTCTGTGTCTAAGTCATCTTTCATCAAATAAACCCTTCAAGTTCTATGTGGTCGTCTCACCCCTCAATTCTGTTCCTTCCCTTCGTCGATCTTTTTCTCGTACAATAGTTCAGTTCGTGGTGTCACCCGTCCACCTCGACTTTGGAGGTCCCCTCGAGACCCTTTACCATATTTTGTGTACGGGTGTTTACTAGCTGGGACTCTCCACTCCCTCGACCCCATAAATATACGGTGAGGGAAATCAGTAACCAAGTCCGTCGAGAGTCCCGACAATCAGAGATCGTGAGGTTGGGGAGCACACGACTCCGTCTCGTCCGATGAGACACTCATTTCGGGATCCCATTTATAAGACCGTGAATCTACACGCCCACTCTCCTCGTGACCTTTTCCTACTTAGAGGTTCCTTTGTCGACCCCGTAGGTGTCGTAGGTGGTGTTCCCGGTACTACGTATACAAGACTATGAAAATTTTCGACGTAAAGATTTTCGGACACTATAACTGAGACTTAGGAGTGACCGGTTCGACGTTCCGTACGAGCCTGGAGACGCCGTCCACTTCGATGGTAGGTCCAGTTCGCTTTGATCCCACTCTCGTAAAGGACGGGATACTCCAACTGGACGATGGGTGTCACCCGTCTCGGGTGACACGTAGTCCTGGGTGAAGTAAAACACAGAGACAGGTCGTCTAGACAGGCTACCTGTCTTGGGGACGTCCTTCGACATTGAACGCCCACTATGACTGATTGAATGTCCCGAAAGATCCACCATAATCACCAATTTTTTATTTATTTATTGTTGGACGGACGACTACGTCCTCTGTGTCCTCTACACCCAAACTAGGGACCCACCCCTTCTACGGGATCTCCTCCTGCACCGTTGGGTGGGGTCACACGAACGGACTTCTTAGGGTACCTCTCTCCTCGGACCGCGCGATATCGGGTACCACAGTGTTTCTCAACCCGTACTGACTTCACTGAATCGTACGTACGTCCGATTGAATCTGGCCCCATCCCTAGTCTCTAAGGGTCGAAGTCCTCAAAACTTCGTGTTAGGTACAGACCCTCTTTTCCCAGTCCTCTTCAGAGACCCCTTTTGACCGTTTAAGAGCGTCCCCGGTCCGGGACCGGTTCCTCCCAGAGTCCACTCAAGGATCTCATGTCTGGTCTTTTGACTCCATCTTCGTGTGAACACTCCAGACCCACACGAACCCCACTTCGTCCTTCCTTCGACGTCGAACTGACCGTTGTCCAGGACTCCCGCGAGGGAGTCGTAGACTTTCTGGTCCGACTTCGACTCCAGCCACAGCACCTACGACAACCGCAGGGTGGGTCTCGGGGAAATGGCCGGTCAGGTGGACAGGGGGCCCCCGACACTCCCTGGACAGGGGACCTCTAACACGAGAGACAACTCTCGACGGAGTGGGTCTTTACGGACCCTCCAATACGAGTAGGAGCCCGACCGGGTCTTGACCACGGACTGACTATGCCCCCTGATTTCGAGGTGGGGAGTGATGTTCTCCCCCGTTGAGACTCGGACCGGACGACGACTTCCGTCTACAAACGGGTCGAAGAAAGGGACGGGATTCGACGAGAGGAGTGAGGGAGTCCCCTTAATGAACCCTCGGCAGAGAGTCCATTTGTGGATGAGTTCCTAGGGGTAGAGTCCGAGATGAAAATCTCTTGGAGTAGCTTCTGAAGGCCTATGCACTCTGCCCCGTCGTCAGTGTTCAGTCCACGTGTGTACCAGCCGAGCCCTTCCCACCGGTTGGGAGGGTTTCACAGACCCTAAAAGACGCGATTGGACCGAGGAAGACTAATTGATCCTACCAACAAACGGGATACCTAGTTACAGAATTAACTAGGTACCTCACTTGACTCAAGGGGTACACTCGGGGCTCGACACAATCTGAGTCACCCCTGGTTTTTCCTTGTGTTTTCTCACAGAAGTCACTTCAAGTTGATTCCCTCCCAAAATAAAGGTGTTCGGAAAGGGGGACAACACCCCTAAAGTGAACACCCATCTATAGTCCCATCTATTTTCCTTTGACCTTCAACCCTGTTCCTCTTTCCGCTATTTCGTTTTCCGTTTCTCCCACTTCTCCAAAACCGTTATACTGGAACCCCTCTCTATTTCTTTTGACTCCGTTTTTTCCTTTTTTCGGGTCCGGGAAGTAGTGTACGACCCAGAGGACCCTCCTCGTCGGTCTTTCAGTCTTCCAGGACGGTGAAGGTTGTGTGGGTTGGGGTCGCCCTTCGACAACACCTCTCACGGCGGACGTATTGAGGACACATGTACCTCCTTTCGAACTCTTTGTATGTCGCAAAGTCTCACCGATCGTCGGACCCAATTTATTCGTGGTGAGTCTGGAAAAATAGATTTTGTGGTTCGCGACGACGTAAAGACCTCGTTACCATTGTATCCTCCGGTCTCGGTGGTCGAGACTCAGTATTTTAATTTGTCTAGCGCTAGTAAATTCACCTTGAGGTCCGTGTGAGACACGTATAAGAGACGGTGTTTCGTTTTGTTTGAAAGTACGCACAATAACTTTTGACGTCCCCTCTCTTTAGACCCCTTTCAAAATCGCTTGTCTCTAACCATTTATCTTTAATTAATATAATATGTCCCAGTTACTAATGAGTAAATTCTGTACATTTTTAAGGTGACTATTAGAGAAATAAAGTAAACGGTAGAAATAAAAAACTCAAACTACTTCCATTTTTACACTCAATCCCGAAAGTTTCCAAGACAAGACTCGAGTGAAGAGGTAGAAGGACAAAAGGTATACCTAGGAAGCAGGGGACTGATGTTCTAGTTTAGACATGAGTGGATCGACGTCCCAGGACCGTCCTTCGTCCACCGTGAGAGTTTGACCCCTTAGACTCCTCTCAAATTATTGTCTCTAATAAGTGTTTTTCCACTCGTCCCACATCCCTCTTACGGGCGGAAGGGAGACCTGAGGGGTGTCCAGTCGGGGACCCCGCGTCTCTCCTGAGTCCCTCCATCCCCTCACCTACGTCCAACAGGGTCGAGTGTCACGGAGACCTGGAGTGAGAGGACTACGTTCACCGAAGTCCAAATCGAAGACCGACGGACCTACCTCAAACAACCAACAGACGTGCACAATGAGACAAACGTCCTCCCTAACTTTCCTGAAGGCCGTTTCTGATCTCTGAGCACCCGACAGTCGGGGGTCTCTAAATACCATCCTCCTGGACGAATCAGGTCACGGAAATAAAAAGTCTATTCCTTGACTCCAGGTCTCTCCCCTTCGTGGAACAAGTTCTAGTGTGTCACTAAATCCCTGTTTCGATCTTAGGTCCAGACGATGACGATTCAGCGAAGTCAGCACAGGCTGAGACACACTGGGGTATCTGCCGTCGGGTGGTCCGAGGGGACAGGGGCCTTAAGAGGTCCGTTCTTGTGACCTCACCCAACGGTAAAGGAAGAGGTTACGTACTTTCACTTTTCACTTTCACTTCAGCGAGTCAGCACAGGCTGACGCTGGGGTACCTGACGTCGGATGGTCCGAGGGGGCAGGTACCCCAAAAGGTCCGTTCTCCTGACCTCACCCCACGGTAACGGAAGAGGTCCAGTCACGACCTATTTTACGTCCTAGACTACCCCATTGACAGAATCCCTTCTCGACTCTAGACTCTAAAGACCCACATCGACGGAGACCACTGTCCCTCTCACGTCTCGACCCCACCCGTACCCGTTTCTCCCTGGACCCCACGGGGTCCCTGGAACAGTCGAGTAATTACGGTCCAGTTGTACCTCTGTCTCCCAACAACTCCGGGTGCTGACGTCGGTCCACCCGGGGCCTCGAATAGGATCCGGAACGGGAAATCGGTCTGGTCTGATACTCCTTTCCGAGACGTCGGGTGGATCGGACGGGAACCCTTGGGACTCGAGGTCCTTGGGTCCACCCCAGACCCCTCACGGCTGATCTGAAGAAAGGGTCCTCTACTCAGACGACCGAGACTCGACCCTTAGATACTCTTCCCGTAAGAGTGAGGAAGGTTCTCGGTTGTCGACCCCTACCCACCCGTCCTCGGTCTCTTGACACCGGAACGAACACGGAGTCACTCACTCACTCCTGACAGTCATCGTAAACCTTCTTTCATGACCAAAGTAGAAGTTGGACACCATGGTCCCGACAAAATTGATTTCTGTAGAGGGGTGATTTTTACGTAGGACTGTGGACTCACGTCTAGGTTTTACCGTCAGAACCACTAATCCCACGTCGAAACTAACCCTCAGGAACGACAAAACGGGTAAAACTCGGTGTAACAGACCCAAACACATAGACAGAACTCTTCTCAGATCCTTAGGTCGAACACCGACTGGTTTCAGTCTACCAAGGAAGTATCTCGTGCCGAGACTCGTTCCGACCGTAGCGAAAGAAACAATGTATACGGGTCGGGAACAGGACATCCTCGAACACCAACCACCTACTCCTACCCTCGAACTCTTCGGTACCTTTGGTTAACAGTTCCTCTGAAGACAGTCCTAGGTCAAGTATTATAGACGATCACAACCTCCCAGAGGACACTTCCGTACCCAGTCGTCCCCGAGTGGTGTCCCTGTCCCCGTGACCGTCGTCGTCAGGACCCTCCAGGGGAAAGTTGTGTATATGAAAAATCAATAAACAGACCAAGAGACACATGGGTGAGACAATACGGGTCTCAGGCTCAGGGGTTTTGACTCTCTTATACAGGTGTCGTTACGTTTTCGTACTTCCCCAAAATAAAGATCGAGCTCGATCCCGAAGACGGTGTAGGTTGCGTCACCTCACCTCGTTCCTCGGGGCTCGGGTCTAAATGTCGTCATAAATATCCAAAATCTTGTCTCTCAACCGTTCCCGACTAACCGACGTCCTCAAAGGATCATAAATGATTAACCGATTAGAAATAACCGACGTCCCCAAAGGACCATAAATGATTGACCGATAACCGACGTCCCCCTACAGAAAATGTAGGACTATTGGAGTTTGGTCCAATACCCCTCATACGACTGATCTGTTCAGGACCGTAGACGCCCCTACTGGAGTGACCCGTTACTGAGTCGGAAAGGGCACTCAGGATGGAATCAGGGACTTCGGATAGTGTCGCAAACAATCCAGGGTTGTGTGAGGTCATAAGAACGGATCTCTTAGGGCACCTGTCTCTTCGGACCACCCGACGACAGGTACCCCAGCGTCTCAGCCTGTACTGAATCGTACGTTCGTGCGTACGACACATGAAAAGGTAAATAAAGGAGACTGGTCGATCAAACATTTAAGGAGTTCTTCTCCTAGTATAGAATCTGGGTCTCGGAGGGTCCCTTACAGGTCCTGTGTGAACGAGTTCAACATTCACCACCTCCACCCCGAAGGTGAGCTATATAGTTAATTCTCAAGAGTAGCCCAGAGGACAGAGAGATCTCAGTTAAGACCGAAGACTGAAAAGTGAGTACGAGAAGTGTACGTAAGGGCCTCCTGAACTCGGGATAAGGTAATCAGATCATTTGGAAACGAACCTGCATAAGGAAGAAGGTGAAACGGGAGGAGAATCCAAATAATTCAAGTCACCGGTTTATTTTGGGATACGAGGGGAGTAGGGCGTCACAAGAGACTGACACAGACCTATTATCGCCAGTGCCCCTTATAGAGGAGAGGAGAGGGTATTTAGTAGAACGTCACAACCGACCGATGTAGTACTTCGACTGAAAACTCTTTCGAGGCGTCACGACAAAGACTTATCATTCTTTGCCTTGACTTCGGGTTACCGGAAACGAGAAAAGGACACCAAGACGACTCGTCTCTGCCCATACGACTTCTCCACCGGAGAGAGTCCGCCTCCGTCGAAGGGATTGACGGTGAGGAAGGAGTCGTAACAGACCAGACAAAAGAGTGCGCTGTTAAACGACTAGACTGACTTCCTACGAAAGTCGTCAAGCCAAGGTGGGAAACGGACCAGACAGTCTTTCCGTGTGCTAATACTTCACCCTACTGGTAGCCGACTTTTACGGTCGGGAATTTCGGTGGAGGACATCCGGGGTGGGTAGTGTCAGGAGGTCGTGAGGAGGGGATATTCTCGGACGGACTCTCGGACGGAGTCCGGTGACGCACATATCTTAGGGTGGACCCCTGAAGGGACCCCCAGATCACCAATCCTTAGGTGGACCGTTACGTCCCCTGCACCCAAACTAGGGACCAGTCCCTTGGTTCCAGGTGTGTCGTTGATTCGGACGTACGACGGTTGATGACTCAAGTGCTCGGTGTTCACTCAGGAACGTACGGTTGTTCTCTAAGACGTACTACGTCACTTCTAGGTTACGTCGGTTTATTTACTTATCTATAAAAATTTTTAGGGTTAGACAAGGGTCGAGGGTGTAAACCCTTAGACAACCGAGTGTAGGTACATCTGAGTCGTGGAACTGTGACTTGAACGAAGGAAGGAACTACGACTAATCCTCAGAAAGAGTTCACTTCGACAACCTCCGACAGGATCCAATCAGGTGGACGATCAGGGGGACCGGGGTCCGGGGAGTGGAGACGGATTTAGGGGGTACCTATTACAAGGAGACCCCAAGTGAGAGAACGTTTCCTAGACTTCTAAGTACGGGTACCCCTGTTCCGAGAGTAGGAAGGTTTTCCTTTACTACCCTTGTGGGTGACTAGTTTCTCTACTGGGACGTGGCACACATTCTTGAAAGTACAGGAAAGAGCAGACAACAGACGACAGAACCCGTAAGAGGTACTTAAGGCCAACAGTATAATCAAGTACCGACAGTGAGATCTTATACTGGAACTGGTACAAGACCTGGGATCAAAGATTCTATAAAATTAGGGTACCGGGGAGTATAAGTTACAACGGAAACAACGTGGTGGTACCATGGACCTTGGTAGGGGAGAAACGGTGTCCTGACTTTGTCGAACGTCTATAATCTGGTGAATGTATTCACTGAAACCCCTATCTTTACCCTGACCTTTATAGTCGAGAATCTACAAACAATCCAAATGGTCGAGAATAACACGAATCATATTTCACAATCAGGATACCTCTCCCTTATAAAGTTGTAAATGGACGTTACACGATCAACAGGAGTCCACGGTCGTACCTTTTAGTCTTTTCCTTGTTATTTAGTGTCTCGGGTCAGTAATATTATCTGAGAATACAACACCCTCGACGTCTGTAGTACTCCTGGGAGGAGAGTGAATTACTCCTTTCAAACAAACAAACAAAACCAAAAAAAGTGGTAATTGGTCTTTTGACGATAAGGTCGTATCTACAAACCGGGTATCATCCATGAGTCATTTATTACCGATAATAAAACTCTAAGTCACTGGATGAATAAAGAGATTATCTACACTAAAAAAAATTTTTACTGTTACATTAAATGTGTCACTAAGCGTCATTCTTTCAGTGTTATCCCTCTGTATGATACTTTTCGCTTTCAACGAATCAGCGCAGACTGAGAAACGCTGGCGTCCCTGATATCTCAGGTGTGAGACCCCTTACAAATAGATGAACACTAAGTAACTTTGTAAGTCTAGAGAGATTGTCTTTAGAGATACCTATGATCCGAAGACCAGACCGTCTTGACAATTACGAGACGGGTGACATTTCATGGTGTGACTTCCTCGATTTTTAACCCAATCCCGATCACATAGTCATTTCGACGGACGGGTCTCTTTCTGTCTTTAAGTCCCAAGGTTCGGTATCCCATTTTCTCTGTGTAGGGGCGAATCCACTTTCAGTATAAAGAAGGAAGGGTTCATCTTGAGAATGGTAGTGATGAAGTAGTCAGAACTGCCAAAAAAGTGAGAACTCTTTACAATTGAAAAAGGAGGAGGAGAATATCAAGGACCCGTGACCTTTCTGCAAAAGACCGAATATCTAACCCATTTTACCCCGGGAACCCTTTGAAGGTGAACACAAGACGTAAGTAATGAAGAGAGACCAAAAAAAAAATTTGTTCTTTTATAGAAGGACAGAAAATGACGTCTGGAACATCTTACCTGGGGGTTCTTTCTCGGGAGAACGAAGGTACCCGAAGAGAGGCGAGATTTAGGATCTCAGTACGAAACACCAACCTCCTCCTTCTTTGGGGTTCGGGTCCGTAGTAAACGTGTTCGGGAGGAGTGGGACAAATGGGTTGAGTTGGCGGTTTGAGTCCGTCACTCTGAATGGGAGAAGGAAAAGTGGATTAAGGAAGAATTCAGATCGGTAAAGTTTAAGTGAAACCTTTCCTAAATAGATTGACCAGAGACGACTCCTGTATGGGTCAGAATCAGAACAGAATTCTTACTAAATTTATGTTAACCTTTACTAAAAGTCTGTCCACTATGTCACTAAAGGAGGGTACAGAGGAAGTATTGGATCTTTTGCTTTTGTTTCTTACCCTTCCCCTTTTCTCTTTAGGATAGAGGTAGAACAGACTCGTGGTTTGGGATGAGTGGAGGAGGGGTAATGGGTCGTGTCTTGTTTATCCTTTATACTCACTACCGGTCGGTCATGGAACGTCGCTGCAGGGGGCTGAGTTCTGTGTCTTCGCTGTACACTGGTTTAGTCCGAAAAGGAACAAGTCCGAAGAGACTTCTTCTTCCACAGACCTGGTGTACTTTACATGACCCCCACTCCCTTCTTTCCTCTGTGTACCGGGTAGTTTTGTCAGGACACTGACTCTCAGACAACGGTCAACGTCCTCCCTGGGGACGGTAGGAAACGACAGACTTTGTCGGATCCTGACCCTCATCTCAGTCCCAGGTGACCTCCGATCCAATCTTGTACAGATCCCACATAAGTCCCACTCAGGTCCCACTACCACTTCGGCACCGACCACCTCAGTGGTCCCACCCAGTCCTAGACCTCTCCCTACTACCAACCCTAGTTGTCCTCTAGTTTCAGTTGTACTTCAGTCTCAATCCAACACTAGTCTCGACTCTATTCCGTCTCAGTGTGACTTACTCTTACACCAGTACTCGTATCTTAAACTCTTGACCCAATTCAAACCAACCTCGGTACCAGGGTATTTCAGTCTCAGAGAATTTCAGAGAACGTGACTTACAAGCTGGACGTGGGGACCCACGAATTGAGGAAGTCCCGGGGAATTGAGGAATTGAGGAAGTCCCGGGTCCGAGTACAGTTGGCACTCACGAAATCGAGAACGAGGGTAAGGAGACGGAAGGGTATTAAGTACCCATAACGAATCCCCTCCCGTGTTCTTATTTTTGTCGACTCAACTTAGGTTCACTAGAGTGGTGAACAGACCGGGTAGACGTCTATCGACCTTCGGGTCCGAAGGGGTCCCTTAGGTTACCAGCTACGGTAGGGGTAGAGGACCTCGTCTCTATTAACCGAGAGACGACACGCACGTACTCGAAGAGAACTGTGAGTGATGGCGAAAGGTCTTCCCTTCGGGACGGAAAGTCCCTGGGGTACTCCTCACCCTCGTGAGAGGAGATCGACGGTCCGTTCACCGGGCCGTAATCGAGTAGTAGACGGACCGCACAGACCCGAGTCTAAGGAACGTCATCTGTCCGACGGACCTTCCCTGATGACAGTAAAGGACCTAGTACGGGTGCCGTGTGATGAGGGACCCTTGTCCACACCCCTCAGTCCTTACCTTCGTGACAGAGAGTCGGTCTCGGTGACCTGTCTTCTTACTTGACTAAACAGTCCATGACTCAAGAGGTCCTGTCCTCTATTAGTTTGTTTCGTCCTCGAGGAACAGTCTTTATGCTACACCCCCTAAGTGCGTTGCCACTCCCTAATCTATTCGCCTGACAGTTTCTGGGAAGAACCCTCCCCCAGACTCTTCCTACAGTGTTCAAGTTCCAGTTCACGAACTGACGTCCATGCGGAACCGAAAGACGTAGGGAGAGGTGAGAGGTCCAGGAACGAAGAACGGGACGCAGAACAGAGTAGGTGTGGTACAAACTCGAAATAGAAGGGAAGACGGGATTCCTCTCGTACTAAGAAAGAGTTACTGGTGGTAAGAAAGGACCAAGGTTCCGAGTGAAAGAAGTCTCCTTACGGACCCCGTCCCTTTTCTTTTCGCGGGTGGAAGGTCCCCACACGATTGAGGTCTCTTTTTGTTCGTAGTGGCGTAAGGGGCCCCGGGTGTCCCTGTGGACTCCAAGGGACAGTTTACGGTCGCCGTGACATTCTCCGGCAGTACAGAAGGGCAAGGGTGGGAGTCGGAGACAAGGACGGACGTCGACGTTCTGTCCCCGTAGCGGTACAACGTGAAGTCTGAACCTTTTCCTCTTTTTGAATCTCGAGGGGGTTCTAAACCCCCCCGTGATAAGTACTTCTCCTCCTGAATCCCCACTGCGGCACACTTCAGGAAGGGCAGTCCGCGACACCGTCGACAGGACCTAGAGTACACCGAGGTGCGTGACGTGTCTGTCAATGGGACCCGTGGACTGATTCCCTCGTTCAATAGAACGAAAGGCAGCGAAACTTCAAAACGAGCTGTGCTGTCGGCTAGGCGGACGGTAGTTTCGGACCAAGGCGTTATATGTTCGTCAAATACTAAGTTCTGTTTGACAGTAGCGTCTAATTTTGTACAGATACGGGGACTGCTGTTATCAATAAAAAAGACTCTGATGACTTACGTAACGAATGTAAAGTGTCTGTTCCCCCTTTCTTTAGATTAAGGTACTCCGACCTAGTAAATTTCCGTTAGATGTAAGACATTTGTACGACTTCTCATCACAAGGGTTCCACTATATTTTATTTAGTACGAACGTACTAAGAAGATCACGGACTAACAACCGAAAGATCAAAAGGTCGGATTAAGAAGAAATACACTTCTTAAGGTACGGTCGGTATACACTACTGAAAACTAAATGAGGCATCCAGGTACCGTATGGAAGACCGAAGACAGGTACGACAATGAGATTGATCTTCTTATCAGAGTGGGAATAGATGGACCTTTTGAAGAGAAGTTAGGAGTTTCGGGTCGACTCTACGGTGGAGAAGACACTTCGGGAGGAAACGAGAGTGGTTTTGAATCAAGGACCCTCAGGGGACTCGACACACAGAAGTGGAGACGACAAGACGTGAGTGGCAAATCTTACCTCAGATAAGTAGAGAGCAGTGTAGATAGAGGACAACCCGATCCTTAAGGAGTTCTGGTCCCCGACACAAAGAAGTCGTGAATCACGGACCGTGCATTATACAAGGGTTATTCTCAAACGAATTACATGAAAAGGATGATATATGTTTCGTTGAACGGGGAGAGAACGAATGATGAAATTTACCACTATAATTCGTTCACTTCCACTTTACAAACTAGTTTTATCGTCTTTCCTGATAAAGGATCATCTTCACTTCACTTCACTTCAGCGAATCAGCACGGGCTGAGAAACGTCAGGGTACCTGTCATCGGACGTGGTTCGAGGACACAAGTACCCTAAAAGTTCCGTTCTCATGACCTCATCCAACGGTAAAGGAAGAGGTCCCTTAGAAGCGTTGGGTCCCTAACTTGGGTCCAGAGAGTGTGGCATCTGTCTGCGAAATGGTAGACTCGGTGGTCGTCTCCCGGGTAAGATCGTCTCCCTGGGATCATAACAACAAGGATTTTCTACACAAACTACTGGTCTTACAATTTCCCCTTGAAGCTCACGAGGGGTGAGTCGGAGAAGTTCGTAGTGTTCTCCGTCGTGCCCCAAAAAAAAAAAAAAAATTTATTATTCTATTTCTTTTTACTGAAATTAATACAATTGGTTTCTATTGGTAACTACTATAAAAACCTCACAGGTAATGATTGGTTAAATAAAAAGATAAACCTAAGGAGTTTCAACCAGATACGGTCATGTATATATATATATATATATAAAATTCAAAAAATAAAAAATTTAAAATTTTAGAAATTAAGAATGTACGCAAGGGTTTGTACTTGGGGGGAGGGTGGAGGGAGGGGTGGTGTAGAGAGACCCAGTAGGGGTACGTGGTCGGGGTTCGTTCGACGTGGGACGCAGTCTGTANCGTTAAAAAATTCCTTAGAGGTGTGACAAGAGGTATCACCGACATGATCAAACGTAAGGGTGGTTGTCACATCCTCCCAAGGGAAAAGAGGTGTGGGAGAGGTCGTAAATAACGAACGTCTAAAAACCTAGCGTCGGTAAGACTGACCACACTTCACCATGGAGTAACACCAAAACTAAACGTAAAGAGATTATTACTCACTACAACTCGTAGAAAAGTACACAAACAATCGGTAGGCATACAGAAGAAACCTCTTTACAGATAAATCAAGAAACCGGGTAAAAAACTAACCCAGCAAATAAAAAGACCTTAACTCGACGTCTTCAACGAACATATAAAAACTCTAATCAACAAACAGTCAACGAAGTAAACGATAATAAAAGAGGGTAAGTCTTCCGACAGAAAAGTGGAACGAATATAAAAGGAAACAACACGTCTTCGAAAATTAAAATTAATCTAGGGTAAACAAATAAAAACGAAAATAAAGGTCTTAAGACCCTCCACCTAGTATCTCCTAGGACGACACTAAATACAGACTCTCACAAAACGGATACAAGAGAAGATCCTCAAAATATCAAAGACTAGAATGTAAATCTAGAAATTAGGTAAAACTCGAATAAAAACACACGCCACAATCTTTCACTAGATCAAAGTAAGAAAATGTTCACCAACTGGTCAAAAGGGTCGTGGTGAACAATTTCTCTAACAGAAAGGAGGTAACATATAAGACTCCGTCGTGCCAAACTTGACCCTGGACTCGGAATCTCGTCTCCCGACCCTTGTCGATCGGACTGGTATGATGGATCGTAGTATGGGACGTCCCTCGAGTGGACCATCGGACGCAGGGACAAAACGGAAGGGTGGTTTCGTACCGGTTTATGAACGGTGTAGGTCCTCCGACTAGACCCAAACACATAAATAAACAAGTAAAGAGTAAATACTTTTATCAATGAAAGAGACGGGAAGGTCCGGACCTTAAAGACTCAAGTCTGCATAGTACTAAGGGACCAAGAGAAGACCTTACGTTTTCTAGATCTTCGTGGGAAGGGGAGACTGACATTCCCCAAACCTCATCCAGTCTATCTCTAGGAATGTCTCTTGACCTGACCAGACGGGATGGCAAATGTACGGTCCTTGAATTAAAGTCGTTAAATTCCCACACACCCTCCCACCTACCCACTCACACAAAATTTGACCGAGGTACCTCCTTACACCTGTCGAGAGGTTAGGACGTTTACCAGGGAACTCACAAAGCGATCTTCGTTATCTCTCTTAGACACACTACACCCACTTGGAGTGCGTCGGGGAGGGTCTCAGTCCTCTCTTCGTAAACGAGAAGAAAAAGTTTGCCGAAAAGGCCTAGTCCAAGAGACCCACTTCAAGTCCTGATCCGCGGTTTCGATATTGGTTCGTTCGGTTCCTGTCCCGGGAGTTCCTCGAATACCAGATCACCCTCTTTACCTGATCCTTTGTGACCCCACTTCCCTCTCGTAGGTCGGATTCGAATCCCCCGAGCTACTCCGAAGTATCTCCTTCCGTCTTGAAAGATTCTGACCTCTAATCCTCAGTTTGTACGTTTACACTTCTTCCTCGAATTTACACGACACTTTTGAGATTCCCTGGACTTTTGAAGTCACACACCCTAAGACTCCGGGATGACCAGTAGAGCTTCTAATTACATCGGTCAAAGAATGAATTAAGCGAACGGGGGGACAGGGGTGCGTGTAGGTCAGATATAAAAAGGTGGAATCTCTTATACGTGGTTGACGACCTTCCTAGAACGGTTTCCTTTCGAGACTCCTGCAATACGACGACAAATCCTGGTAAGGTGTCGAGGAATAATACACTGTTGAACTTCGGTCCGTCGAGTCAGAGTGTAAATCTTAGGACGTACTGGCCCGAGATCGACGGGGGGACGAATGACGACGAAAGGACACAGGACATAGACTTTGGGTAGGCTCAAGGACGGGGTCGGGTGGGAGTCGGTAATTTCTCACTCCGTAAACAGGGGCGAGGACTGTGACCTCGGCTAAGGCACGACTCGAGTCTCTACAAATATCGAGAAATCTAGTCATTGAGTTTCTAACCTTAGCGTTCTAAGGTTATCTCCTCCTGACCATTCTTTATCTTACTCTCGAATTGTTCTGGATAAGGTTCGGATAAAGTACAGGTAGATCTGTTAAACTCAGTGCCGTGCTAATCGGACCACTGTCGTGTCTAAAAGGATCACTATGGTTTCGATCCTCACTCTCGTGTAAATTCTTACTATTACCCTAGGTTCCGACTTCAGACCCCTGAGCTAGGTCCATGGTTTACGTCCCTTAAGGGTCCATGACGAGAAGTACCCAGAGTAGACCTGAGAAAGAGAGGGGAGGGGGGTGGTAACGTAGACTTACTTCGTTCGGAGACCCTACGTAACCTACTACTATTGTCGTTCACCAAGGTTGAATAAACACCCTACGACCGGAAACATTGACTCAAGAACGAAAAGGGTGCACTGGTTCGGGGACTGAGAACCAGGTCCAGCCACTCGACACAAGAGACGACTTCTTAGAAGATAAACTGAAAAGTTGACGAGGACCGTTAGTCGGAGGACCCTACTCCAAGTACGACATGGAGGGAAGTCGTGGTGGACGTCTGGAGTCGACACCGAGGATCTGTGACTGGTGTTCACCCTGGACTCGGGAAGTCGACGACGGTCCGAGGGGACTCCAGGGAACACGGACCGAGGAGAGACGAGGAAGGAGGAGAGACGAAGTCGCCGGTGGGTAGGTTCCGACTACCCGTAGAGAGTGAAGAGGAGACAGGGAGGGGCATCCTCGACGGTGTCCCGGCTATCCTGTAAAACCGAGGTGAAGGACGGAACACGTGGACTCGACTCCCGTGTCCACATCTCAAAGGTTAAAATACAGACATTTCACAGGGGAACAATCTAAAATGGGTCGGAGTGAATGATTTCGAAAAGAAAAGACCTCAATAGTGTTAGGGGTGGGGGTGGGGGGGTGTGTGGTAGAATAACCAGTGTTTAGAACTACACATGTTGGAGAGATAGAAACAGATTCAATAGTCCTTTTTATACATAGACCCTACCTTAATTCCGGTCTCGAAAAACGAACGAGGATCTTTGGGGAGAGAGTAACTATAGCTGGGCATTTAGTTAGAGAAACCTGTATCAAGAAGTGAATTAACGATAAAGTGAACTAGTGCATTCGTGGGCTCGGTTTTAAAAGTTCGCAGGTCAGGTCTATAAAGTTTTACCATCGAATGACCGTTTACAAAACAAACCAGACGTGTCGTAAATTTTTTAGACTTGAGTACAACTTTTAGTCCTCTAAAGAGTGGTCCTATAGGTCCAAAGACCGAAGAGAACTTTTTATGAATCATTAGTAGTTGACCTTAACCTATCGTTCACGGAAACAATGTATTCTATACGGTAGAGACCAAACGATGGACTAATGAAACGAATAAATACAAAACTCAAACGTTAGAAAGATTTCTTATACTTCTCTCTGAAACATTATCAATAGACAGTATAAATAGTAACATAATCAACTTTCACAATCAGTGAGTTAACACAGGTCGACAAACACTGGGGTACCCGACATTGGATGGTCCAAGGAGATAGGTACCTTAAGAGGTCCGTTCTTATGACCTCACCCACCGGTAAGGAAAGGAGTCCCCTAGAAGGGTTGGGTCTCTAGCTAGGGTCCAGAGGGTGTAACGTCCACCTAAGAAATGACCGACTCGGGGGTCCCTTCGGTAAAGATACAATGTTTAATGGGTTAGAATTGTCCAATTTTGTTGTTTATAAGTAATAGTGTGTGTTGGAAACTCCCAGTCCTTTGCTCCTCATAGAATCGACACACCACCAAGACCTAGTAGTCCGATCAGTAGACACAACTGATCCCGATGTTAGTGGACGTCCGAACTAACACCGGTCTCGGGGACGTACCTAGAAAGAAGGACTGTACGGTCGACCGAAGGGGGTCTCGCTCACTAGGTTCTCTGTTTCCCGTTCGACACTACGAAGAGTAGTGTCAGAGTCTTCACTGTGCGAAGGGGAAGACGGTGTAAGATAAGGAATCCTCGTCCATCGACTCAGGTCGGGTGTGAGTTCTTCCTTTCCTTAGTTAAAGGTAAAGAGTTTTCCTCTTTGTAGTTTCTGGAACACCTATATAAAAGTATGGTGGTGTTAGAAATTTAACCTATTACGTACATTTTAAAAGTCACGACACATCCATAACGTATCATTCACGAGTTATTTACAATGATAATTATTGGTATCATTGTCCATTGTCACAACTTATGGACGGTCAGTGAGAAGATTTTCGAAACGTACGTAATTGAGAAATTGGAGTGTTGTCGAGATATTCCATCAAAAAAATAATAATAAGAGTAAAATGTTGAATCTGGTGTACAGGTCACTCCACCTTGTTTATATCGAGTACAAGGGTGTGATCAGGGGTGTGATCATTTACCCCTTCGTCATCCCTAGTGTTTAGACAGGTACATTGGTAATATGATGTGACTAAACATCTTAAAACATAACAACGACAAACATCAACAATAACTACAATAATAATAACAATGATAAATGTGTAAAGGTACTTAAAGGGACTGGTCTCCGTGACTGTTCGGAATTACCTTTCTTTACACAAAGTGAATGAAGAAACGAGACTATTTGGACACGACCCAGGATCCTTAGTGGTAAAATACTCCATCCATGAGTAAAGAGTGGAAAAGGTCAGAACGAGGAACGAGAACCCATTTCTACTTGGAGAATTTGTACCACAAGTCCCAGGGAAGAAGTCCCAGACGGGGAGGGAGGAGAGTGGGGGTGGAGTAGGGGAGATTGGACCGACAGGAGACGGGACCGACTTCGGGGTATGAGGACAAAAGTCCTATACACGTGCACGACCAAAAAACACGGACCTTGTGGAAAGAAGAAAATTTTTCATATAGAACCCTGAACCGTCAGGTCGCCAATTTTAAGGTGGAAGGTTACATCCCCTACACCAAGCTAGGAACCAACCCTTAGACTCTAGGACGGACGGAGCACCGGGGTTTTGGTTTTGTTTTGTCTTCGTGATAACATTGTTTAAGACATTTCTGAAATTTTACCAGGTGTAATTTTTTCTAAAAAAATTTTCATTAGAACCGACACGAACCATAATTTAGGTCAACGGACGTTACTCTGGTTAGGAAAGGGAAAAGACCCCAACTTGAGGTAGACCAAAAGGTCGGGAAAAGAAGACGCATAATCAAGTCACAATATTAGCGGTTACCTAGGACCACGGGACTCGACACCAGAAGAGCCGACCCTCCGACCTCAGGGGACCCTTATCAGTCGGTGACAGGAGTACAAGTAAAAGTCACTTGTGGGTCTTCTCTGACTTAAGGACTAAAGATTTGGACTAGAACGGTAAATATTCGGCCACTGAATGTGACTACGGAGACGTGAAGTCAAAGGAGTAGAAATTTTCTCTTTTTCAGTAAATTTCATTAGAAGGGTATTCGTACAACACTCCTCACTTACTCTATCGATACCTTTTACGAATCTTTCATGGTTGGTCGGGTGTCAGTCACAGAGGATACCACTGATAACTAAGGAAGGAGGTGAAGTTGGATGACGGGTCCCCCGAGTCCGTATTGACTGTGTTCCACAGTACGGGTCGGTCCCCAGGTGCAGGACTGGAGATCCCAAATGTCTTTCCTCCGTCACCCGTGCCGTCCTCGAGTGAACCCTCTTTCTATATATATGTCTAAACTCAGGTCGGAGACGACGGACAATCCATACGTTAGAACCCGTACACGAGTTGTGGAGGCAAAACAGTAGACATTTTACGTTTATGGTTATCGAGGAAGTCCTAGCAACACTTCTAATTTATTATGGAGATTACACACCTCGTCAAATCACGCCCTTGTATCGTCAATAAATTATTTACAATTAAAGGAAGGAGAAGGGAAGTTTAGTTCGTAATAAGACCTCCCGTTGTCGCCACTCGACGTCCTACTTTCGACTCCTCGGCACGAAAGAGAACCTACAGGGTATGTACGGTAGCCGGGTTTATTGTCCGGGAAAGAATTGAACCAAGAATGTCTAGGGGTAGTTGCCGTTAAAACTTAGAGGATAAAAGAGATATGTTAGAAATTTTTTACTCTCGGGAGAATTTTTCCAAGAGATCCCAGACTAAAAAGACCCAAAGGACACAAGAAGGACAAAGCCTAGTAGTGACTAACATGTTCGTCTCAAAACCAAGGTTCCCGAAGGAAAGTTTCAACAGAAAAAAGTCAGCGACTCAGTACACACTAACTCCGGGGTACCTGACGCATTCGGTCCGGAGGGACAGGAAGTGATAGAGACCTTTGCACGAGTTTGAGTGCAGGTGACTCAACCACTACGGTAGGTCGGTAGAGCAGAGACAGCGAGGGGAGAGGAGGACGGGAGTCAGAAAGGGTCGTCGTCCGGCCCTTTACTCGGTCGAGAAGTGTAGTCCACCGCTTTCATAACCTCGAAGACGAAGTCGTAGGCAGGAAGGTCACTTATAAGTCCCAATTAAAGGAAATCCTAACTGACCAAACTAAAGGAACTTCAGGTTCCCCGAAAGTTCTCAGAAGACGTCATAAGGTACTTTAGTGTCTAGTAAAATACAGGTGAGAACTTCAGACAGATGATCTTGGGTCCGGGAGAAACGGCCCGGGACCTTCTTATATACCTATAAAGGGGGTTCCAAGGGTTGTGAGGTGGTTAAGGAGTACCAAGTATCCTTACCATTCAGGTCTTATCGTTTCCACAAAAAAAAAATTTAAATAATGAGGGGATAGTATATAGTTCATGACAGAATCGTGATCTTTAATAATCTCTTTTTCAGGTACGGATATATTTAGACTGTAAAATCGATGTCTGTGTCTGTTGTTGTAGTTTTGTTATTTTATTCCTAACTACATTAAGAATCTATTAATTTTTACGAAAGTATTTTTGTTCTGTCTCTCCCACCTCCCTACCTAACCTTCTCACCCAACTACTCCATCAGTCCCTTACGGAAAGGCTCCAATTTTTCAAGTTCGTCTCTGACTTGGGACCCTTAATCGACACAATTCTAGTCCTCTACAAACTCCGTCCTTCATGGGAACTGAGGATCTTCTTGTGAGTACCAGTGACCCCTGAAGGACTGGGGAACTTTATCCGTCACAGATACACAAACCTACACACGTGCGCACATAGACACGAACACACATACACACACACACACACACACACATAAAAAAAAAAAGACTCCTTTTCTGGACATCCAAAATAATCTGAGACTCCAGCGATTCTACGAGTTTCCCATTTATTGGCACTTTGACAAGAGAGATCGGAACCACCGTCTCTTAACAATCGATCAACAGGTCGTAGGACGAAACTTACTTTACCTTTGGAAGGGAAACCGTAGACCCGTCGGTTCTGGGAGGGACGGTTAGGACTATAAACCTGGTCTTTGTCGAAAGGAGACCGAGGTAGACTAATGTCGTGGTCATCGTCTAATCTCTCGGTCTCGCGAGTGGACAGAAGGGAAAGTCGGAGTGGTCTGTGAATGTCGGAACCCAATCGACGACGGCCCGTCCGGCTCCGACTATGAAGGGCGGGGTCGTCGGGACTAGGGGTCGGAGTCCAGTGTGTGTGAGGAGACGTGAGGGGTACCCTGGCAGGAGAGCGGACCGTGGGTAAGAGTTCAAGGGAAACGAGGACTGGTCAGACAGGTATAACAACTCGTCCGAAGACTCTCTCTTCCAAACAAAAGTCGAGGCGGAGTACCAGAGGAGGAGACTGAGTGCCGGTGGAGGGTGTCCACGCAGGAGAGAGGTCGTAGGGACGAAGAGAGGTATCATTGGCCAAGTGCGTAAAGAGGAGACCGCAGTGAATTAGAGATTTGTATGGGGAAGCGTGAGAGGAGTACGTTACAGGACGAACTAGGTCGAAAACACCTAGGGTCCGGTCTTAGTTCTTTCGGTTTGTTACGAATGTTTATGGTAGTCGTCTGGGTCGACTACAGGACGGTTCGGAAACGAGAAAGTCTCAGTCACCCCCTTTTTCGTTAATTTCATGGTGAGTTGATAGAGTCAAGGAGTCACAGGCCGGGTCTGAAATCTCTGTGCGAAGACCCACTCCAACAGGTCAGGGGTCACCTAATCGTTGTCTCCGTCCAGCGGAACCAACCCCTTCCGAGTCGGTAGGGTGGACCGGTATGGGTGTCGTTGTCCGTCGTTACGGAGGGAACAGGAGCGGTCCCAACCTCTCAGACGAACCTCGATGCACTCCAAGTGTAGTCCAAACCCACCGACACTAAACGGATGTCTTCCAACTCAAAGGGGATTGTAAAAGAGTCACAAGATCGAAAGTAGAGACCGTTCTCCTGGAGTTTAAGACACCAAGGACTTCGACACGGCAGTGGAAAGAGGGCCAGAGACCCAGGTCAAAAGGGTAGAGTACCCTAGTAACATTTCTACTTTGCTCTATTACATCTACTTCATGGACCCGAAGGGACCACTGAGTCTGCCATTTCTTAAACGGATGTTACACTCTCTAACCACAAGTTAGGGACCCATTCCTCTAGGGGACCTCTTCTCTTATGGGTGAGGTCACAGGAACGGACCTCCCAAGGTACCTGTCTTCTTGGACCGTTCGATGTCAGGTACCCCAACGTTTTTCGACCTGTGTTGATTCACTGACTTTGTGTGTGTGCCTCCTTCATGGATCATGTACCATCCATTAGTCTGTCTGATTCAAGGGAGAGGAGAGGATGAAGGGAAGAGAGACAATGGAGAGCCCGGTAGAGTAGGAGAAGACCACCTTCAGTGAAGTGGTGCCGGTCCGAAGACAAACCCCGAGAGACCCGATGCCCGTAGTATTGTCCGTGTCCCTAAGTCTGCGGGTAGGTATTTCCTCGAGACTACGCCGTGGAAAGTCCCGGACCTATCTGTCCCTGACTGAGAATAGACTCCTACCCACAGACTATGATACAGGAGGTATAAAAGTGACTTACTTACTTACTTACTAAACTTTCTCTACTGTTTTTCGGGTCTAAGACTCCGACCTCTGGTTATGTCCGACTACGACGACTCGACTACCACACACACCTCAAGAGACGTCTTCAGATCCGTGTTCCGGTCTGGACGAGTCCCTGGTCCGCCCGGAGTGTGGACCCACTGGGTTCTCAACAAAGGTACCATCCTCGTAGTCCGGACCTGCGAAATTGAGGTCTACAAGACCCCCTCGTTCCTTGAGTAGTGTCCGGTCCGTGTCAGTCGTACACCAGTCCTTCCCAAAGTCACTGGGACCTTCACCGGTCTGGATCGAAACTGTACAAGTACTGTCCGGTCTGTACGAGTAAGGTACAGGATGACCGAGTCTGTCACCAGGGACCGGGAACAATCTCTGGGTCCTATCCGGACTCACTCCGAACCCCGACCCACTCCTTGAGGATTATTATTCATTATGTTACTGAATATAATTAACCCCTTACCCTTGGTTTTTGGAGTGAACGAACTGAAAGACCTTCCCCCGTCAAAGAAAACGACGATACCATGTAAAAATTTAATTATTTACCTATTTTCCAGACAGGACTGTAAAGCCGACTAAAGAGTCTCTGGAATTCCACTCTCCTATGGTTTGTTGAAGGAATGTTGAAAGATTATAAAAAAATCGGGTCTGAAGTCGGGGGAATGTTGGACCTGTGTTGAGTATATAGATCACTGGAGGGGTGAGTAACTTAGACAAGGGGGTTCGAGTCGACAGTGGGTGTAAACCGCGCGGACGGTGAGTGGTAAACAGTTTACGCGTACAAGAACGGGGAGTCCGAAATACGTACAATAAAAAGAAGGATCCTGCGAAGAAAGACAGGGGAAAATAGAAGGATATCGGTTCAGGGCAGTAGGTAGGTAAACTCTGTTTGAGTTTACAGTAGGATACTGAGACCAGGGTAGGGTACGACATAATAGTGTCGCGGACCACTGTTGGTGACAATCTCATATAAAGTCACGTGCTTTTACTAGACAAGTCAATAAAGGAGGGGACTTGATACTCGAAGAACTCCCATCTCGAGTCTGAATGAGGTGTATGCGTCGGGGCTCGTGGGCCGGACGGTGCACGACTCGCGAGACCTTCGTAGACGGTCAACTTGTGGACTTACTTTCGTTGTGTTACCCTATACCTCACTCCTTCTCGTTACACCAGTTACAAACCACGGACAGACAGTCCCTTCATTGTAAAGAACCTAAAAGACTTCATTCAGAACGATCTCCCTATACTCCTATGTACAACGACTTTATTGCCCCAGACTTTTTTTTTAGTTATTGAGGTTTCCGGACGTTTTTACTGTGACTGACGACGATCGACACTTGTAAACGTCTGAAATATCTCCCGTCAAGAAGTCACCCCGACGAGTGGGTGGACCAGGGTGTCGGAGGACGGTCACCAACCCCATGGACATTAATGGAACAACGGTAAATCACCGATTCAGCACCGGTTGAGAAAACACTACGGTACCTGACACCGGACGGTCCGAGGAGACAGGTACCCTAAAGAGTCCGTTCTTATGACCTCACCCAACGGTCAAGGGAGGACGTCCCCTAGAAGGGTTGGTCTCTAGTTTGGGTGTAGAGGACGTAACCGTCCACCCAAGAAATGGTGACTCGGTGACCTTACGATGGATGAATGGATGTAGGACGTAGGACTACCGTAGAGATCCGGGGAGTCGAGATGGAAACCATCGAAATTTCCTTCTCCTTCCGGTCACGCCCTACCTGCCCCTCGGGTTCCCGTCGGTCGCAATCGGCAGGCGTAGTTGTACGTCCGTATCCGTAGTCAGGTTCCGCGATTTGATTTTTGTTTGTGTTTCGTTACTAAGGTCGCCAACTAAAAACAACAAAAAAGGTGAACGTTACGTCGCGTCGGAGTCGTCGGACCTCGTGAACCACTCAAAATAATCTGTCGAGAGCCGGAGGGTCTTGGGTTCGGATCTAAACGTAGAGAGAGTTGGGGTCGGAGAGGGTCAGGGTGGTCTTGACTTTGCACCTGTCTTTTCCGAAACGGACCCCGTTCCCTCCTCCCCTGTCACGACCCGACCGGGAGAGGGAAGAGTCCGGAGTAGAGACGAGTCAAAGTACCTACTCCGACCCGTCAGGTTCCGACTCTCCAGTGGCCTCCCTACGTACCCCCTGTCAGAATGAAAGATCCCTCGACGGACGAAACAGACCAACGCGGTACGGTCCGACTTGTGTGTCAAGTAAAGTGAAGAGTCGGACCCCGGAAAGGACCTTTGGGTCGGGGAACGACTCTGGTCGGGTGTCGGGATTTGGAAACGACCTCAAAGGGGACTCTAGGTGTTGAACAGAGGCCGAAAGGTTTACGAAAGTCGAAGGAGGAGACACAATCTATTTACCGTAGCGACGAGGAGACACCAGTTATAGTGGGGACGGACCTCTAGCACCGACGGTCCAGGGAAGAGGTAGTGACAGACGGGGAGTGCCACGAACGAAAAAAAAGTGTATGTGTCTGAGTGACGGACTGTAGTCTCTTATTTAGGTGCATACATACATACGTAACGACCAGAGGTAATTAACAGACACTCAGGAGCTCCCTTCCCTCGCTCCAAAGGAGAAACTCCAGTAAGTCAGATCCGTCGTCGACCGGGTCTCCCTACTCATGACTCCGTCATCCTACAGAAGGGAACTCGGTCTCAAGTGCACAGGTAAAAATGGGACCTTTCAAACCCAAGATCTTCCGACCTACGACCGTGACCTGAACTCACCGTGTCTACGCCAAACCTAGGTCCGAAGTGGTAATCATTGCACTACGACCCGTTCAACTTAGACGAAAGAGTAGATCTGTCATCCCGAACACGACCTAGGAAGGAGGGTCCAGGTCTATTCGTGCATCACACTGTCCAGTCTGCTTCCCGACTTCTGTCACGGACCGCGTGCACTGTCGTGACTCGTTACGACCGACATTTGCAAAGGGTTGTGGCACCAGTCTCGTCCACCGCCTCCCTCATCCTGGACAAGTCGAAGACACCTGGGGTCCTTCGTCGTCCCCACACCTTTCCTACTACACAAAGAGTTCCAATAAGGTAAATAACTCCCCTAACTCGTCCGTCTTCAAGTTGTCACTGGAACTTCTCTCCTTCACCGTTTCCGGCCGAAGGATGACCGGAGGACGGGGACCCTGACTCAGACTCGGAACGGTGATATTCGACATGCTAAAATCCCTTCTTAGAAGTACAATGATTCGGAGTCAAAAGTAGACACTTGTTGCTGGTGTCATGACAAATCGGACGTATCCTGACTGGTCCCGCTACGAATACTTTGTTAGGTCACTCGGGTCCGTAGTGACAACCAATCGTCAACACGCCTTTGAAGTCTTTCACCCAAGATCTGTTTCACACTAGAAAATTGAGGACATATCCGAATGGTCTTTGTGGAGACCCAAAACCCCCATAAAAGGTCTTTTTAGAGGTTTGGAATCAAACTTCTGAAGACAAGCTTCACGACGGGTCGGTCCTTGTAGGGAGGTATTTACGGTCCGAGACGACCTGAGACCCCTGTCCTTTCTCCTTCTGGGTATAAAGAGACGGTTCACGAGTGTCAGGTCACCCTGTGACTTGTTCAGTCACGTTACTCCCTCCACCTCGAGGCCCAGTTTCCGTCGGTTTCTGTTATTCGGGGCTCCAGAAAGACCTCCGCAAATTAGGACCAGTGGTCTTGTGTAACTCAACTCTGTGGTAAGTAAGTAAGTAAGGACATTTACACAAATATTTTTTAGTCTTACTCGTGCCTACCGTAGGGACGACATACGGTCAGAACCACCCACGGGTTTCGGTCCTGTCAAACCGTCTCGTCCACTACGATCCGATGTGAATGTCGGAGTAGAAAATCCATGTGTGTCGACGGAAGGGTGACGGGGACAAACGTAGAGAAATAGATCCCCAAAAGAGGTTTCGGTTCCGTCCAAAGAGACGGTACGTGTCTCGTCGGACCTATACGACTCTTAATCGTCCGGGGTCCTTGCCGGGAGTTGTCACTGATACCCTTGACTGTATACCTATGGGACCGGGGGAACAGGATTGGAGTAAAACGAGTAAACCCTTTATCCGGGTTCTCACATTTTCCCAGGACGGAGTACCTACACGACACTTACTCTTGCTTCCATCGTATCCGAAGAAAACGAAAAATAGACGAAATTTAGTATTTCACTCCGACGACTCTGTGTGACTTCACGGGCCGTGTCTCGGACCCGACTACGAGTAACTCACGTGGGAGGGTGACGATTAGGGTTTCCATCCTTTACAGAATTTTACACTTGAGACTCCGGTTCGAAGGTTGAAACGTACAGTCGAGGTGGTGAACAATCAATGTCCGTATCAAGTGAAATAATACGAAACTTCTATGTCACCAAAACAAAACAAAACAAAACAAAATGTTTAGCTTCCAAACACCGTTAGGACTCAGTTCCTTCAGATAGTCGTGGTAAAGGGGATGTCGTAAACGAGTGAAACACCTAGATTCAGAGTAAAACCATTAAGAGTGTTATAAGTTTGGGAGGTGGTCGTTTTTCTAGTGTTGAACGACTTCCGAGTCCACTGTCGGAAAAAAGTCGTTATTTCCCAAAAAATCAATTTCGTATGGGTAAAAAATCTGTATTACAATAACGTGTAAATTATCTGATATCAAATCACATCTACATTGAACATACACGTGTTCTTTTGTTTTTTAAGGACACTGAGTAAAAGCACACTATAAACGAGACAACGTTATTAGACCTTGGTTTGGGTACTATCGAGGTTCTAAACGTACACAAACTTGAACGTACTCAATGAATTGTAGAAACACGGAGTCCAAGGAGAAGATATTTTACTTAATGATAATTAGGAATGGTTTAACTCAAGAGTAATCATAAGTCACTAAATTATTTTTCTTTCGGAACGTGTATCTTTAACGGGGGTTTCCTCACCAGTTTCCTACTGTTCAGTCCTACCCTTTCCAAACTCCTGACTCATACTTCACCGGTCTACCACTCACCGGGGGTCCTCCCAGTCACTCTCGGACACGGACCCCTTCAGGACCCGGACCCGTTAAACGATATCCGGGTTGAAAGGGTTTATTACGTTCCCAGGGACGAAGGTCGGAATCCGGGGAAGGAAGTTTTTCCTCCTTCCTTTGTTTCCCCAAGTCCGATTACTCTTTTATTATCGGGGTGGATAATTCATTAATATTGTACGGCCCGTTATTGAATGTCTTGGGATATCGTTGATTTCTCCATCTATCTCAATAAGGGAAGAATTTCCATTCTTTTGACTCCGAGTCCCACCAATCTAATGTATGGGTTTCAATGTGTCGACTACTTACCGAACGGATCCTAAATTTACTCCCGGAAGGACCACCGAGTCTACCATTTCTTAGATGGAACGTTACGTCCTCTGGACACGAGTTAGGGACCCAACCCTTCTACGGGACCTCTTCCCTTACCGATGGGTGAGGTCATGAGAACGGACCTCTTAGGGTACCTATCTCCTCGAACGTCTGACGTCAGGTACCCCAGCGTTTCTCAGCCTGTGTTGACTTACTGATTGTAATTTGACTTATTTCCAGTCAAAAGTAAGGTCAGGGTTTTTCCCGTTACTGTTTCTTACGAGTTTGATAACATATTAACGGGAGTAAATTGGACGATCGTCCAATTACGAGTTTTAGGAAGTTCTGTCCGAAGTCGTCATGTACTTGGTTCTTTAAAGTCTACATGTTCGACCCAAATCTTTTCCGTCTCCTTGCTCTCGAGTTTAATGGTTGTAAACAACCCAGTATCTCTTTCGCTCCTTAAGGTCTTTTTGTAGACGAAGTAATTGATACGGAAACTGACACACCTAGTGTTGTTTGACACCTTTTAAGAATTTCTCTACCCTTATCGTCTGGGGGATGGACGGAAGACTCTTTCGACATACGACCAGTTCTTCGTTGTCAATCTTGGTCTGTACTTTGTTACCTGACCAAGTTTTAACTCTTTACTCATGTAGTTCCGATATATAACAGTGGGACGAATAAGTTGAATATACGTCTCATGTAGTACACTTTATGGTCCGACCTACTTAGTGTCCGACCTTAGTTCTATCGACTTTCTTTATAGTTGTTGGAGTCTATACGTCTACTATGGTGAGACTACCGTATTTCACTCCTCCTTGATTTCTCGGAGAACCACTCCCATTTTCTCCTTTCACTTTTTCAACCGAGTTTTTACTTGTAAGTTTTTCAATTCTAGTACCGTAGACCAGGGTAGTGAAGTACCGTTTATCTTCCCCTTTTTTACCTTTGTCACTGTCTAAAATAAAAGGACCTGAGGTCTTAATAACGTCTACCACTGACGTCGGTACTTTAATTTTCTACGAACGAGGAACCTTCCTTTCGATACTGTTTGGATCTGTCGTATAATTTTTTGTCTCTGTAATGAAACGGCTGTTCCCAAGTAAAAAGGTCATCAATACATACCTACACTCTCAACCTGGTATTTCTTCAGACTCACGGTTTCTTAACTACGAAAGTTTGACACCACAACCTATTCTGAGAACTCTCAGGGAACCTGACGTTCCTCTAGGTTGGTCAGGTAGGATCTCCTTTAGTCAGGACTGATAACTAACCTTCCTGATTACGACTTCGACTTCGAGGTTATGAAACCGGTGGAGTACGCTTCTCGACTGAATGACCTTTTCTGGGGCTACGACCCTTTCTAACTCCCGTCCTCCTCTTCCTCCACTGTCTCCTACTCCACCAACCTATCGTAGTTGAGGTACCTGTATTCAAACTCGTTTGAGACCCTCTGTCACTTCCTGTCCCTTAGGACCGCATGACGTCAGGCACCCCAGTGTCTCAACTTTTACTGAATCGCTGACTTGTTGTTCCCAAATTTGGAGAGAGGATTCGGGGACTAGAACGTTATTTCTTTATTTTAGAATTTCCGATTTTCGTCTCGTGAAGTCAAGAAGGAATAGTGGGTGGGGAAGTACCCTAGGAAGGACGACTCTTATCTAACGGACTTCCACAAGACCTCGACTCCTCTTCGGGTAGTTTGGAGGACTCGACTGTCCGTGTTGTCGTCTGACTCCACATTTATACACACGGTTCGGGTGTGGAGACCCAAAGGACTTAGCACTTAGTCGGTTCGACTCCGACGGCCAGTGTGTCGGACTTGTCGTCACTAAACGTACTCATGACTCGACTGAATGTCGGAAGTGAAAAGGGGACCTCCTACGAGTCTCGACGTAGTCGTCCTGAACCTGGGATTTCGGACTACAGTTAGGAGTGACCAGTGGGTCTCCTCGTGGTCACAAAGATCACAGGGTACAGACAAAAGGTTCCTCCTTTTTTCTTTTTTTTTTTTTTTTGGAGAGAAGGGGACCGGAAAGGAAGGTCAGTTTCTCGTTGTTCGTCCCCTCCCTTCGCAAAGATTTCTTGGGCTCGGTCCAGCATACTCTGTCCTTCTGACAAAAGTTCGTCTCCCTCGTCAAGTGCGTTTCCGTGACACGGTGGTGACTCGAACCGCATGAACCCTTGTACTGTACACCTCTCAGACCGTCTTCTCAGACTCTTCGTTTTTCCCTGGTCCTGGACCATCCGGTTATCGTTACTGTCCCCCACCACTCATCCTCACCCGTATCCCTTCGACCCGGACATCCGTAAATGTCTTCGAATCTGAGGATCCTAGAGTCCTAGTACCCTGAACCATAGACTCTTAGAGTTCTAAAACCTGAGTATTAGTATTTCAGAACCCGAGAAGAAGGACTCTAAGACTAGTAGTTAAAAGACTCGATCCGTTGTGAGCTTGAGAGGTCGAGACCGTGTTCTATTCAATCGTGGCTTTAAGACCAACCAGAGACTGAATTAGCGATTACCGTTACCAGGAAGGGTCACGGCCATGCACCCGGGTCGGAGACCCTAGTGGAAACGGACGACCCTGTAGTTGTCCCGGACAAGAGTCGGACCTAAATTGGACACCAATTACCGACCTGAGGTCATAAAAGGTTCCGAAACTCAAGAACTAGTGTAGGAGGGATCTTCGAGTACCCCCCGGATGGATGGATCATGAGAACTCGACCTCGCCGACCTGACCTCGTTACAGGTGAGACGGACCTGGGGGCTGTAAGTACTGTAAAAATTATTCAGGACCTTAAGGACGACTCTTGGAAGTCTTATCGTCCTCGTAAAATACAGGACGTTCGTTAAAGTGTCGTAGACACGACCACGAGTGGAAATCAAATGTTCCTAAAGGAAGAGTGCCCCGGGGTCTCTCCCGTTTCCGTTCAGCCAGGAAAAGGTTCCAGAAGATCAGGTACTCCTGTTGACTCAAGACACTCAGACGAAAAAAGTAAAAGTAAAAGACTCAATGAGTACCACCTTTGTATTCTCTCACCTACCTTATCTCTCGGACCACGAGACCGCGACCCCCTTCTTCTCGACCCAAGAAAACGACCGAAAAGTATAAACCCGTTTAGACCCCCACCGTCCTCGGTTCGTCTGCACTCGTGAGTCTGCGGGGACGGACCTTGACTTCCCACGACCTCGTGTGCGGATATGGGGTCTGACCGGGTGCGCCTCGTGGGTCTACCTAAGGCCGTCGGAAGACAGGAGCCTCGGTGTCACTTAAACGGTCCGCACTGACGTGACACCTAGGTTTCCATTATTCGTGAGTCAGACTCCGGGACAAGGGAGGAAAGAACTAGAACGAACGAGCTCCTAAACATAGGGTCTCTTTGATCTAAAACACATATTTACTAGATAGTCGAGAGCGTAGTTTTCTTTCGACTTAGACAGTCAGATTAAGGAAGGGAACCCAATATTCCTATGTATCGACATTTTTTTTCTCCGACAAAAGAAGGGTCTTGTCTAGACACTACTATCTTACTTACGACGACTCTGGACCTGTGCGCGAGGAAACCACCCGTTACCCCGTC
Source organism: Capra ibex (assembly GCA_006410555.1). Taxonomy (NCBI): domain Eukaryota; kingdom Metazoa; phylum Chordata; class Mammalia; order Artiodactyla; family Bovidae; genus Capra; species Capra ibex. The sequence goes on along the minus strand of SJYO01033645.1, from coordinate 25,863,171 downwards.
CACGGTCTCGTCCCAGACACGTTAGCCCGCCTACACTCAAACTTAGGGACGAGTAAAAAGTGACAGACACAGTAAGACCCGTACAGTAAAGTTCAGACTAGAACTTGAGAGAGAAAATAGTAAACCTCTGTTATTAGACACCCTAATTCCTGTGTCTCAGCTCCGTCCGACGGACATAAACGTAGGGTCGGATTGAAGGAGATCGAGGTGGAGAGAGACGACCCCAAAGGATTGCATACCTTACCCTTACTGTCACGACGGATGGAACTCAACTCTCCTGACTTAGTCAGTATATATTTGGGACAAACCTTGTCATGTACCGTGTACTATTCGTGGTTTATTTAAGGGTAATCGATATTTACAGTAACAACCATCCCACCATCACTCTAAAGTTATACTACTTTTAGATCTTATTACATGTCGTGAAGTTTTCACGAATTATACATTAACGACTTACTTACTCATTTCTTGTCCTACCTAACCACATTTCGGGACTCGGGTCACGGGTAATATATCACTCACTTCCCTTCGTGGGTGTCTTGGTATCGGAAAGACGGAACCGGTGACCTTGGTCACACGAGTCGACTGGACCTGGCGACGGCCGACTAGTATGCAAGGTCTGAGACGTGTAGAGAAGACTTGAATTTCAGTCATCGTAGTCCACTCATCGGGCTTTGGTCGGTACTACCCTCTCATAAATTTGATGTCTGTAACCTTCTACAATATTTAGTCCAAAAGTAAACAACTCTCCCTCTCTTTTTCTTTTTTTCTCTCTCTACCTCTCAATTTGCAACTGACCGTGGGTTGTGCATAGGAACTGACAGGTTCCCTGGTAAATATGTAGTAGGTGGAGTTAGTAGAAATCTTTGGTCAAGACTGGTAAAACAACGTTCTATGTCCTAGAAACCCTTTTATTCAGTAAATCCTCGTCTATTCTCCGGCAATTACCTACGATTCTCGAACCCAAACCTCTGGAGTGATTCACTCCTCATGTATAAAGTACACCCAAAACCACTAGTGAGTACGGACCGATACTATGTTTTCTCATGTGGGCCTTTGTTTACCGACCCAAATAATTATCCACCATTAAGACCCTGAACCTTATCGACTTAATTTCGGACCTTTGAGGGTCCTTCTAACACTGTTAAACGGACCTGGGACAATACGACAGACACACCGAGGATCCACCTCGGAAAGAGGTTCAGGACTCATTCCTCTTGGCAATTTCCAGTAAGGTCTCGATGAAGTCATAGTTAACTGAAGCTTCTTCACTTCGATAATTTCCTCATATACCCTCTCTTCTCCCTTACCGCACCTTTCGTAAACATTTGACGGGTCCCAAACTTTCGGACAGGTCTCACTAGAATTTCTTTCTCGTTAAGTACTTTGTTCCGACGAGAACCCGACCTCAGAGTCCGACCAGACAAGAAGACCCCAACTTTGACGAGTTTGGGTCCAGTGGTAGTAAGTAGTCGTCCTGGTATACTCAGGTGTCAGAGGGAGGTCTAAGAAATCCCCACCCCACCCCTCCCCACCCGACCGCAGAAGAAAATAAAAAATCTAGGGGGCCACTCACCTACTCGTCGATCCATACTGTTGGTAACGTAGGTTTACTTATTAAAGAGAAAATTTCACAAAACTGTGTAGTAACCACAAAGTTACCGGGATTTACCGAAATCTCCTTTGGGTCAATTAGAAGACTAGACTCCTTCTAGTCGATGACAAGTGAAAACCTCCTTATTTGTCTTTTACGCGACACGAAAATTAGAAGTCTAATCGTAGTAACCGTTGATCGTTAATAATCGTGAACAGTCGTCCCACAAGTGGGTGGGGAGGGTCCGTTGACCTCCCTCCCCCACCGTTGAGACTAGATCCGATCCGAAACCTCCTGTCGTGACTCGATCATCGTCCTGACCCACCGTATTTTAACACGTCTACCCCTCTCCCCCGTTTGTTCTCGCACGGAACACGTCTCCCGTCGCCCCCTGGATGTCTCCTGACAGGTTTCGTAAACTAGGTTTCCACTGATGCGTCTCTTTTGTTGACGATTCACTTTCCGGACGTCAGCTTTCGTCGGTCCACCTTGGGTACCCAAACCCTCTTACTTTTCCTGTCGATAGGTCGGTCCAGCATCGCCACTGAGAAAGTCTGAGACTGGGAGATGACACCCGACTTTGGTGTGTTAAGATCTCCTCCGAGGAAAGGGTGTACAATATTTCGGTTAGAAGTAAATAAAGTCAACAATGGTTAGAACCGACGGGCAGTCTTAGAGTATCCCCCAAATATGGACAATGACTCGGGAAAAATATCCTAGTCGAGGATGAACCAAGGTCGGTCAACCTAACGGAACGTCTGGTTTCTTTATGTCTACATCCTGGTCTCGACGGTCAAACTTTTGAGTACGTACGAACCTAAAGGTCTTACCCTGGAGGCAAGTAATTCTCGGGACGTCCCAAGGAGTTTGAGTCGTGACGACTGTGAAACTTGACCTTTTGACAACTAACACCTCCCGACAGGACGCGTAACATCCTACAAATCACCGTACGTACGGACACCGTGGGAGAGGTCTACACCGGTAGTTTCGACAGAGGTCTGTGACGGTTTATGGGGGGGGTTCCCCACTCTTACACCGTTTTAGTCCTTTCATTGTCTTATACTCAGAAGACTGAAGTCGGACACGAGGGGACGGACGGGTGGGTGACGTGGTGCGTGCCGAAGAGTCCGAGTCCTCCGGGTCAGAAATCCTTCAGAGTCGCGGTCCCTCGTGCCTTAGTCACGGGCCTCAAGAAAACGTTTTTAGAGAGGGAAAGAACGAGGAGTAAGAGAGAGTGGTTGGGGGGTGGAGGGAGGGAGGAAAGAGAGAGGGGGAGAGAGGGGTAGAGATGGGTCAGGGGAGAGACACATCTGATGTCGTGTACGGAAAATTTGTAGGTCGTCTTGCTTTCGAGAAATGCCTGATAGGATAAGTCAATCTCGGTATCGTCGATCTAGTTATCGACCATGTATCGTTCACGAGTAACAAACAACTTACTTACTTACTCACCGGGGAGGGAAGTAAGAAGGAAGGGGGTTTGGAGGTCGTTCGTCCTCTTTACTAACTCGTGATTCTCTTCCTACTCCTCGACCTGGACCAAGAGGCACTGTTCCTACCCGTCCGACCAAATGTTCCTACGGACACGTCGGTAGAAAGTATCACCTCGGGGTAACCTGCAGTCACAGCACTAGGAAATAAAAGGAAATACGTTCTCTATTTCTCATAGAGTAATCCACAAATTTAGTCTAATTGTCGACAACCATGGTCTGACGACAAGTCGAACGTAATGCAAAGAAAATCCGACTGAGACTCCTCGATTAACGAAAAATAAATCGTCATGTTTCCCGTATATATCTGTCCCTTCTTTCCCGAGACGGATTGGTCGGACCACTTACAACGTAAAAGTGAACCGTAGATGCGGACTTCCCCCTCTTGTCGTCGAACGTGAGTCGCCCGAGGTTCCCGTCCGTGCCCGGCCCCTCCCACCCCTCACCGGACACTGGAGGTCTCTCGTCTTACAACAAAGTAGTCGTGTCGAAGACCCTCACGACTACATGTCTCCAGCAAGTCTGTAGTCGTCTCGTCCCTAAACACCTGTCGTCCTCTCCGACTCCTCGTTGAGTTCGTCCTCCTGTGCACCGGGGAACGTCCCGCGTTTAACATAAGGAGCCAGTCGTGACCGTCGACTCAATGTCGAGACGGTAACTCAGATGTAGACTGACGTGCTGTCTCTCGCCTGGGACGGAGGTGAAAGGGTTGTGCCATTTCGGTTTCACTCCATACCGGAAGGGGAAGAAAGGTGTAAATATGAGGACAGGACGAGATTACTTCTGTGAAATGTCTATAAAGTTATTTGTTTCATCGATGGTTTCCATTTTCTGTCACGTCGAAAATCTGACGTTGAACTTTTAATTTCGAAATTGTTTTCGTTTTTAGGACCATCTTGGGACACTAATCAATAATATAACAGAGACTCGAAGGATCGTCGGAACCGTTTTTTCCATTTATATTGTCCAATACACAAACACAAATTCATATTTCTTTTGTAGTTCAAGAAATATACAAAAAAACTCGATTCACGACTCTCTATAAGGTACATATATATTTTATCCGTTATAGAATGTGTTGTCAAAAGATCGTGTTGAGCTTTACCAAAACTATAACAAAAAAGAACGAAACCGTCAATCGTTTCAAATTTCCTTTTGTACTTTTAGATAAATTCATTTTCCCGAAACGGTTCTGACTTGGTCACAACAGTTCCCATAAAGTTCGGAAATTTTTAAACAAATTATCGTCAACACACCACCCCCGATTCCCTTAGGAGAGAAGATTAGTTATCGATTATAAACTCTATGTTGTCTGACTCTTGTCTTAGAAAAAAGGACCGACCAGGTGGTCTTTAGAAACAAGACCAATTGTCGTTTTGAGTCTCCATGTTTCCCCGTCCGTCGAGGATGTTCTTCGTTTCGGAAGAGTAGAGAACGACGGTGGAAGGTTCGACCGAGAAGACACAGACCAAAGTAAAGGACACGTAGTCCTTAAGTGTTAGAATAAAATTTGGGTCGTGACAAGACTCTGTTATCTAGGGTAAAATAATCGAAGACACATATCGTTTGGTAGGGTCTTCAAGTACCGAACTTTGACGTTGGTAAGTGACGGAGTGCTAAGACATTATTCGGGTCGAACAGAGACGACATACTGCAGTCAATCCTAGTGACTACACTGACACTAGATGACCACCGACTTCCTAGGTTCTACCGGTGTGTACACTGAAGGACCCTTCAGGTCACCATTCTGAAGTGGAAGGTTACGTCCTCCACGTCCAAACTAGAATCAGTCCCTCTACTCTAGGGTGTACGGAGTCCCGGTTTTTTCTGTTTCGTATTTTGTCTTCGTTATAACATCGTTTAAGTTATTTCTGAAAATTTTTTTACCAGGTACAATTTTTTTTATATATATAGGGACCTACCCGAAGGGATCGTCAGGACACCAATTCTGAGCCACGAAGGTGAAGTCCTCCACGTCCAAACTAGAGACCAGTCCTTTGATTCTAGGGTGTACGACGTGTTATACCGTTTTTTTTTTTTTTTGGGTGTCTACCGGAGTGAGTGTGGACATCGCGGAGTCAAGTCAAGTCAAGTCAAGTAAGCGAGTCAGCACAGGCTGAGAAACGCTGGGGTACTTAGTGTCGTGCGGTCCGGAGGGACAGGTAGTGGTTGAGGGTCTCAAGTGAGTTTGCAGATAGCTCAACCACTACGGTAGGTCGGTAGAGTAGGAGACAGCAGGGGAAGAGGAGGACGGGGGTTAGGGAGAGTCGTAGTCTCAGAAAAGGTTACTCAGTTGAGAAGCGTACTCTACCGGTTTCATGACCTCAAAGTCGAAATCGTAGTAAGGAAGGTTCCTTGTGGGTCCCGACTAGAGGAAGTCTTACCTGACCAACCTAGAGGAACGTCAGGTTCCCTGAGAGTTCTCAGAAGAGGTTGTGGTGTCAAGTTTTCGTAGTCAAGAAGTCGCGAGTCGAAAGAAGTGTCAGGTTGAGAGTGTAGGTATGTACTGGTGTCCTTTTTGGTATCGGATCTGATCTGACTGGAAACAACCGTTTCATTACAGAGACGAAAAGTTATACGATAGATCCAGCCAGTATTTAAAAGAAGGTTCCTCAGTCGCAGAAAATTAAAGCACCGACGTCAGTGGTAGACGTCACTCAAACCTCGGGAGGGTTTCTTATTTATTTATTTCAGACTGTGAGAAAGGTGACAAAGGGGTAGATAAACGGTACCTCACTACCCTGGTCTACGGTACTAGAAGCAAAAGACTTACAACTCGAAATTTAGTTGAGAAAGTGAGAGGAGAAAGTGAAAGTAGTTCTCCGAAAAATCAAGGAGAAGTGAAAGACGGTATTCCTACCACAGTAGACGTATAGACTTCAATAACTATAAAGAGGGCCTTTAGAACTAAGGTAAAACACGAAGAAGGTCGGGTCGCAAAGAGTACTATATGAGACGTATATTCAATTTATTCGTCCCACTGTTATATGTCGGAACTGCACGAGGAAAAGGATAAACCTTGGTCAGACAACAAGGTGCAGGTCAAGATTGACAACGAAGGACTGGACGTATGTCTAAAGAGTTCTCCGTCCAATCCACAAGGCCATAAAGGTAGAGAAAGTCTTAAAAGGTGTCAAAGAACACTAGGTGTGTCAGTTTCGGAAACCGTATCAGTTATTTCGTCTTTAACTACAAAAAGACCATAAGAGAATGAAAAAGGTACTAGGTCACCTACAACCGTTAAACTAGAGACCAAGGAGACGGAAAAGATTTTCGAACTTGTAGACCTTCAAGTGCCAAGTGCGAAACGACTTCGGACCGAACCTCTTAAAACTCGTAATGAAATGATCGTACACTCTACTCACGTTAACACGCTCTCAAACTCGTAAGAAACCGTAACGGAAAGAAACCCTAACCTTACTTTTGACTGGAAAAGGTCAGGACACCGGTGACGACTCAAAAGGTTTACACGACCGTATAACTCATATCGTGAAAGTGTCGTAGTGGACAGTCCTAAACTTTATCGAGTTGACCTTAAGGTAGTGGAGGTGATCGAAACAAGCATCACTACGAAAGTTTCCGGGTGAACTGAAGTGTAAGGTCCCGGAGTCACTCTACTGAATTTACTGGGCCTGAGGGACCCGACGAGTAGGAGATCCTCCGGTCGAAGGAATGAATCCCGTCGTTCACTCGTTTTCGTCTTTTTCGACGTTCCGGAGGCTTCCGGATCCGGACCTTAAAAGTGTCCCTGGGAGACCGACGTAAGACGACAGGGTCCCAATCGACTCTAAGTCACACGTTTCGCCGGTGGGTCCTACTCTTAAGTCTCTCCGCCCTAAGTACCGTGTAGTCAAGTCAAGTCAAGTTAAGGAGTCAGCACAGGTTGAGAAATGCTGTGGTACTTGGTGTCTTACGGTCCGGAGGGACAGGTAGTGGTTGAGGACCTCAAGTGGGTTTGGGAACAGGTAACTCAGTCACTACGGTAGGTGGGTAGAGTAGGAGACAGTAGGGGAAGAGGAGGACGGGAGTTAGAAAGGGTCGTAGTCCCAGAAAAGGTTACTTAGTCGAGAAGTATAGTCCACCGGTTTTACAATCTCAATGTCGAAGTTGTAACCAGGAAGGTTACTTATAAGTCCTAACTAAAGGAAATCCTACCTGACCAACCTAGAGGAACGTCAGGTTCCCTGAGAGTTCGCAGAAGAGGTTGTGGTGTCAAGTTTTCGTAGTCAAGAAGTCACGAGTCGAAAGAAATATCAGGTTGAGAGTGTAGGTATGCACTGGTGACCTTTATGGTATCGGAACTGATCCGCCTAGAAACAACCGTTTCATTACAGAGACGAAAAATTATACGACAGATCCAACCAGTATCGAAAGGAAGGTTCCTCATTCGCAGAAAATTAAAGTACCGACGTTAGTGGTAAACGTCACTAAAACCTCGGGTCTTTTTATTTCAGTCGGTGACAAAGGTGACAAAGGGGTAGATAAACGGTACTTCACTACCCTGGCCTACGGTACTAGAAGTAAAAGACTTACAACTCGAAATCCGGTTGAAAAGGCGAGAGGAGGAAGTGGAAGTACCGTGTAGTGAACCACCGTTACTGGGTGTCGGGACAGGCTCGTTGCGGTGTCATTGCCACCAGGGGTGTCCGTCACAGGAGTGGGCTCTCACCTCTCCCTCTGGTCCCCAGATAGGAGGCACCCCCGTCCCTCTCCCCAGAAAACCACGATCGGGTCAGAGAAAGGTTCAACACACGTGAGAGGTGAATTACTGGTGGTTGTTTTCAGGTTTGTAGTCCGAAATACTCGAGATACATTCTAGATGCTTCTAGGAAAAACCTAAGTACTTCTCACCTGGAAACTTTGCTACTTTGTCATACATAAAATTCTCCGGAGGACCGTTGGTACGAACTTCTAGAACATTCGCACATTCCCCATGTGGCTGGATACGGTGACATGGTCACTGAAGGACGGTAATGACTCTGTCGGCGTAGGGGTCCGGAGAGGTCAGTCACCCTCTCGTGTTCCAGTAAAAGAATAACCGATCTCACTCGACGTGTCGTACAACCACACTGGGTTTTCAGTCGACTTAAAAGAGACCCGACTTACTCTTACGGGCTGTCGGGGGTGACTCCGATCGGGGTCTGTTCCCAGTGTGACAAACTTTCCTACTCAACTTGTTGTTGTTTTCGGTGTACGAGTAGTGAAAACGTCTTCGACCTTTCGACCGACTCGATCTATTGTTTCGTAACCTATTGTCTTAGCTCCCCCTTTTTGTAAGACTGAAGTCTCTTCACGACATTTAGAAACTTTTCTAACTTTATTTCCCCACATTTACTTTCTAGGAACAAAATTGAGCCTCGTGACCTCATATGTGTGTGTGTGTGTGTGTGTGTGTGTGTGTGTGTGTGTGTGTTCGTATGTGTACAGGTAGGTGAGTGTGGACGTAGGTAGGTGAGTGTGGACGTAGGTACTTCTCTACCCTACCTCCTCCGGACTGAGTCGTCGTAGTGTACTTCTCTTAGATTCATATACAAAGATCATTCCAGTTAAACATAGTTTTCATTCGTCTCAATTACACTGGAATTCGATAATACTATAATTACCCATGTAGTTAAGATCTAAGTCCCTCCACTAATCAAGGGAGATCGGATATGTCGAGTCAAACGAGGTCCTTTTTTATCCGGTTAAAGATCGAAACATTAAATTTTCGTGATCTCTTTTTGAATGTAAAAATCCTCTTCAAGTGGTACTATTTTCTTGAACTTTGAATGTTCTCTACTCTTTTATGTTCCTCCATAATTTCTGTAAACTGGATCTCTTTAAGCGTCGTTCCTGAATTCCTACCAGAAATCGAGACTTTCCAACGGTGCACCTTCTCCCTGAACTAGACGGGAGTCACCAGGGGTCTACTCACCTTCCAACTCCTTGACACCGTAAATTTATCATTTTCTTTTTTAGATTATGGACCTTATCTAACATATCCCAAAAGACTGTAACGTACCCGACCTATTAGTGAGTAGACCTAGGTGTCTCCCCTAAGTTTGGAAACTACCCATTAACCAAGTTTTACTTTAAGGTTCAGGATTGAGACTCCAAAACCTTAAGGGTCCTTGAACTGGTTCCAGTGTCTCGTTCCCTCACCGACAGATCGTGGTTTCGGACGGAGGGACAGCCGAAGAAACGGAGTCTAAGTCAAAAGAGTAGAGGAATCACCATTGAGTCCGTCACCACGTTTTTCGTCGGGCCCCGGTGTAGAATGCGTCGGAAAACAAACCGGTCGTAGTACACCATTTTCTTAACTTTGGTTATGGACGATGACTAAGGTCGTCATCGGTGGCACGAGACAACGGAAAGGACCCGTACGCCGGTGTCGCGTGTAGACACAGAGGATAAACCGAGGGCACCGGAACGACGAACGTCTGGAGCCTCGACCCCCGTCCGGTCTTGTCCTTCTTCACCAGGACCTGGTCTCGTACACTTCTCCCGAAACAGTCGGTCTCTACCCAGGGAACTAAACGCCCCTATCAGTCGAGGGGGTCGACAATATTGAGGGTGATACTACCTTTGACTTGTCCTTTCTTTCACGATACGTGAAAAGTGTTCGCAGTGAGGGCAAATTAGGAGTATTGTTGGAATAGACAAGGGACCCCGACGTCTCATGTTTCGTGGGGTCTGACCCACTGTTGTATTTACGTAACAGAGTGACAAGACCTCCGACCTTCAGGTGTTAGTTCCACGAGGGAGACTTCTACCCTCCCTAGACAGGGTCCCGAGGAGGGGTCGAAGACCGTGGGAGTTTACAAGGAACCTACGATCTACCGGTAGAGACGTAGAGAGGTGGGACAGAAGGAAGACACATCAGACAGAGACACAGATTTAAAGGGGGAAAATAATCATATTCCTGTGATTAGGATAACTTAATCCTGGATTACTGGATAGAATTAAACCAATTTAGACATTTCTAAGATAAAGGTTTATTCCAACACGAGACTTCAGACCCCAGTCTGGTTTCGGAAACCCCTCTTTGTTAAGTTACGTATTAACAGACGGGAGTTTAGGAGTCGGGGAGTAAGTACAGGAAGGATACACGTTTAATGTAAGTGAGATAGATTTGTAGGGGTACCTGTAGTTCGTCACCAAATTATTGTCCAGTGCTCCGGTTAAGGTACCGTTTATCTTAATTTTACGATACAACGACCGAGGTTCACGACAGGAGAAAGATGGTGGGATACGAGGACGGTCCTCGACGTGGAGGGTACACGGTCCACGACACGGTTGACGGAGGACGGGAAAGGAGTGAGGATCACCCGACGGACAGGCCGTTCTGGGTTCTAACCTGCGGTTCCCTGTGCGCCCCGAGTCGGGTGGACCCAGACAGGGTCTCGGACCCGTACCCGTCCGACCCTTCTACCCTCCTCCCCGTCAACCTTTAGTCCAGGACCCCTTCACGACACCAACTTTCACCCACTTACACCGGGTGAATCCGGTGACAGACCTCCTCCCTTCACAGTGTCACACAAAGGACTCGACGATACCTTTTGTGCTACTTGTACGACGGGACAAGACGACGACGTCCCAGTATACACCAATACTTCTACGTCCCCTTAACCTACAAATCGATCCGGGTCCCTGTGGGTCGTTGTTTAGCTACGGTCGGTGAATGTGTCGAGAACCAGTAGGTGAAGGACCTTTCTACCTCAAGGTCCGTTCCTAACCCAGAGCTCGATACTAGAAACGTGTGCCTCGAAAGAGACCCCTAACCCCTCCCGACTACCTCTTGTGACCCCTTCTTCCTTCTGGGGCTTGTCTACTCTTTCTTACCCCGAAGACTCCAGTAATCTGGACAGGACTTAACTTGAGGGTGAGCATTAAAGTCCCACAACCTGTTTAACTGGTTTGAAGTCTCGACCTAAAAGGGTTCCCGGACAACACTTCTAATTTACGTGGTACACACACTTCGTCCACTAGGAGAAGTACAACGACCCGTATTATTTATGACAAAAGTGGAGGTAAAAAGGGGAGTTTCGACTCGACACAACCGGTAGGACCCCTTACGGTTCCTTCTGGACCCCTCCCCTGACCGGGGAGGACGGAGAGAGACCCCCAGTCGAGTGGGACCTTCCCACTTGCAGAAGTAGTACGATTGTCACGTAAAAGAGGGAGTGTCTCCTCGACTTCCTCTTCGACTGTCTCATGCACCTGTTCCACTTGTCGGTCTTCGGTCCGAAGTAGTTCCAGCACGCCGTGTCGTTCGTCCTTCCGGAGTAGGCGAGGTCCCAGTCGCCGACCTCCCGACGGTGACGGGGACATCACCGCGAGAAACTACGGGTACAGCTCAAGTTACACCCGACCATTCACGGGTAACCCTCGACTCCTACTACTCAGGGTCACACCAGGTCCCAGTTTCGGGTGACCCTAGAGTCAGTACTACCCCCTTTCCTCAGTCGTAGACCCACATGTCCGTCGGTCTTGTGACCCGACCGGGAAGTCTCACCCTCTCCCAGTCCCTAGTTATCCAGTTTTGTGTCACAGAGTTCCCAACCACCGTATTACCGGCTGCACCAGGAGATCCTCTGTACTACCCCCTCTTCTCATTTACGGACCCCGTCTCACTCTCAAGGTCGGGTTGATTCCTGGTCCGACGTTGGGGGCCTTTTCCCCTCGACCTGGTCTGTACTTAACTTCGGGTCGGGCGTCTGTCCCGGTTCTGGTTCCCTCGTTTCCCTCGATTCGTGGGACCCCAGGAAGGTCTAAGGTCTAGTCTCCCTCGTCTTTTAGAGTCTAAGTAAGGTGACCATTTTGATCCAGAATCTCGTGGAAAGAAAGAGACCGGTCCCGACGAGTCCACGACCCACCCGTTCCGAAGTCACCGAAGTCCGTTCGTCTCTGTTCCGCGGACCGCGACTGTAGGGACGTCCGGAGTCCCGTACGGTACACCAAGTGACCTCCACCGAGACGTCTCTCGGACCCCCACCCCCCGGGTCCACGACCCCTACCGGCTCATATGGCGGGAGAATCGGTGATACGGACCATCGTAACCACAGACGACAGAGAGAACTTGAGACTCGTGGTGGGAGACGGAGGGGTCTCATCTCACTCCTCCCAGGAAACCGTTCTCCTTTGTCATCCGAACGTGTGTCGTATGAAACTGTATTGTCCAGGCTTAATTCCGACGTTGCGTCAGTAAAAAGTATCGACTTCAGGGACGAACGGTAAACACTGACAAATTTTTCGTAAAAGTAACTTAAATACCGGTCCTCTTCTCTCCCTGTGAATGATAAAGTTCGTCTAAACTTATTTGTTAATACGTTGTTTACGTAATAATTACTCTTCGAATAGTAGGGACAGACGTTTGTAAGACGAGCGGACCATAGGTGTCCCCGAGACCCGAGACACCTTCGTACTGGGGGGAGTGGAGAGGAGCCCGCCACCCCTACCCACCCCACCCCCCCGTACGGACCTTCCTGACTTCTTCGTGGCGTGCTACCCACCTCTGTCCAAACAAGAGTGGAGGTACACAGACGGCAGGAGTAGACGAAAAAGGAGGACCCACTGTGTGACTTAAAATCGTTTTAGTTTCGGGTTCAACTTTCGAAAGGTACCTTGGAGTCTTGACAAAGAAAGAAGAAAGAACTCAGAACCAAAGAAAAAAAAAATAGATTACCTTATTTCCTTTGGTTTGTCTGTAATCCTAGATTCCATGATTTTTAGACAGGCGAGTCGGACCAAGTGCGACTTACTCCTCAGTTCGGAGCACATTGGGTCGTCATACCCCTACCCTCCGTCTCGTCGAGAGGGGACGTCCTCTCTCGGTCCTCAGGGAAGGAGGAAGACGACCCCTTCCTTGATGACTTCCACGGTTAGAGGGAGGGGGGAGAGGAACGGATCCCGACTTGGGCATGAGTGGGCGTAATTCCTCTTGGCCTTTGCCTAGTAGAGGGGTAGGAAACTGTTGTAGTTTATGCTGTTGAAGCTCTATCTTCTCATGGGCGACCGCCGGGTCCCGAAACTGACCCTCGACACCACGGCGATGGAGTTGGGGGGGTTCCGGACCACCTTCGACCTCTTGAGGTGTCGGGGCTAGTCCATTACATAAGAATAAAAAATAAAATAAAAAATTTAAAATTACACAAGAATCGACTCCTTAGAGGGACACAACTGAAGGTCTGTTCCCGAGGGGCGGGTCGGACTGGGAGTAAGTGGCTTGAGGTCGGGGTAATACCCCGTGCTACCCCACCACCTCTCTTTAATGTTCACTGGAAGTCAGTGTCGAATGTCGGCACTAGGGAAAAATTTTTTTAAATAAATCAAAATTAACCTCATATTAACGAAATGTTATAACACAACCAAAGACGGTATATAGTTGTCCTTAGTGGGTATCCATATGTATGACTACTAGGGAAAAATTTTTCGACACCGTAGGTCTTGGGTAAGTTTCCGAGTTTCAATGAGTAAAGTTGTGTAGCGACACCCTGTGGACGACCCACGGTTGATGACACGACACACGACCCCTAGACATCACTAGTGGTGAGTTAAGGACGGGAGTTTTCGAATTTTATATCCTGTCTGTCTGTTTTATTAACCTTATTGTTTAATAAGGGGTACGACTACCCTTCACACCCGTACTCCTAGGAAATATCTCTCACATTATAGGTGTGAACAAAAGTGCCCTTTCATCCTCTAATGTTCCAACCTCGTTCCTGTGAGGACACTTAAGTGTCCTCGTCTCACTCAAGTACCTGTGTCTCCTCCAAGTCTCCCAGACCCTCCCTCCTCTTGTCCCTCCGCCGTCGGGGTCCGTCACTCCGACCGCGTAGGGTACCGTGGACATACGGACCGACCACAAACTCGAATGGGACGTCGTGAGTCAGTTTTCGCCGAGGTTTGACGGTACGATTCTAGGGCTTGAGACAGAAACGACGACGGAAATCTCTGTGAGATATATCCCGTGGAGGTCGCTACTTCGTCCACTGAAGGTGGAACCCAAGAAACGAACGAGGAACTTCGTAACTTCGTAAGGATCTCTTCCTTTACCGTTGGGTGAGGTCATAAGAACGGACATCTTAGGGTACCTGTCTCCTCGAACCACCCGATGTCAGGTGCCCAATGTTTCTCAGCCTGTGCTGACTCGCTGAAGTGAAAGTGAATCTCTGTGAGTTGACTGAGGAGATACACCGGAAAAAGAATACCCAGTCCTGAGGACCTTTTCGGTCGGTATGGTCGGAAATAAAGATGGACCAATTAGTGACTGATTCACGGACATACGAGGGACGTTTCGGGACGGGTAATTTATGTGTCTACCGTAGTCTTCCACCGGATCCCCTCTCAAGGACCTTACTTTCTCCTCTAATCTTTGACCACAACGGAACATAATGTACTTCCTCTTTCTAATACTTTTTATATTAACTTTTACCCACTAATAATAGACCCTAACGTAAAAAGGAACGGTCTTCCTTTTTCGGTATAAGTATAAATTTTGTTCTACCTTCTCTTGCGGTGGATAGAAAGGACGCAACAGAGACAGTGGATACACAATCCGGACCCGGCGTGAGACACAATAACAATTACTTACAAACGACTCTCCAGTGACACACGTTCCCGGAGAATGTGTACACCCGAGTAGACGAGAAACAGTATTGGACCCCTGTCGAGTGACACTGTTTCCCCTTGCCGGGACGGTTTCCGAGGTCGGTCACTTCTGTCCTAGGTTTGGGTCTGGTCGGTCTCAGGTGCGGATTGATAGTAGGAGGGTCCGTGTGTGACAACTCAAGTCTTGACCACACCGACTTAAGATGGGGGTCCAGACAACTGACAATGACCACCCTTCATCTGGTAGTGTGTCGTTCGCAAGAACGGCTTCAGACGTGACCATGATCGACGAAGACGAGGGGAGTAGAGATTTACACAGTCGGACCTGAATTAGTAATTTGGGCGTAAGATCCAAGAACTGTTTCTCATAGTAGACTTGGAGTTTATAAAGTAGTGGATTAGATATAGTTTTTGAATTGACTTCGTTCTTCCTTCTCCCTCTTTATTTAACTTTCTAACCCTGACTGTATATGTGCGATGATATATATTTTATCTATTAATATTCTTGGACACATATCGAGTCCCTCCCGAAGGGTCCACCGCGATCACCATTTCTTGGGTGAACTACTTGTTCCTGTGGATTCTCTGCGACCAAGTTAGGGACCCACCCCTTCGAGGGAACCTCCTCCCGGACCGTTAGTAGAGGTCATAAGAACGGACCTCTCATGACACCTGTTTCTTCGGACAGTCCGATGTCAGATACCCCAGTGTTTTTTAGTCTGTTCTGACTTCACTGACTCGTATGCGTATATGTATCGTGTCCCTTGAGGTAAGTCATGGGACATTACTGGACTTACCATTACCTTAGACTTTTTCTCACCTATATATTCACATATATTGACTGACTGAAACGGCATATTCTCTTTGATTACGTTGTAACACATAGTTGATATGAGGTTATGTTTTTAATTACCTTATTTAATATAATTACCTTCTGAAACTTTCTTGTAAGAACCAAAATATGGGGTATCCTTCTACTTCTACGGAGTGTCGTTCGACACCCAATATGTGTACATAGAACGGGTGGAACCGAGGATAAAGGAGGCTCGAGATGAAATTACGAAACGGGTGTGTACTACATTCGAGATTTGTCTCGGGTCTCTCTAGAAGATAACTTGAGATTTCCCTACCGAAACTCTGACCACAAGTGATGCAGGGTTTCACTGGAGAAATTCTCCTGACTGTACTCTTTAAAGAAAGTTTGACTTTCGAAAGATAAGGACCCTTTAGTCATATTGTAAAGGTGTACCCTTGAGGCTTAGAATAAAGATTCCGGACACACAAAGAGATACCGGTGGTCCTTCAAATTCCAGTTGAAACGCCCAGATGAGATTCTAGGTACTTCCTTCTGAGTCCGTAAGATTGACTGGAGATTAAACCCCACTTTAAAATCGAAAAGTCTGTAAATAGAGAAAAAAATATTACATAAAATGAAAAAGAATATTTGATAAAGAT
The DNA here is from genome assembly GCA_006410555.1 of Capra ibex. NCBI lineage: Eukaryota > Metazoa > Chordata > Mammalia > Artiodactyla > Bovidae > Capra > Capra ibex. The sequence goes on along the minus strand of SJYO01033645.1, from coordinate 25,847,046 downwards.
TGGGAAACCCCTTATTCCGTTCTATATTTAGTTATTGTGAAAGTCCGACTCACCCAGGTGAATTATGGGATCGGTCAATTATTCATTATCTGACTCCTACGGACACGAGAAGGTTCTCTTTGATAAAATCTAAGACAAGAACGAAACTGAACCGGACCGGTACTCCCCTTCCGAGGGAGGAAACATAGGACCTTACGGGACGGGACGAGTCGTGAAGTCATTGTAGTTCCTTTTACGACTACAATTGAGACGTCCCAGCTACAAAATTTTAGTGACACGTGAATCTCTCTCCTAAAAGACCCGAAGAAGTCACACGTTCACGTAGAAAATTTTTACTAGAAAACTCAAGGTTAATACAGAGTCTCCAAAAGTTCACGAAATATAACAAATTAAATTAGGAACACTCCAATATCAACTAAGATAAACTATCTATACCTTAGCCTCCGAGTCCCTCCGATCCCTTGAAGAAAGTCTCTACGTGTCGGTCTTACCCACACGTAAGGGGATCGTCAGTGGAGATTTCCGTCCAGTTCGTGGGGGGTGGTCTTGAGTCGGATCTCCTCGCTACCTAACCCAACATAACTGACGGGACCTGCGGAAGTACACCTTTGACTCAGGAAAGTTTATTTTCCGACGTTAAACTCTTCCCCTACTGTCTCCTACTCTACCAACCTACCGTAGTGGCTGAGTTACCTGTACTCAAACTCATTTGAGGTCCTCAACCACTACCTGTCCCTCCGGTCCGTACGACGTCAGGTACCCTAGCGTTTCTCAACCTGTACTGACTCGTTTACTTGACTGACTTAAACTTTCGTCCTCCCCGTCCCTGGGGTTTCGTGGTCAGAGATGGGTCCGTCAGAGGACGTAGTCGGAAGAGGTTTCTTTACCGGACGTTTTATCGACAAAGAGGTGGAACTACTCAAAGGTCAAAGTTTCTACTCAGGTAAACGTAAACTCACTGTCAAAAGAGTAGTGACTCATCGGAAGTAAAGAGGAAAAGAAAGAGAAGGGTAGGTCAAGGAGTCGGTGGTCGACTATTCTACGACGTGTCCCCGATCTTCACCATCGTCACACGTCACCTTGTTAAATTACAATAAACACATTCTCCTACGAGAGTCGTCTCTTCGTCGGGTGAGCTAGAGAACGACTAAGTGGATTACATTTAGAGGAGCACTGTCAGACACGACCCACAGACGTGTGTCGGCACTCGGGACGTTAGTGCGAATGATCCTTTCCGGAAAGTCAAGGACCGGGGTGGTCGATAACCGCGCAACAAGGTCGGATTCTGGGGACGACTTAAGATTGGGTCTGGTCGGTGGATGTGGGATGGATAACCTATAGAGGGGGACCACTGGGTCTCCGTGGAATTCTAGTCAAAAGGGTCGTACCTTAGGGAGGAGGAAGATTTTGGTCGAAGAAGAGATAGGTGGACAGTTACCGGGAGTGGGGTAGTAGTGGGTTCGTCTTCCGGTCGACCGTAGGTCTAAGGAGGGAGAGTGGAAGTCTCAAGTAGACGGAGTTTAAAGACGACTAAAATGAAGTTATGTACAGAAATTTGTTAGGGATAGAGGTAAGGACCATGAGGTCGGGTCCAGAAGTAGTAACGAGTGGACCTATATTGTTATTCGAAGGGTTGGCCTAAGGGGCTAAAGATGGGTTAGAGGAGGTTAGCTAGTGGGGTACCGACCTCTCATAAGAAAAATGTTTGTGTCTAGACGAATAATGGTGACAGACGAATTTTAAGAAGCAACTGTAAGGAAATAGGTGTCCATTTTAGGTTTACTAAATGATACGATAGGTTTCGGGGTCGAGTAGAGAGATTTCCCTGGTTCCACTTCTTACCCTTTCAACAACACCCATGTGTCCATCGTTGTCTCTGGTCGAAGCGGTCGGTCTCTATGTCTGCACGTCGGCTCTGACCGTCTGACTCGTAACGAAGAGACCAACCGTATGTCCGTTCGTGGTGGTTTTTACTACGGACCCGTGTCCTGTCCTCGACAGACGGAGACAGGACTACCTTTTCCGAGGGACCTCATCGACCACTCCCACCTGGACGCCCCGCGTCCCGCCGGTGAGTCTCTTGCTCCGAGTGTGGTCAAAACCGTCGTTTCCTTCCCTCTTCCGGTCTGGGAGGACCGTCCTTCCGTCGTGACGCGAAGGACGAGACAACTGGGGGTACTCTGCCGGGGAGACGATTGATGGGAGGTAGAGAGGTACGGGACGTCCTCGGGACGGGAGTAGCCAACGAAGTAACACCTGGCCGTCATGAAGGTCCTCTAGCCGGACGACCTGCTTCCGTACCTCCAGATACCTCCGCTTTTACAGCTCGAGCCCTAGTCCCACTCGTCAAAGAGTGGTCCTTCCGAAGCGAGTCGAGGGGTCACCCACTTACCCAGGTCTCCCCACGTCTTTAAGCCGAGGCCCAACTGTAACCACCTGACTATGACTTGCAGGTCAGGGATTGGAACCAGGTACGTATACACTAGTCCCGACGATCCCTACCCTATCTCTGTGTTCAACCCTGGATATCTTAAAAGTCCTTCTTTTCTTGCAGTCTTTGACAAAACCGACCCCACCCCTGTACTCTCTCAACTCGAGGGTTTAGTTCCTTTATTTGGAGACACAACTTTGGTTTACGTCCAAAGTGTCCCTCACTCGTTTTCCCTCGAGGTCCTTGTCCCTCCACTTGTTCTCCCTGGGAGTCTCAGCGAAGAGAAGTGACAGTGGAGGGGAGCCCCAAAGAGACAATAAGAGGTAGAGGAGGTGTCACCGGGTGTCTTGGAAGGATTTCTGAAGGTGTCTCCTTATTTGAGTACCTCATATTTGTCGTTTCGTGTCGGTCCGAGTACGGTACGTCCAAGGACTGGGAGGTGCACCACCAGTCTGGGAGTCCGTGCGTGTAGGGAGTGTAGTGAGAGGTCTCTATAGGTGGTAGGACGGGGTTTCATGTCCCGGGAAACGTCGATGGTTACACACCACACTCAGGTGTGATCCGTGGTAAATAAGAGAGTAGTATACCCTTGCAGAGGTTCCGTGACTGGGGGAAGAGACCCGGATACTTTTCCATTGAGGTTTTCCTTCAGAAAGGGTACTGACTCTCTGTGTAAGTTGGGAACCGTCAACTGTCGTCACACTAGTCCTTACGTTCCTTCCTAGAGTGGGACATTTCCCTTCTGGTGGAGAGACAGGTCCAACACCAAGAGCGGAGTACTTTTTTCGCTGTACATTCGACCCGAACAGGGGTGGTACCAGGGGTGACAGGAGAGGTACCCCTACAAATTCGTCGGACTGTGTGTACGTCATGTCCGAACGGTCAGGGACCGGTGGAGAGTAAGACGACACAAGTACCGTCAGTAGGCTCGACAAAGGGGAGTGACGGTTGGGAGGTACGTCCGGTGGATCGCAGACGGACCAAGGGTGGTTACTGAGGGGACAACGGGGAAACTGGAGTCACAGACATAGACCGGTAGAGGACAAGGGTGAGAGGTCAAAGGTGAGTTTCCGAGGTCGAATCCATTGGGAGGAATCGGTAGGGGTGATGGGTGACCCATCAGTTGACTGCGACCTGTCGGGGACGGGAAAGGACTGGCCTCTGACCCGTAGAGATTACTCGTAGAGTGTTAATGTTACCGGACCGTCCGACGTACTCGGACCGAACAGTGGGTCCGAATTACGATCCCGAAAATTCAAGACCTTCGACCTCGTCGAACAGACTTCGGCTCGAATCTCTTGTGAAGGTCTGTGGACATAAGTGACTTTGGGTTTCTTTAACGAAACCTCCGTCAGTTCTATGTACCCAAGCAACCCCCTCGATTACATAAGTATCTCCTGTCTCGGACGTATTAGCGGGAGTAAGGAGACGAAAGGGATGTGGCCAGTAAATAAGTGGTAAACGCAGGAGTGGTAGAGTAAAGGCGTGTGAGGACCTATTTACGAACGGGGGTTTGTATTATAAAAAGTGATCTTCGACGACGGCCCTTAACCGACTCACCCGTCTTGGCGGAGATCAGTGAATCCGAAAGACCCATTTTTACAGGCCCTTACCTCTTTCCTTAATCTAAACACTTGAGACGGAGGTTGTATGTACACTCAGTCAGTGTCTCACCACCCTCTAAAGACCGAAAAGGAACGGATCTGATAATTATATTTCGACAAGACCTCACACCCGGACCCACTCCGAAAGTTATGAACAAATTTTAAACCCCCAAAACACGACCCCCACATTTAATGTTATGTTTTACAACGGACCGAAAAAAAAAAAAAGACAGACAAGGGAGGACAAACTGTCTCCACTTCACGGTACCTCAACTTCCTTTCTACCAAAAATTTCACCCGTGGTTCGTTGAACAACCGACCGTCTCGACTCCTACCTCGATCAATTAAACTTAATTGAACCCAAGTTAGGAACCAGTATCTTGATCCTAGAGTGTACGGTACACCAATTTTTTTTTCAACCCTGTAACGAAAGGAGGGGAGTGAATAAGTCTCCGTTGAATAAGTTTCAGGAATGGGTAGACCGTGTGTCTTTGTCTCAGCAAACGTGTTTATAAGTTATGGACGAGACCGTGAAATGAATGTAGTAGGTAGATGTTTCGTGGGATTTTTCATCGACAATAGTATCATGGGGGAAAAAGTCTACTCCTTCAACACTTTACTTCTCGAATGTATTATACAAGAGTTTCAGTATACTGAATATTCTCCGTCTCTTTTCTAAGTGGGAACCCAGAAATGCTAAGTTTTCGGAGCGATCTATGTGGTGTCACTAGATCCTTATTTACAAGAAACACGTAAGGGGTTTCTCATGATGTCACAGGTACGTTATTAAAAGAAGATGAAATGTGTTAGAACAGATGTCTCAGGAGTAAATGTTTGAATAAGAATAAAACGTGAGTTAAGATTATTCGGAACAAAAGGGGTTAAAGATTCAGATGTTGAGTCACCCTTTTTTTCTTCCCTTGACGACACCCGTTCGTCTTACTTTTCTCACTCTTTATTCTCGACTGTAACTTATCTTCTGTCTTTCTAATATGGCTACTATCGATATTTTATTATCTTATATATTCTTTCTTAAGTCCTCGACCGTTCCTTAATTTCTCACCGATCTTTGACAATACCCAACTTAACTTAGAGGAAATTTTGTACAACTTTAAGATTGGGAGACATGGACACTTATAAACCTTTATCCTGGAAGTGTCTACATTAGTCCAATTCTACTCCAGTATGACCCAGTCCCACCCGGAATTAGGTTATACTGACTACAGGAGTATTTTCTTCCTCTGACACCTGGGTCTGTGTCTCCCTTCTACTGGTGCACTTCTACCTCTGTCTCTAACCTCAATGCTACGGTGTTCGGTGACTTACGACGTCGATGGTCTTCGATTTGCTCCTTTCCTTTCTAGGAGGATCTCGAAATCCCTCCCGTAACGGATGGTTATGAACTAAAGTCTGAAGATCGGAAGTCTTGACACTCTCTCATGTAAAGTCATCAAAATCTATTAAGTCAACCGGTACGAAACAATATTGTTGGGTTCCTTTAGTTATGTTTGTGGTTTTGGATTCACTTTCATCCTTGGTCTCTTTCGGACTCAGGTAATATAGACTTCTTGGTCCATTGGACTTCGAATGCTATAGGGTCAAAGTAACTCATATGTCTCCTGTCCTGTGTTTCTGATTCCGAATTCGACCTCCTCCCGTACCGTTGGGCGAGGTCATAAGAAAGGACCTTTTAGGGGTACCTGTCTCCATGGACCGTCCGATGTCAGGTACCCCAGCGTTTCTCAGTCTGTGCTGACTTGCCGTTTCGTGTTTTGTGTTCCGAATTGGTTGTACTTCTCTGATTATTTTTTGGGGATGGGGAATGGAGGGTATTTCGTCCCCGACGTTTCCGGTTAATAGGTTTATATTTCTACCCGGTCTTGATGAGGGTGGGTGTAAAAGTAATAATCTCACTTCTAACGGACAGAGTTAGAACCCGGTCCTTCTTTTCTTTTTAAGAGGAGACACTCGGGGAGGGAACGCGGATAGTAGACTTTAGTTTTATGAAGTCCAGGTCTCTTAGAGTTCTCCTTTTAAATCGAATTTCAACAACCTTCAAAAATCCGTAGACGTTTTCACATATGTTTAGGAAAGACTCTTTCTGGGTCCGGTTTTTCAAAGAGGATCGATCTCGAGGTTCCTTACACTAAAGTTCAACAAAAGAAAAAAAAAAAAAATTTAGTATTTCGTCTGTTACCTTTTTCTTGGTTCTCGTTTGTGGTCGTTTTCGTAACCTGTCGGCTTAAACTAGATGTTTCAGCAGTTCGTGACTTAGATAGTCTATGTCCTATATTCAACATATAAATTATTGAAAATTTTCTCTAAATTTATACTCATACTTCGTCCTCTGATATTTTTCTGGTCGATATAAGCCTATTTTTATCTTAAAGTTTGTACTGATTGTATTTTTACCTTTAATTTTCGAATCACCTACCTAATTTGTCGACCTACCTATAATTTCCTTTTTGATTCTTTTTACCTTTTATCACGACTTCTTTAATAAGTTTTAGTGGGGCCTTCTGTTTTCTTTTTTATACTTTCTTTCTCCAACTCTCTGTACGTCTTTACTCTTCCTCCCAGATTATAGAATCTTAAGGTTTACCACTACTATCTTTCTCCTAATTCGTCTTCCTTATAAACTTATCTTTACTGACTTTTACAAGGGCATGACGACTTTCTGTGGTTAGGACAGGTTTCATTTTATTTATGTTTTTATAAGTGTAAATCTGGATAGTACCTTGGTATCTTTTCGTTTTTACTGCTCTTCTGAAATGTCGTTAGTCTTTTCTATCTAATGGATTTTAAAATACTATTAATCTTATTGTTGTCTGAAAGGTCACCGTTATCACCTTAGGTCTTCTGGTACTTTATTGTGAAGACATAACGACTCTCTTTTTGGTTGACAATGTACATGTAAGTTAAAAAATTTTTAGGAAGTATTTGATCCCATTTTCCTTCGATAAAAGACTGTGTTTTAACTCAAACGATGACTGTCTAGGATTGATTTTTTAAAAATTTCCTATATGAAGTCTATGTTCCTTCTACTCGAGTCGTCCTTAAGACTTTATTTTCTTATTATTAATCGAGTATATACTCATTCATATTTATATACTCGTTTACATTTCTTTATAAGTACCATTTATTGTGAAATCATTACACAATATCTCAATAATTGTGAAGTCATTACATAACACCCTAATAATTTTGTTTTAATGTCACGTTCTACTTTTAACGTTTATTCAACCCTCCCTCACTAATATTTATTTCACGAATTTTACAGGTATTACAAACACTTCTACCTCTTCTAGGTCAACTGAAATTTAAGACTATTTCATTAGACAATTCTTCTCCACCGTTCTTATGTGCCTTCTTGACATGTTTTTTCTAGAAGTGCTGGGTCTATTAGTACTACTACACTAGTGATTAGATCTCGGTCTGTAGAACCTTACACTTCAGTTCACCCGGGATTCTTCGTAGTGATGCTTGTTTCGATCACCTCCACTACCTTAAGGTCAACTCGACAAAGTTTAGGACTTTCTACTACGACACTTTCACGACGTGAGTTATACGGTCGTGTAAACCTTTTGAGTCGTCACCGGTGTCCTGACCTTTTCCAGTCAAAAGTAAGGTTAGGGTTTCTTTCCGTTACGGTTTCTTACGAGTTTGAGGGTGTGTTAACGTGAGTAGAGTGTACGATCATTTCATTACGAGTTTTAAGAGGTTCGGTCCGAAGTCGTTATGCACTTGGTACTTGAGGGACTAACAGTTCGACCAAAATCTTTTCCGTCTTCTTGGTCTCTAGTTTAACGGTTGTAGACGACCCAGTACCTTTTTCGTTCTCTCAAGGTCCTTTTGTAGATAAAGACGAAATAACTGATACGGTTTCGGAAACTGACACACCTAGTGTTATTTGACACCTTTTAAGAAG